>JAOEGL010000005.1:61913706-62476206 GCA_034509955.1 Urosaurus nigricauda | reverse complement strand
AGGGGGGCGGAGCAAACACATGCCCCACAATCCTAGCACATGGCCAAGGCATCATCGCTGTGCAGCGCTGTATAGACGGCGCACGTAGCAATGATATCGGGTGTGCCACGACCAAATGGCACGGTACACCTGTGACATCACTGTTGCACCCTATGGGGCTTATGGCATTGCAGCTGCGACACTAAAAGGAGCTGCTTTGCCGCACTTCTTTTTTCCTGCGCATCATCACCACTCCATTTAGCTGCTGCGATGACGATGCGGAGGAAAAAGAGGTGGCTCAGGACCGCCCTTTTTGGGCAGTCTGCCGAGCCCCAATGAAACATATACCTAAGGGGGAATAAAAGAGCACAAGGCAATAAAGCAGGGGAAGTTTGAAAACCACTGATAAAAGTGTTAGGCAGCAATTGTTTGAACTTAGAAAATAACCTGTTAAAACTACACTAAGATGAAAGGTGTGTGCAAAAAATAGAAATTCTGTGAATGGAAATACTCTTGACAGTGCCTACGCTAAAGGAAAAGCACAATAATTTAGAAGATACATTGAATGAAGTAAACGAAACCAAAGGAAGTAATTTTATGTAAGAACAAGGAAAGACATTCTGACTATAGCAGGGTGGGCAACTTGTGTCTATCTTGTAATATACTAGGATTTTAAAAGACTGTAAAATATTCTACAATACCAGCAGTCTTAAAGGTGCTTTTTTTTTAAAAGTAATGTGGGATGGAAGTTAACAAAGTCAAGAGTTGAGAGCCATTTTCAAAGATGTGACAAGCTGCATCTGCATTGCAGAAACCATCCCATTTGACACCACTTCAACTGCCATGGCTCAATGCTGTGGAACTGTGGGATTTGTAGTTTGTTGTGGCAGCAGTGCTCTCTAACAGAGAAAGCTAAATGTCTCACAAACTACAGTTCCCAGAATTCTGAAGCACTGAGCCATGACAGTTAAAGCGATGTCAAATAGCATGAATTCCGCAGGATGGATGAGCCAGAGTGAACCTGTTTTTGGCTGCTCTAGAGAGCAAGACACAAAGTAATAGATTCAAATTACAAGAAAGGTGGTTCTGACATATCTTTATGGTAAGAGCTGCTCAACAGTAAAATGAAGTCCCTCTGAAGTGAGGTACTCTCCTTTGCAGCAGGTTTTTAAAACCATTTTTTTTAAAATCCACTTTTCAGGGGTACATTAGTGATAAATTTAGGATTAGGTAACCCCCAGGATCCCTTCCATTCTATGATTCTAAGTGTCCTTTCATACTACACAATTACAGAACTATGATTCCACTTTGCCATTGTGACACCTTATGGAATGCACTTTCCTTTTTGGGATGGTTGTTTACCATTCAGTTGTAGTGTCTCATCAAACTACAAACCCCAGCATTCCACAACATATTGTCAGGCAAATTTAAGTGGAACCATAGTGCAATAATAATAGTAATAATAGTAATAATAATAATAATAGTGCGACAGGGCCCTAAGACTTCAGTGTGCAAAAATTGTAATGTTTCTGAATTAAAGAGCTATTAGGATTTATGTTATCATACAGAAAAATGCAAACCATATAACTGTAATAATTTGCATTTCACCTTTCAACAGAAGTTACCACACTTAAACAATGACACCAAACTACAAATGCAATGTTAAATTAACAGAGGATTAATCTGTTAGAAGAGGAAGTAATTAAGAGCCCTGAAGAATAAAACAGCTTTGCCTGCCAATTTGGGTATAAAGAAGCCAGGCACATCCCAACAGGGAAGCTGTTGTATAGTTTTCTCGATATTGAGAACATGCCCCCTCATGCCCACGTACCATGGCTGTGAAGTAGAACTGACTTTTCAGGGAAACTTGCATAAACGTCAATGATTCCCAAGCACCCAAGTCATCTAAGTCAAAACCAGAACCTTCAATGGAGCTCAGAAACAAATCGGTAATTCGTAATGACGGTGTCGTACCTTTGGATGTCTGGCCCCTGGCCAAACTCATGGCAGCTACTTCTTGGATTGACTGAAGCTTCAGAACTTGCTTCATGAGCAGCTCTTCTTGAAAGCAATCTAGTTTTAAGAGAACAATGGCATGGATGACTGAAGATATGTCTTGTATCTCCAGGTAAGGGTACATAGCTTGCTGGCCATGAAAGGCATTCCTCATCTCTGCGCCTACCAGAGAGTCCAGAGAAAGTATCAGATGCAGAAATATCCAGAAGTTCTGAAAGTCCTGTTTTAAAGGCTGTTATATCCCTTATCCCACAGACTAAACATGTAGGTGACCGTATAGCAAAGGGAAGCAGAAGAGATGAACACACTATGAGAGAAGAAGTGGATGAATCCTATAAATGATTCAGCAATTTCAGAAGTAGTTATGTTCACAATGGGAAAAAGAGGCAGGAACACAGAAAACATAGGTGGAAGGAAGGAAGGAAGGAAGGAAGGAAGGAAGGAAGGAATCTACCAAGTATTCTTTCTGATTTGAACATCAAACATGAGTAACAGCCCAAAACTGAGCATCAAGATTACATGAAGAAATAAAATATGGCGAAGACCTTTTGTTTTTCTAAACTGGAAGATTAAAAAAAGTGCAACTATCATCACCCAAATAGTAAAGACAGATAAAAGTATACGTTGTACAATAAATTGAGGCAGATAAAGTTGCTTATATCCAGGTAACAGTTCTATAAAGACAGGGCAAATGCAAACAGAAAAGCAGAGCGTGCCCTATCTGGTGTCCAAGAAGAAACAAGAACCAAAATCTAGAAGAAAGCAATGTGACAGAGTTTATTGAATATTGCTGGAGCGCACAAAGACTCCAAACACACAATCATTTTTTATATAGGCAATTCAATACACGTGTCAATATTGCTCAGCCAAACATTTTAGGTGGGACAATAGCGGGAATTATTACATAACATGCTTTCACAATGGAAAGAGCACTGCCCTTAAGCAAAGTGTTTGGAGACTTCCCCCCAAAATCTCTCAAATGCATTGCTTCCACAGCATTTCCTAAGGAATATTAATGGGTCTAATAATAAATTTGCTTTTGCATCTGTTGAAGCCAGTCTCAAAATTTCACCTGAATAGGGCTTATATGGTTTAAAACACAGGAAATAGTGTATTACACATTAACTTGTATTCTAAAGAACAGTGTATGGCAGTCTTTTTATATTACAGATGCTCTGTTTAATTCATAGCTTTAGGAAGGTATGTGCAGATTAGATAAAAAAGGATGGGAGCAATATCAACAGCAAAAATTTTCATTCTTTTATTTTGGTAAACTTCATATTTTTCAGTATGAATTTTTGTTTTTATATATTTAACTTTATAACCTTTTTTTAGGCACCAACTTATTTATCAAAATTATTGTTTGGCAGTGGAAAATCTATGGATCATTTTTGTCTGGACTCATGCCTCAGCAATTAAAACACCATCTCAGGAAGAGTAGTCAATACATTACCTTTTACTTTAAAGTACCATATAAAGCTCTACACAATATTCCAATGAAGAATGTGATGAATACTAGACAAAGCAATAGCTTAAACATTGATTGCTATACGTAACTATAAACTACTCTTAGGCAGCCTCAAATTCCACCAACCATGGCTGACACCCTGAATGGTCTTATACATAGACACAACTGGAGCTCCCACCTGAATGAGTCCATTTTTGGATGACACAAAAGGAGGTGTGCACTACGTCCTTCTGCAAGGCCTCCCTCTCCACTCCAGTACACAAGAACCACTGTGGGATAACAGGGGACATCTCCCCAGTAACTGACTGGGGAATGGGGGAAAGGATACTCAACCTCATTTTAGCTGCTTTAAAAGTACAGATAGAGGATGAAACAGCCTTACATTGAGAGAAGCTGGTCCTTCTTCCCTCCATATTCAAAAACAGTTGGAATGAGTTTGGCCATCAGAAAAAGCCAGTCCGAGGCAGCAAGCTCTCCTGCCTCCCATTAAATGCTAGTGGAGGCTTACGATATAGGATGTTGACCCATTTCCACACACATGAAAATCTGTCACCTGGAATACTGTATATTTAAGGCAGTACTAGGACAAAGTGGGAAAAGTTAAAGGACTCTGCATTTTGCTTTTAAATACCCTTTGGTATCCCCACCACTAAAAAAAATGTCTTCTTACAGCTTTGGATAACTAACCAAATATGAGAATTTAGCCAGTGGGTCGCACATTTTCAGCAGGGACATAGCAAATTTAAAACAGCTGAGACCAGACTATGTTAGAGCTCCACTTAAACCCCACTGAAATCAATGGACAGGTTAGTCATACCTCAGTTGCCAGTGAAATCAACTACTTAAGTGCAAATAACTTAGTTTAGATCCATTTCAAAGTACATTGTTATATTTTCTTGAGTAAATGGTTTGCATTTAAGCTTCTAAGTAAGGTTCATAATCTACTTAAAAAATAAAATTAAAAGTGCATGTTACATAGAATGTGAAGACCTCTAGTCTGAACTACAAGACAAGATACTGAGAATAACATTCTGTTTAATCTGCAAAAAACACACAAAACAGCAAAAACACACTAAGGAGGCATCCCTCTGAATTCTTCCAGAAATAAAGAATATTTGGTAAATGGAACACCAACTGACCAACAGGACAAAGATCAAAAAAGAAAATAAAAAACCATTTATACTTTTTTGACCCAGTACATGTTAAAAAGAGACAGACTCCCTCCAGCTTAATCAAAAAAAATTTATTAGAAAATATTCTGAACTACATAAAACTCTTTAGAATATTGTTTCAGTAGACTTTATTCCAGCCTTATGCTACAGACACTACAGCCTGGAGTTAGATTAGCCATTGTTCTCCTGATTATTATTATTTTGTATTTTTAAAATTATGACATATTAAGCCACGTGCACACTGAAAGACTGGAAAGAGTGTCAAGTGCACCAATGTTCCACCCCCAAATACAATTTAAAGAACTTCCGAATTCATTATATTTTCTCACAGAGATTTAGATCATTTGGGTTTACCCCTGCATTACTGAAGCTGATGGAAAGTGACACCGCAAGATCACCCAGATTTCAGTCAATTGTCACAGGAATACAGAATTCACTCTTACAGACAGATTCTATGCATCTTTGCTCCAGAGGTTGTACTGAAATAATTCAATGAGACTTATAACCATGTAAGGATTGCAGCACATGCTTCTTCATGTAATTTATTTTTACATAGATTCTCACAGAAAGACACTTCTCAACAGCAGGGACCTCCACAGCAAAAAAGACCGGCATTCCACTTCTGGTACACAAATGCCAAGCAAAACTGCATGTCTCCAATAAGCAACCAACCTCAGTACTGAGAGCACCAACATCCTGGTCAGACCAATGCTTGCAGTTTCTAATCCCACAATGGTTTTAATGTAAAACCAAATAGCACCCACCTGTACATACAGTGCCTACCAACAGGACTGAAGTAAACCTGGTGTGATCAGGAAACTGAGACAATGCTCACTCTTTCAAGGGTGCTGTAAACTTTCAAGGGTGCTATATGTTGGGTTGAAAACCAAGACTAACTACTTAGTCAATAGCCTTCATGAGCACTGGAAAGACAATGAGTTGTAAAATTCTGCCATTTCAATACTTATAGAGCATGGGAACAAAAACAGTAAGCACATTTCCTTTATACATAGAAGGAATATATTAATCCTTCATACCACAGGATTATTCAGGGGAAAAAGCACTCCTGAGAGAAGTATTATGGTGAAGACTCATGTATGGTTCAGTTCAGAAAACATCCTCTACTCCCTGCATTTCCATTTTCAGCACTAACTATTACAACTTGCTGCAGATTTATATTACCTATAGTTAAAACCTGGCTTAAAACTAAATGTAATTCATGTTCAAAATGGTAATTGAATAATGGCCATCACTAGCAATGAAAAAGAGGGGAGCATTCTCAAGTGTGAGAGTTGATGAAGGTGGAGAAAAGCAGATGAGCTAGAGAAGCAGAGCAGGAAATGGTTTATCTGCACCAAGCCACTTTACAGCAAAGAGCTATCTCTTCTGCTACAAACCAGACTTCAACAGCTGAGAGAATGCACTACATATAAATACACATGTTGCAATTAAACAAAATTGGCAAATGTAATTTATTACAGTTTATTTTCAAGAAGTGCCAAAATAGGTTGAAAGATCATTTGAATACCCACTAGTCTAACACAAACTCTCTTCAGAAGTCTAAAACATAGTGTTTTATTGTAAAAAAAAATCAGCATTCACACTAAAAAGACTCTTTAAGATAAATATTATCTTTAGTTACGCACAAAACATAACCAAACAATTTACTGCCTGCAAAACAATTAAGTGAATTAACCATTTTGTTAGTATTGTATTCCATATTGTTTTTGATTTATCCTTAGCTTTGGGCCTTTGTGGATCCTGCCACCATGGAGAGCCATCCAGAACACCTGGCTAAATGGTTTGTCTGATCAGTTTAACATCTAGCTAAATTGTGTACAATGCATGATACACATGCTAGTTGCTGCAATTAAACACTGAGAGAATTAACTTCACTGCAATAGCACAGTGTTTCAGAGGAATCTAAACCAAGGCCCCTTTATTTTTTTCTTTAACTTTAATTAGAAGGAGCTAGTGGTAATTTCTTCATGCCCTGGTAAAATTAGTACAATCAAGATAACGCAAGTCCATCTCCAGTATGCTGAATGACTTGCTATCAAGCAACCACACTAGCTTCACTGTTATCCACGATATAATACTTCCACTATATATTTCCAATTAACTCAAATATAAGATTTTGGATAAGACATGGCCTCATGTATAATTCTAGTTTTAGGTTATAATGGAATGCTGCCTTCATCATGTTACAGAAAATTCTGTTTTTACATGCCAAATACAGACAACTGCTTACACTGGACCAAGATTTAGAATGTTGCATTACAGGCAATATTACAAAGGCTATTGCTTACAGAGACGCTCCCTTATATCGAGGGGAAAATTTGCTCAATATGTCATAAGATAAAGAACAAAGGCATACTGTACTGAACAACACCAGACAGAGGTTAGGCAATTAATGCCCCAACAGAAAAACCAAGCACAGAACAGCTTTCAGACTCACAGGACTATTCCAAACATCAGTCTCATAAACTCAGTTGAGAGTTAAGCACTAGTTTTGGTTGCCTGCACCATGCCTTTTAAAACTAAACTGAGTTTACGAAGTCAAACCAAGAACTCAAAAGCCACAAAAAATGCAGCAGCAGCAACAGCATAGCCTTTATTTGGTTTTCCAATAGAAAAACTATGCTCATGAATCCAGGTAACGAAATTTATGAATGCAGAATTTTGTTGTTGTTGTTCAAAGAGTTCTTCTGTTCAGAGCCTGTAAACTGAGGCAAAATTCTTAATTTTGCTAGGACTGAAATGGGTGGAGGCCAGGAGAACCAGCAGGACAAAAGAAAAATCTGCCATGAACCTTTTCCCTGACTGATTTACACATACTGTACATATCTGTGCAAATCACTGTATTCTGACAAACATCTGTGCCTATACACTACTGTCTGAATCAAAATGCTGTACATGTGGCATTCAACATAATTGTATATTACTAATGAGGGGCACTCTCCTTTGTTCCATTTAGTTTCTCTTTACATATCCTTTTGCAAAAGGATAAAGAAGTTGCATTAATCTATATTTATTTATAACAAAACATTATATACTATATTGAAAAATAATTTTATCAAAATCAGATTTCAACCACTATTTTTAAGTCCATGTCAAAATTGCACTTTGCAGACATCTTGATGGCATTTTTCAGTCTACGCTTATTTCCTTTCCATAGAAACAGCCTCTTCTGGATTTTTCTTCCGTGAATGTTTGTATTTGTCCACATAAGCTTTTACCAAATTTGCCACTTTTGCAGAATTCACTTCCCCACTCTTGCTATGACAAACCTAAATGAAAATGTCAAAGGACAACCATTGAAGTATTATTTAATCAAGCAAATCAGCTATTCCACTTATTACCACATTTAAAAACATAAAATTATTTGTCCCCAACTTGGATCTCAAGAAAAGACCCCCGTAGAAGTGATATAAAGAGAAATAAATTTTCACTTTTCAAAGTCTTTAGGAAAAACAGCAAACATTCTCTCATTCCCATTAACTAAAGCTCCCCAGGCAACAAGAAAAAGTATTAATGAAGAAGAAAGAGGTGCCAGAGGTAGGAAAATCTACTTTTCGAGATGACTCCCAGAATCCCCTCAGCCAATACAATTAAGCTCAGCATTTCAGCATGATGGAGAAGAGAAAAACTACTGCTACCACATCAGGCGATAAGCTTTAAGGGGAAAATTGCTTGAGTCTGTGCACACAGGCAAACCTAACAACATGACGTTAGTTAAGAATTCTTTAAGTAGCTGAAATAGAAACAGCTGTATCTTTCATGTCCCAAAAGAATCTCCTGTGTCTTCAAAATTCCAAAGCTGGCACCTTATTATCACCTCATTACCTTCTGTTTTCAACAAAGTGCAATGTTCAGAGAATACAGAGCTACATTCTAAGATTAACAGAATGTTACTTACTTTGTCTACTGCTTTTCTCACAATCTCTTTATATTCTTCTTTAGTAATGTCTTTATTTTGATAGAATGGCTTAATAGCCAGTTTCACTTCCTGTGCAGCTTTTTCCTGAATTAGTAATTTCTAGACAAAATAAAGGTGCATGTTATTAAGGAAAAGGTCACATATTTACCACCAGTTTTAATATGAAGAAGGCAAGCATCAGTATAAACATGTCAATATAAAAAAAAATTCAGATGTGAGGAGATTTAATGTTAATGCAATCTTTTGTTAGGGATTATCTGATAAGAGACTTGAAGAAAAAAGTGCAAGTTGTTTAAAGCAGGCCTGTAGTCAGTCACATGGTTGCATGTGGCAAACGACAGCTAGTTCCAAACAACCAGGAATGTTTACAGCACTTTTTGGTCCTTCTTTCACTGTCACAGGTATGAACAGGGTTTACTTAGCTCATGGATTTACTTACAAGGTATGTATAAAATTATATCAATTGTTCATAACGGGTTAAAAATTTGTTCATGTCAACACAACTGTTTCTCCTAAATGCTCTGAGTTCTTAGAAGGCTTGATGATGATATATAGGGAAGACAACAAACACCAACATTCCCTCCATGCTTAGGACAAATAATTATTTTTCTCTTTAGCATTGCAGAAGTATGCATATTGCTCTGGACTTTGAACTTGCCTGGTCTTTCTTCGAGCTATCTGCGCTGGCTTCCACTGTTACACTTACTTTGCTTTCAGCCAATTTTATAGTAGCATTAGAAGTTTTGATGTTACTTGACGATGTTGCATTACCAGAACTTGGACCCTGAACTGTTTCCACACTTCCCAGGGTTGCTGTTGGAGCAGGCAAGAGTGTCGCACTCATGTTGTTGGCAACATGGGAAGTACTGGGAATAGCCTGTTTCAAAAAGTTACCAGAAATTAGTATGCTACCATTTACATGCAAGACTGCTTTCACGAACTGTCCAAAATTCATAAAGCATTTAGATATGTAAATTAAGAACTACAATTAAAGGTTGGAAAGAATTCTTATAAAGCTACCTGGAAATAGGTGCTAACATGTCAGCAGGATTTGACTGTTCATGTTATCTTCAGTCATGGTATTCGCCTGGACTATATCTGGGATGGGACCTGGAAGCACTTTTATGGTGACTCCAGCCCTCCTTAAAAAAAGGTGACTTCAGACAGTGGTACTAAGAGGGTTCAGTTAGCAGAATCTATGTTGCTGTGTACCTCTTACTCTCTATGCTATTTAGTGTATACAGTGCACGTGTGCCATACATGGGCACACTAACTATACACGGCTTCCAGCTTATGCGGAAGCCATGCGACAATTAAACACGCTGCTCTGAGCTGCAAGCACGTGCCCCATTGTTTGCAATGGGATGTGAGCATATGCGGATTTCTCCTTACATGGGGGGATCCGGAACGGATTCCCTGTGTAAGGGAAGGGCCCACTGTACATGGAAACTACTGGAAGTGGGTGGGTAGAATATGGGAATTCAATGCCACCAGTATTGTATCAAGTGGCTAAGAATACAATAGTACAACCAAGGCCAGTACAACATTTACAGATATGTCTGAGCTGAACTGGCCATGTTGGCCATTACATCCCATATAAACTGAAGTAATGCACGGTACACAAGTCCACTTTTGAAAAACATTCAGATACTTTAGCTGGTCTAGAATGCTGCAGCTAGACTACTGATTGAGTTCTGTTACAAGCAGCAAGTAACTTCCTTGTTCCTGCACTTCTATAAACTACTAGACTGTTTCCAGGGACAATTCAAACTGGTGTATGCCAAGCTATACAGCCCTATATGAATAGAGACGCAGCTACTTAAAAGGCACTATTCTCCCATACAAGCCAGTCTACATTTTAAGATATAAGATCCTCTCTGTTCTATCACGACCAAAGGTAAATTTGGTGTGCCCACAAGAGGGTCTTCTTAGCAGCCATTCTTAGGCTCTGGAACTCTCTGCTACATTATTTTTATTGAGACAAATCCCTGACATTTAAGTGGTTTTGTTGTTCAAAGGATTTTCAACTGGATGAGTGTTATTTCATTTTACTACTTGTTAATTTAATTATTAAATTTCTATCCTATTATTCCATTTAAAACTATTCAGATCAGATCAGACCATTAAGAACAAATTATACAATAAAAACCAATCTGATTTTATTTTTTATTTAAAATTCTAACTGTTTTAATCGATGTTAGCCACATGTTATGTCAGTTTTGCTGGAAAGGCATGATCAAGGATTAGCAACTTCTCTTTGCAGCTTGTAACAGATGATGGAAGATCCTCTAAACTAGTATTAAAAATGGTTCAGGCAGCTCTTATAAAAGGCATTAGTGTCAGCCTGATATTATGCAAATCAAGCAAATACGATAAGAGAAGCCTTCTAAGACAGGTTTCTTCAATAGCAGTGACTGGAACTTCTGTTATGGTTCACACTAGGCAACACTACTGGGGAAGCAAATGGGAAAATAAGAAGAGGCTTCTAATTGGTACAAGAACACGTGCCACAAGCAACTAATGCAGTAGCAACAAATTGGCAGTACAGTAGTCCCTCCACATTCACTGGGGTTGGAGTGAAGGACCCCCATGAATGTGGAAAACCTGCAAATAAAACTTAAAAACACTATTCTTTTTACCCAAAAGAACACCTCTCTAGGAATCTCCAGGCCCTCCAGTGCAACTCTATGGTCAAAATCTGCCAGAGGCTGATCACAGAATCATGCTGGAGGACCTACAAATGCCAGGAGAAGTGTTGTCTCTAAGAACCTGTAGGTTCCCCAGCACAACTCTATGGTCAACGTCTCGCAGAGCTGCACTGGAGGACCTAGAGATTCCTAGAGAGAACATACTAATCAAAACTGCAAAAGTCAAGTTTCTATGGTTTTACCTACTGTTTTTAATCTAACCTGTTTAATTTTATATTAAGGGGTGGGAGGAGGGATTGGATTGCTATATTTTAATTCTGTCTGTATTTTATATGTTGTACCCTGCCCCAATTGCTCATCCAGAGGGGCAGGATATATATAAGGGCCAACTGTATAGTAAGTCTGTAGGGCAACTGCAGCAATCACCTACAAAGGAGCCTAGCACAACTCTTTTCAAAGTCAGACCTTTGAAATGAAACCAGTTGTGCCAACTGAGTGGGCTTCTGACTGGCTGGGACAGATTCTTCCCTCCAAGACTTGTACTGAAAGATGATGCACCAGACCACTTTGCAGTTGGTGTTTTCTTGGAATCATATGCCTTTTGCCTAAGTCTCAATATACAATTATTAAATTAGAAGGATCCAGAGGTATACAAAACAAAGAAAAACATAACTGTAACCAGGTATCCTGTAAACACTCACAGCCAACACTCCACAATCTGTGAACCTCAGCACTCAAGCAACAGAGCCAGGTCCAGTCTTGTTTTTTCTATTACACATCTGCTGGTCTATGATTCCAGATTTGCCATTGTGCAAAAAGAGTGCTGTAGTTATGGATAACACTCCACTCCAAGCAGATATATTAATTTATAGCACAGTTCACATGTAAAATATGACAAACTGATTATCACATAGCCACAAAGAAAATTCATGAAAATTCAACTATTTCTTTTATAGGGAAAGTAGAATTAAGCAACCAGGTAAGGTAGAACTATATGTTACTGGACTTATCGATGAAGGTTATCACTGTCATATGAAGATCCTCAAAATGATGTATCTGGGACCTACAGGATACAGGATTATACTGGAAGCAGAATCTTGGGACTAGAGCCGATACAGATCACTGGACTTCTACGTCAATATAATAGTTCTAAATAAATTTAAATAGTTTAAGAAAAAAGAACTGCCAACACAATTTCCAGTCAAATCCATTATCTTGAAAATAAAGTAATCAAAACCATCTTTTAAAACTAGGCTTCAACACTACATTTTTAATTGAAATATATACCTGTAACTGCTTTCCATCTGGTTGGGAAGTAACATAATTAATCTGCTGGGATGGTGGAGGAGGAGGAGGCGGTGGTGGTGGTCCCTGAGACACATTGGCTGATGCTGCTACTTGGACAAGAGGCACTCCTGTATGAAGATGCATGGGCACCGGCGGAGGAAGATTAAACGGATTGTGCTGAATGTTCATAATGGGAGTAGGAACACTCATTGGATATGGGAAGATATTCATTGGTTGATGTTGTGTATTCACTGGTGTCATGACATTCATCTGAGGTTGCAGAACATTTATTGGTAGTTGAGAATTCTCATTTTGTTGGCTGCCTTGGTCTTTGAAATTTGGATCTATCAAGATGAAAAACACAGTTAAAATGTGGTTTTATAAAGCATTGCCAAAAAAAAAAAAGATGCTACATTACCTAACAATGGCATTCAGTACCAATTCTTTTTAATCCAAACTTCCCAATAGTGCTACAACAGCAGCATTACCTGGTTTTGTCAGCTGGGTTGATTAAAAAAAGTTGTGTAAGAGATGACACCACAAGGAAAGCATGAATTGGTTGACAGAATGATTTGCTTAATAATACAACCTTTCAATATTTACAGCAGAATATTTTTACAGCCTATTAACCAGTTGAAAGAACAGCAGCCCAAAAGGAAGCACAAAGATGAATTCTGTTTTTCAACCATGGCTTTCACTCCAACTGACTGCTGATATCTATTATTCTTGGTTAACTTATGGAAGATGGTTGGGTCTAAAGGTTTCATTCTCTCCAGGAAAGAGTGATTCAATGCATGGAAGTGCCAGTGGTCCAAGGGAATCTCTTGCTAATGGAATTGAGGGAGGCAATTAACTAATTCCTCTCTCACAAAGGACCTCATGCCAGATCATGCACTCTTCTTTAAAAAGCAGGTTGTGAGGATCAGAAGAGTTTGTAGAAGGGAAGGTAAATTAGAAAAAATCACCCTATCTTCTGTTACCAGGTGCTAGACGCGAGTTCTTTCTGTGAGTGGAATTCTGCTCATGAGACCTTAGGCTACCACCTATGGGTTAACTCTCTAAACAGTTATGAAAGGAACTCCAACATACAGTACAGAAGACTATCTTCACTGGCACACCATGGGGCTTTCTAGATTGGCAAAAAGAAGGTGTTCATGGCTGCATGAAACGCTAGCCTTTAGATGAGAAAAAGGGAAAGTGTGCCATGAAAACGCTTTTTTTGCGTTTTAGGGAAGAAGCGCCTTTAAAAAGGTGCTGGTTTTCCCAGCTTCTTTTTTAAAAACTGTGGAACAGCACAGCTCCATCTAAAGGTTGTGGTGCAGCTGCTAAGCATTAAGGAAAAGGCAACTTCATGTCACACTTTCCTGCCAATCTAGAAAGCCCCCATAAATACTTTCTTTTTTATTTTACTGTGTCCTTCCCTCGTCCAAATATTTCTCTACAGCAGTGGCTCCCAAACTTTGGTTCTTTAGGGTTTTGGACTTCAACTCCCAGAGGCCCCAGCCAGCTTAGCCAATAAGCAGGAATTCTGGGAACTGAAGTCCAAAACCCTGGAAGACCAAGGATTGGGAACCACTGCTCTACAGAAATATTAATGTCAGCTGCATTAAATTTTAACCTAGGATTAAGTACCAACCACAAGATTTGATTCATATCATCACCAGAGATTCTGAAAGCAGACTACTTCAGTTCAGACTAATTCAGAGACTACCTACTTTTAATTGGGCCAAAAACAGAACTTGCATTGGAAAAATGAAGATTTGTGGTTCCCCATTGAGCACCACTGGTGAGATCAATAGCTGTAAAAATTTATGGCTTTTTTTAAAGAACTAGATGAATTTTCATACAAAACTAGCCCTTCTGAGGATGACATTTAATACATTTCATCCAAACAGACATGTGACAGATTGTGTAAGAACAGCCTTCATAGCTAGGGCATTTACTACTAGTATTTACAAACCTCTTGTACTTTGTTAGGAACAGTTTGTCTGAAAGTCCCATGCAACACAGAGGTAACTTCAGGAATGAATCTCACAAAGTATGAGGAAGACAGCTTTTATGTTTGGCTGTGTGTGTAGTGAGCATATCAGGTGAAGAAAGGTGCTACATGTATAATGCTGTCTATAGTTAGAAGAATACACCAAGACTACAAAAACACTTCAGACAGACATGAACAAGAAATAAATAAATACAACTGAAGTACTTGGTAAATACATGGAACACCGATCTTCCCAAGGCTCTCCACTCAATCGCCCCGAGCGTCCTTTCCAGCCCGGTTCATACTGTAAACCCTGGTTCACAGAGGAATTCAGGGAAATGAAGCAGGCTGGACAATGACTAGAGCGCAAGTGGCGAAAGACTTGGTCCTCATCCAACATAACTCGCCATAGGCAACACCTTCGCACCTATCGGGAAGCATTGTGTGCAGCGTGGAAGTCTTTCTGTGCTGCACACATTGCGTCTGCAGAGTTCCGCTCAGCAGAGCTGTTTAAGGTAGTTGGGAAGTTAACACAGGTCCCCCTGTGCCAAATACCCTTCTTGACCTGACGATGGCCTGCTGTGATGCATTTAACAACAACTTTGCAGACAAAATCTCTCGGATAAGGGCCGACTTGGATGCCAATGTTTCCCCAGTGTCTGTAAATGAGGTAATCAGTAACTCCACTACTGTCATTTTGTTGGATAAGTTCCAATCTATAAGTACTGATGACGTGGACAAGCTCCTTGGAAGTGTGAGGAAAACAACCTGCCCTCTCGATCCATGTCCATCATGGCTGGTCGTCCAGGGAGGGGACACAATGAAGACATTCCTCCGGGATGTAGTCAATGCGTCCCTCAGGGAAGGCATCGTTCCACCCTGTCTGAAGGAGGTGGCCGTAAAGCCTCTCCTCAAGAAACCTTTCCTTGATCCCCTGGACAGAATCAACTATAGACCAGTTTCCTTGCTGCCGTTTTTAAGCAAGGTGATTGAGAGAGCAGTCGCCTCTCAACTCCAAGCTGTCTTGGAATGAAACTGACTTTCTTGATCCATTTCAAACCGGCTTCCGGGCACGATATGGAGTTGAGACTGCCATGGTTGCTCTGACAGATGACCTCCACTTGAGCATTGACAGGGGTAGTGTGACCCTGCTCGTGCTCTTGGACCTCTCAGTGGCTTTTGACACTATAGATCATGCCATCCTTTTGGACTGGCTGAGAGAGATGGGTATCGGAGGCACTGCTTTGCAGTGGTTCTGTTCCTTCCTCTCAGGCAGGAACCAAAGGGTGAGGCTCGGGGACAGTTGCTCATCTAAAATCGAGCTTAATTGTGGCGTCCCTCAGGGCACCATCCTAACCCCGATGCTATTTAACATTTATATGAAGCCACTGGGTGAGATCATTCGGAGGCATGGAGCTCAGTGTCATCAGTACGCTGATGACACTCAGATATATTTCTCCATGACAAGATCATCTGCCCAGATCTCAGATGGCGTCTCCTCTCTCAATGACTGCATGGCAGCGGTAATGGATTGGATGAGGGAAAACAGATTGAGGCTAAATCCAGACAAAACGGAGGTACTGACAGTCACCGGCCCGAAACCAGGTCTGGGAATACAACTCCTGGTCCTAGATGGAGTCACACTCTCCTCGAAGGACCCTGTTCGCAGTCTGGGGGTACTTCTAGACTCATCGCTTCACATGACTAGTCAGGTGAATGCGAAGATCAGGAGTCCCTGTTATCAGCTTCGGCTGATACGTCAGCTGCGCCCTTTCCTGGAGATGAGGGATCTGGAAACTGTGGTACATGCTTTGGTCACCTCACGTTTAAATTACTGCAATGCGCTCTACATGGGGCTGCCCTTGTGCTTAACCCGGAAACTTCAACTGATTCAAAATATGGCAGCCAGACTAATCACTGGGGCATCTAGGAGACAGCATATAACACCAGTACTTAAGTCTCTCCACTGGCTGCCGATCAGTTTCTGGGCACAGTACAAGGTGCTGGTTTTGACCTTTAAAGCCCTTCATGGCTTGGGTCCATCCTATCTTAGGGACCACCTCTTCCCATATGAGCCCCCTCGCACACTCTGGTCCTCTGGGAGGAACTTATTACAACCTAAGAAAACTAGGTTGGCACAGACCTCCCAGAGGGCCTTTTCTGCTGTCGCTCCCAGGCTATGGAATGGCCTGCCAGATGAGATGAGCCTTATTACAACCCTGGATGATTTCAAGAAGGCCGCCAAGACGCATCTCTTCGGGCAGGCCTTCCCAGACAATGATTAACCTTTCTGCTATCTACTGTCCCTCTTGCCTCTTCCACTGGGATATCTGATATTGTCGAGGCTGCCCATCATTTTTAATTAGAGCTTTCCAATGTTTTAATGTTTTAATTGTAATGGCTGTGTTTTAGTATTTTTAAATCTTATCATAGTTTAATTTATTTGTATGGGGTGGGAGGGGAAATTGAATTGTTATATTTTAATTGTAATTGCTTTTAAATGTTGTACCCCGCCCCGATTGCTTACCCAGAGGGGCAGGATATAAATAAATATTTATTATTATTATTATTATTATTATTATTATTTTAATTTTAGAGAAGGATAAGGTTTTTTAGGGTAGAACTGAATTAGAAAGAAAATTATTTAAGTAATTCACTGTATTTTTGTAATTAATTTTATTCTGTTGAACTCATTTCATTCAGCTAATGTTCATTCACTCAGGGACATGGACAGACACTAGTAAGACAATTAAAACCTCCTAAATGCTCCCACTCTCTAATCATTTCTACTTAAAAAGAGGAAGAACCACCAAAGAATACAGAATTGGTTAGCAGAAAACTGATATATTAGTTCAGCATTCCCTTCCCACATCACTAGGTAAAAGATATGATAGAATTACATAAGATAGAATTACTCTCTGAAATTAGATGTTTTGTGACTTCTAATCACAAAACTATACCCCAATCATACTCTTGTAGCCTAGTATTTTTCTTATATGGAAAACTCTGAACAGTGTTGCAATATTTGTAGCAGACATGTCTTTTTCCTGTGAATTGCTATTACGGTTACAGAAAGATCCTTGCTTTGCTTCAAACAAATAAAAAATCTGTTGGAATCAGCCTTGTCTGGTTGAGGATTCATAGAAATCCATTACATACTGTGGCGTAAACAGTGATGTAATCCACCATATAGCTTAAACTGTTATACTCTTTTACTTAAAGAAGGTCTATGCATGTGTGTCCCAAAACCTTAAGAACACATACATTCAGATTTTGGTCAACACAGAATGTGAAGCACTAAACTAATGGGTGTGAATTTAACAAATTATTCAGACTGGAGCTTTGTGCAGAATGTCAATTAGCCAGAGATATCTGGTTTAAATTAAAATAGATGTAAAAAACTCTAATTTCTGTCACTTAAACCCAAATGTGGGTGTTTGTGTGTGTGTGTGGGGGGGGGGGGGGGAGAGAATACCTTGCTCAGAAGTTACTTCTTCTTTTGTCCAGGCAGACTGTGGACTTGAAGAATTTCTTCCTCTTTTTGAATAATAATTCTGTACATCTGCTGGTAAAGTCTTTCTTACAGCCCAGCTTGATGCAGATGTCCATCCAGACCTATCAGCAGGTGTATCAAAGGAGAAATCCTGTTCTGGCTTTCGTTTATATGGTTGATGCTCTGAAAATCTTGAACTTTCATGCCCAGCATTATCTGCATTCCCTGAGTGGGGCTTCCTGCTTTGCCAGCGATTTTCAGTCTGTTCTCCATACATAAAGCCACCTCTGCCACGGCCGCCCCTTCCACGGCCACCCCTGCCACGATTTGAATTCCAACCTGATCCAAAATTTCTATTCCATGGAGGCCCTGAATTATTGTACCTGTTTTCTTCCCATGGTTGGTTTTTAAAAGTTTCTCTATCTCTGTTCCTTGTTTCTGGAACTGAATTTATCCTTTCCATTACCCAATCTGGATAATCATTTCTATACTGTTCAGAACTCCGCTTGTCAGTATTTTTGCTTGCATTGTCCCTCTCTCTTTTCATACTCTCCGTATGTTTCTCCTGTTCATTTCTTTTGTATCTATCATTCCCTCTGGGACCTCTCCAGCTATCATTTGTCCACCGTTCCTTCCATCTGGGAGGTGAATAGCTATCCCTCTCATTTCTAGGGAACGATGGGCCTTTACTTCTTGTCCGGGATCGAGATCGAGACCGAGATCTTGAACGTGACTGTGACCATCTCTTTCTACTTCTCTCTCTTTCATTATCTCTTTTTAGCCCATCTTTATCACTTTCTCTGTCTCTACTTTGTGATCTACATTTGTTCCTTGGAGAAGATTCCTTGGCTTGTACCCAGGACCTCCTCCCTTCTCTCCGTGGATCCCTTTGTGGAGAACAAGGTGGGGACTTCCTCTCTTCTTTCAGAAAATCTCTTTTTGGAGAACTGGGTGGTGATCTCCTCCCTTCTGTCAGATCTCTTTTTGGAGAAGTGGATGGAGATCCTCCTCCTGAAAGATCTCTTTTTGGAGAACCAGGTAAAGATCTAATCTCGTCTATCAGAGGATCTTTTCTTGGAGATTGTGATAAAGACTGTTGCCCTTCTTTGCAAGTATCTCTTTTGGGAGACCTAGACATTCTGCTTTCACACACAATTCCCCTTTTGGGAGATGGAGACTGAGATCTTTTCCCCTCCCTTTTGGAGGGAGACCAAGTTGTTGATGGAGAGTGAAATCTTGATCTTCTAACTCGAGTCTTTTTATCTTTTTTAATTTCCATGGAGCTTTCTGTTTCTTCTTTCTTGTCAGAAAGACTTGAAAATGATGTAGACTGTTTAGTGTCATGTATCACAGAGTTTGTCTCTTGCTTTAGACTCTCAATCATTAATGGTTGGTCTATCTGAGAGTCATTCTGATCACTGCTGAACGAGTCACATTCCATAGCTACTATCTCAGTGTTATCTTCACTAAAATGTTTTATTTCTTGAGTACATATATTGGACACCTCATCAGGTCTAGATTCTTCAGTAATCTTTTCTACAGACATCTCAAGTTGATCCTCTGAAGAAATATTTAATAATACATCAGTTCCCTGAGGAGTTTTATGGTCTAAAGTTCTAATTGCTGCTGCTTTTTCACTTTCAGCATGTTCTTCTTCTAATGACACTGGAAGTTTCTTTAATTCATTTGCAAAGTTATCTAATGGCTCCTCAACTATCACCTCAAATTCTTTTCCTTCTGACAATTTATCATTAATAGAATGAGCAGATAGTGGCCTCTCTGGGATTTCATTCCCAGGTCTCACCAATGTATCTTCTGCTGCTAAAGGTTCTGTTTCTCTCAGCAACTCATTTTGAGAACCAGTCATTAGCTCAGCAGCTAATGCTATGGATCCTAGTTCCTCTGGGAATTTATTGCCAGTACCCGACAATGATTTGTCTGTTACTGCCACATCTTCTGCTTCCTCCACTAAGTCATTTCCAGGTGCAACTAACACATCACCTGGCGCTAGCATACATCCTGATTTCTCCATCAATTCACCCTGTGGACTATCTAAAGGCTCTTCTGTTATTGAAGCAGGGTCCAGTTCATTTGTAGACATTGCTTTTGTAGGACTGACTAGCCCACATTCTGATTTCCCCAACAATTCACTCCCTGGACTACCCAAAGGCTTTTCTGTTATTGCCGCAGGTTCCACCTCATTTGTAGGCAAATCATTTGTAGGACTATATAATTCCTTAGACTGATGAGTAATTGTTACAGTTTCATCACATAATTCTTCATTAGAAATACTTAGCAAAGGCTGGTCTATTTGATCAACACTACTCTTATAGAATGAAGTATCTTCATATAGAGCATTGTTCTTTGCTTCACATTTTTCACAGTCTCCCTCTAGAGTAAGCAAAGGGGGATCTTGAGCACAGGAAGCAACGTCCTCCTCTAAGGTGAGCACAGGAGGATCTCGAGTATATGAGTCAGTGTCAATGTTGTCTAAGGTGTCCTGTCCTTCATCAAGGTCTTTTTGGGGCTCCTCTTTATATTCTACACAGTCTTTGGAGTTTTCTAAGCCATTAGCAGACTGAGACTCCACATCACTTTTCTGACTAAAGCCAGAAGTGCTATTTTTACTCTCTGGTAAATTGCCTTTATCTAGTAGCAGAGTTATCTTTGTCTCATCAGATTCGTCAACTTCTACTGCATCACTAGATGTTTTTCCATAGCGTCCAGAACTTCTGAGTTTCTTTTTAACAAAAGGTTCCTGCTGTTTAACTCCCCTTTTAGCCTTCCGTTTTGGAGGTAATTTCTCAGGCTCTTCACCAGAAGCATTCACAAATGAGTCACCATCACCACTGGCCTCACAGCCAGAATTGCCTGATTTTGGTGAACTCTGAGATTGATTCAAAGTTTCTGTTTTAACATTGCGTGCAGATCTTCTTCTAGGAGCAGTATCAGAAACCTTCCTCCTCGAGCCTCTTGTGCCAGCTGTACCAGAAGTTTGTTTTTTCTCTTCTCCTTCCCGGACGTATGTAACAACATGTCCCCTTTCTGCTGATCCTAACATTAAACAAGAAGAAGAAGTAATGTAGTGCAGTATGATAATCACAAATGCTAGTTTAGAACTGTTCATATATTCACTGATACCAGATGCCTTCATTCTAAAACTCATTCTCAAATATAGCTATCAGCTAATATATTGATTCCCTTTATTTTGTATTGTACTCTTCACAAAAGTCATGAAGACTAAGAGTTGAGTGTTTCTCACTAAGTGCTACCTCTTGAGCCCCCTTCCCATTTGACTTGTGAAACTAACTGGGGGGGGGACAACCTCTGGGCGTCACTGCACATCAATGAATTGCCTGCAGTGACTGTGCAGATGTCTTTTGTGCAAACAACTGTTCCTAAATGGTCACTGTGGAGAGGTCTTGTCAATGTGCTGACATCTGCAATAAGGCCTGGAACACACCCAGTTTGGGTGAATTGCCATGGAAACGACTCACCCCACAGTAACTACACATGTCCCCTTAATGTGATTTATAACTACTGAAAAGAAATACAGTAGATGGTTCAAATTTCCCTGATTTGCAGACAATAACTGGTACAGCTGGAGGACCTCCAACCTATGCTTATACCAAGTAGGCATGTTAATTTAAAACCACTCCAGACTAAGCCTATCTGCATGAAGATATTACACACAATGTGTCATATCTTACACATCCTGTGCCAACATGAAGTGAGAACAGAAATTCACTTGTCTTGGTCTTTCTCTAGAGATGAGCAAACTCAGAGAATTAGTGGACTAATTTCTGCCCCTAGGACTCTCCGGTAGGCACTTAAGACTGCCAAAAATGCCCCAAAATGAAAAACTCAAAACCAGAAAAACTAGAGGTGGGCTGTGACGTAATTAAAATGTAAACTGCTGCTACTGGAGTCTTCCAGGAGAGACACTTCACCTATTTTTGCAAGAAAATGGGCAGTCCACAGGAGACAGGGGTTGGGGGGGGGGGAAGTCTTACAAGTCCATATTTTTGCCTATCCATTTCCAGCCCCCTAGCCTGTACGTTCTACCTTACTTCTCATCCATCTCATCATGACAAAAAAATCCTGTCTAAACACTCTTCAGAGACATTTGATACTGAAGTATTTAACAATGATGTCTAAGCTAAATCCTCTATTTGCCAAAAGAAAATGGACATAGCCTCAAAAATTTCTTTAATAATTATGCAGTTTTTTACTAGAAAAAGAATATTATTTTATCATTAAACATTGCTTTATATGAACTATAAATAAAACTTACAAAAAAAATTTACCAAAGTTTTCCAAAGGCGTGGTACTTATTGAAAAGCCATTTCCCATAATGACATTGGAAATCAGAAGACAGGCTGCCATTTCTGCCTCACAGCATAAGGAAGGAATTCTGTAAAGATTAATCCACATAAAAATAAGAATTACATACATTTTCTAAAAAGAAAAAAACAACAACATATAAGCCCTACACAATGGCACTCTATCTGTTTAATAAAATTTAATGAAGAGCCTGAGCTAGAGTCACAGATTGTTTTCTTGGATTTAATGTTTGTTCTCTAAGAAAATTATTCTCCTAGTCCTGGTTCAGAGGACTGTGATATCTCTAAAAACTCTGAAGCAGAGTAGGGGAATATTTTCATTACTGTACATGGAAAAAAGCACTTGCTTTTTACTCATTGTCTTCCTTTCTGCAATCATGACTGTTTGAAATATTTTGTAAAGGTATCTTTATCACAGGCTCTTGCTAAACAATATATACATTGTTCAAACATTATGATAAGCACATGTCAAATGTTCATATGCCTTTCTTTCCATCTGACAAA
The DNA here is from genome assembly GCA_034509955.1 of Urosaurus nigricauda. Classification (NCBI taxonomy): domain Eukaryota; kingdom Metazoa; phylum Chordata; class Lepidosauria; order Squamata; family Phrynosomatidae; genus Urosaurus; species Urosaurus nigricauda. The sequence continues at coordinate 62,453,378 of JAOEGL010000005.1, read as the reverse complement.
GGAGCTGTTTGGAAAGCATTTATTTGCCTTTGTTTTATCTCATGTTGCCAGGTTATACAAGCTTGGAATTGTGGTTAACACTAACTATAATTACTTTTAAAACACCATCTCCAGAAACCATAATTTGATGTTGGGTTATCTGATATTAACTACAGTTACTATAACCAAAGTTTGTTACCCTGAACCCAAAGAACAAACACATGTAATTAAAAACAAAAGCTTCCACACTCATCTTCCTAGCTGAGGAGGAGAAAGAAAGGAGAAGGGAGAAACATACTATACTAGCCTTAGGTTTGCTGAAGCTCTTTCTTGCTCATTAGGCTTTAGTTTACTACAGAGGTGGGAACCTTCAATATGCTGGACTTCAACTCCCACTACTCATCACCACTGGTTACTTTGGCTAACACTGATGGGAGCTGTTGGCCAGCAACATCTTAGCAAGAAATGCAAGCATGACTAATAAGTATGATACTATTTTACAGCAAAGTACACCCTAGTGTATGTTTGCTTTATAAGTCACATGTAAATAACAAAGGGGTTTTTTTTAGGAATCATAAAAAATGCAGGAAAGATTAATTTAATATTCTTAAACTTCTTGTTTTTACATATTGTGATTAGGTAGCACAGTTTTATTTCATTTTAGAAAGTTCCAATAGGGTTGTTATTCAGTTGTTTTACCTTGCCAGTCTAGCTAGCATGGAACACGACAGCTCCAGCTCTCTTCTCTTGTGTCCAATAACTGTGTCAATTTTGCTGAACTCCACACTGAAATGTAATTTTAATATATTTAAAAATATACATTTGAAAATAATTTTAATAGCAAAAGCAATAGCAGCTTCATTAATATACTGCTTCATATCACACTGAGCAGTCTCTAAGCAGTTTATAACTGTAAGCTAATTGCCCCCCATCAAGCTGGGTACTCATTTTAGCAACCACAGAAGGATGCAAGGCTGAGTTGGCCCTGAGCTCCTAGCTGGGATCGAATTCACAACCTTGTGGCTGCAGTGTTGACATTTAACCACTGCACCACCAGGGCTCTAATTTTAAGCCCTTAATTTAATTTACTTATTTCAACAGAACTCAAAAGTCCAATGGCACATAATTACAAGATGAAATAATAGTTAGCATTCACAGCATTTTACATTACATTCTCAGTAATACCCAGTCAATCAATGCACAAGCTGAAAACACATATATATTGGTTTCATTTATATCTAATACTAAATGATAATTTAGTATTCAAGAATGATGCACAAAAAGCTTTATGACCCACATCCTGCTCCTACACCACTTGTACCTGGGCTCCTAAAATGTTTAAGAAGGTTGTATGTGTCTTGCTGAAGAAATCTTCAGCAGCTACCTTGGATCCCTTTTTGGGAGAAAGGCAGCATGCAAATGAAATAAATGAATAATAAAATAAATCTTGAATTTTAACCAATCTTATTTATGGGTATCATTTTTCCACAAATTTAGGTGTGTAGTGGTGTGTGGTGCTCTCTTTTTAAGTCGGCTGCTTTAAGTTCCATGGGGGAGCAATACTGCCATATTTGACACATGAGAGCTTGGCTTGCTTCAGGCCAAGAGACTTTTTTTTAACAAAACTCAAAGTGACTCTTGATCATCTCTGGTGTGGGAAAAGATGACAAAAAGGTTTCCATAGCTCCTAGATGACACTGGGAGAAGATACGTTTCAGAGTTTTTTCTTTAAGTTGTGTGGTGCAATGCAAGTTGTGCTCCTCCAAGATCTAGCAAAGTGCATGTACAAGCCCTCAGGTCTGAGGTTAGCCACCCGTTATTTAGATCATATGTATTTTCCTTTGCAGTGCAGCACAGTTTATTCATTCTCAGGCAATTTTCCGCCAACAAGCTGGGTATTAATTTTAGTGACCTCGGAAGGATGCAAGCCTGAGTTGAACTTGAGTGAGTCCTTGGCTGATATTGAACTTGCAACCTTGCAGTTTATGAGTGAGTGGCTTCAGTACAGGCATTTAACCACTGTGCCACAAGGACTCTTCACATATCTTACACAATGAAGTACTCACTATCTAAAGTGTTTATGTCAGAGGTGAGATTTGAACAAAGCAATCCCTGTCTCTCGGATGAAACATCAATAAACTGCTAAATTATACCACCAGGAAAATAAGTAATGAGTATACTCTAAATGAGCAGACCAAACCGCATACATTCTTGCATAAACATATATACAAAGCTATCTAAACACTGCACTGTCCTCCAAAATCACACAAATATTCTAAAGGAGGTATGGATTTTATGCAGCTTTCCAGATATTGCTGGACTGCAACATCCATCAACCATAGCAATGCTGCCAATGATTTGGAAAACTGAAAGCAGCAGCCCAAGAACATCTGATGAGTTGTATGATTTCACCCGTCTGGAGTATTTCTGAACAATATACTTGGAGATGAGGGTCAAGTTGAAAAGCTCCCCGGGGGGGTAGGGTGGATGGGTGGCCGCTTGAAGCAATAGGTAATAAATCTAGATTACTATTTCACCAGAAAGACAATACCACAACAGCATTTATAACAGTACAATCTACAACATTCTATGTGAGACAATAAATGGATACTAACCATTCATGTTCATAGTAAGGAGATTCTCCAAGGAAAGTATTATTAGAAGAAAATCTATCATGGAAGCTACCTCTGATGACTCTGTTTAAACAGGTCTGTCGTCTGGGCTAAAACATAAAAATTTAAAATTACAACACTACAACAACCTCTGAATCTATTCAGAAAGCAAAAGGGAACACACATTATATGTAAGGAGGTTTTCTTTATATCCATTTCACAGAAGCCACACCGACTCTGTACTGAGACACAAACCTTCATTTTCATGCAACACTTCTCTTGGGCTTGTTTCTACCAGTACACCTAAGAAGAATGGTAGGGAAAGGCCTCTGTACAGTGGCAAAGCACATACTTTCTACACAGAATGGCTGAACTCCAGTTAAAAGAATCAGGCAGTAGGTGATGGGAAAGATCTCTAAAATCCTGAAAAGCCATTGCCAGATAGAGTATGCAACACTGGACTAGATGCGCACTGTTCCTATTTTTTCTAACATACTGATCTGACCCAGTTTTAGACACATAACAAAAAAACTTTCTTGTTGTTAAGTTGGCTTCAACATGGCAATCCCAGGAATAAGAGACCTCCAAGTCACACTATCATCAACTGCCCTTCTCAGATCTTGCAGACTCAGCCCTAGCTCCCATAATTGAGTCTATCCATCTGCAACACAGTCTTCTTCCTGTCCTAATACCTTCTACCTTACTAAGCATTATTGTCTTTTTAGTGAGTTAAGTTTTCTCATGGTATACCCAAAGTAGTAAAGCCTCAGTTTAGTCTTCTTTCATTTTAGGGAGAGTTCAGGCTTGATTTGCTCTAGGACCCATTTATCTATCTTTTTAACAGTTCAAAGTATCTGCAGAACCACATCTCAAATGAGTTGATTTTCTTCCTATCAGCTTTTGTCACTGTCCAATTTTCACAGCCATACGTAGAAATGGGAATGGCGTGGACAACCAAACTATAGTATTCAGTGATATATCTTGACATGTCAGGAACTTGTTTAGCTCCTTCACAACTGCTCTTACAAGTTCTAATCATCTTCTGATTTCCTGACTGCAGTCTTCACTCTGATTACGGTAATAATTTAGCCAAGGTATACAAAATCTTGAATTACTTCAATGTCTTAATCTTCTACTTATGTAAATTATATATATCATCTGTGGTCATTATTTTTGTTCTCTGAACTTTTAACCCTGCTTTGCATTTACTTTCTTGAGTTTTTTTGGTAATTTTTCTAAGTCTATGCTATTTTCTGTTGGTACTATAGTGTCATTTGCATATCTTAAGTCTTTAATGTTCCTTTCTCCAATCTTCATGCCTCTTTACATACAATATTTTTGGCATACAAGTAAAATAGGGTGATCAGATGCAGTCTTGCCTAACCCCCTTGCGAACTGAAAACAATTTTTTTCTCTAAATTCTGGGTCTAATACTAGCCACTTGTTTTGAATATTGGTTACAGAACAGAACAATCTAATGATATGGCACACCCACATCTCCAACAGCGATCCACAGTTTTTCATGATATATAGGCTTTGCTATAACCTATAAAGCATGGTCTGGTTTTCTTTTGAAATTCTTTGGTGCATATCCTTATCCAACGTATCTTGCTCCTTATATAATAGAAGTTTTTGTTGTAGAATTCTGAGCATAAGTTTGCTTGCATGGGGAAACGAATGTAATAGTCTGGTGGCTACTGCAATGCCCGGTGTCCCCCTTTTTGAGGACTGGAATATATATTGAGTGCTTCCAATCTGTGGGCTCTTCTTTTGTTTTCCACATTTTTGAGACTTTTGATAGAACTAGAATAGATTCTGTTTCTGTGGATTGAAGAAGCCCTATTGGTATGCCATCTCTTGTTGGCAAACTGTTTCGCTCAAGTATTCTGAGTGCAGATTCCACTTCACTTTTTAAAACTGGGAATAGGTCTTCATATTGTTCTTCCTTGAATGAATCTGTCATCCTTTCATTTCTTTGACATAATTATTTGACATAATTGTTTTCACCTTCTTTTTATTTCTCCTTGGTCATGTAATGTGTTCCCCTGCTGCTACTGAGCATCTCCATTTGGGGGGATTTGGGCAATTTCAAAATTTTCTTGGTTTTCTCGGATCTTGTGGAAGATGTCTCTTGTTCTTCCTTTCTTGTTTCTTTCTTGTTTCTTCCTTTCCTCTTCTATTTCTATGCATTGAGGCGTCTTATTCTTTTTGCATTGTAAATAGTGTCTTTTTGCATTCTTCATTTACAATGTCTCTGGTTTTAGCCAGAGTTCTTCTGGCTCCTGGTTAATTAGGCTTTAATAATGCAAATTTTTTATATTATCTTAAAATTCTATAGCAGTGGTTCTCATCCTTCCTAATACCGCAACCCTTTAATACCTCATGTTATGGTGACCCCCAACCATAACATTATTTTCAATGCTACTTCATAAGACCATCAGAAATATGTGTTTTCAAATGGTCTTAGGTGACCCCCTGTGAAAGGATCATTCGATCCCTAAAGGGGTGATGACCCACAGGTTGAGAACCACTGTTCTATAGAGATGTTCAAGTTATATTTTGGCATGATGGTAAGTTTAGTATTCTTCTTTAGGTTTATTCTAATTTTGGTATTAGTAGTTCATGATCTGTGCCTCAATCTGCTCGTCTTGTTTATGCAGAGAGAGTGAAGCTTTTCTATCTTCTGCTTCCATTTATATAATCTATTTGTACTGGCCATCAGGTGATGCCCATAGTTTAGACATTTCTTTGCTTTCTTGAAGAATGTTTTTGTATTGAACAAACTGTTAGCCTTGCAAAATTCAACTGTCACTCTTTGCTTGATTTCTTGATCCTAGACCAAATTCTCCTACAATATTTGCTCTATTTCTTATTTTTACATTCCAATCACTTTTTATTAATTGGTGTTTTGATTGTGATCAATTTTCTCCTGGACCCCAGCATAGAATATTTCAATTTCTTTCCCCCCCCCCCCCCCCGTGTCTTTGTAGCTGGAGCATAAGATTGGACTATGGTTATGGTTATGTTGATCTGTTTTCCCTCAAGTCTAAATGACATGATTCGGTCAGACTTTACATTATATCCTTTGACTGCTTTTGCTACATCTTTACTCCCGATAAATTCCACTCCATTTATTCTTATCTTTTCATTTCCTGAGTAAAGCATTAACTATCTGACTCTAAATGTCCTGTTCCTATACACTTTAGCTTGCTCACCTCAAGTAATGAAATTTTTATACATTCCATTTCTTGTTTTACTATGTCAAACTTCCTTTGATTCATGCTTCTCACATTCTGTGTTTTTATAATATGTATTGTCTGGCTTTGGACTTTCACTTCTGAGCAAGTCAACATCTGAACATCCTTTTGACTTGAGTCCAGTTGCATCGTTAACCCAGTGCTACTTTTAGTTATCCTCTGCTCATCATGTCCTGGCATTCTCTCTTGTTTCATATTGGATTGTCTCATTATGGGGTTTCCATGGTAAAAGATCTTCAAAAGTGAGATTACCAAGCCTCCCTCTGTGCAGTACTTAAAAGTGTTAGCTATGGTGCCAAGGCCATTGTCTCTGAGAGATCTTCTATCAGTGTCACTCCCACTCCTGCTGCTGCCCAGTAGCTGTTTGGTGTATCTGAGCAAAAGCCTGGATGTTTACTCAAGAGCATATCCACACATAAATACAGCTTCATTTATATACCGCTTCATACCACCTAAGGAGTGTCTAAGCGGTTTACAATTGTAAGCAACTTGCCCCCAACAATCTGGGTACTCATTTTAGCGATCTCAGAAGGATGCAAGCCTGAGTCAAGCTTGAGCCCTTTTGCTGGTCTTGAACTCGCAACCTTATGGTTTTGAGTGAGTGGCTGCAGTACAGGCATTTAACCACTGCGCCACTAGGGCTCACACAGCAGACAGAAAGTGTGTTTTCTTTAGGATAGGGACTGGGGACAGCATATAGAATCACAGAGTTGGAAGTGACCACAAGGGCAATCCAATCCAACCCCTTGCCATGTAGGATTACACAATTAAAGCAATCCTGACGGATGGCCGTCCAACCTCTATTTAAAACCCTCTGAAGAAAAAAACTCCATCACTCTCCAAGGCACCACTAGCAAACAGCTCTTGGCATCAGGAAGTTCTTCCTATTTAGGTGGAATCTCTTTTCCTGTAGCCTGGATCCACTACTCTGTTTCCTAGTCTCTAAAGCATTAGAAAACAAGCTTGTGTTAAACATGGCTATCATGTCACCCCTTAACCTTCTCTTCTCCAAGCTAAACATGCACAGCTCCCTAAGCTGCTCCTCATAGGGCATGGTTTCTATATAACATGTTTCAAATGTGTTTTAGACTGTTTTAATTCCTGTGTTTTTAAAAGCACTTCTTGATGAATTTTTAATTTTTTATACAAATAGTTTTTAATTGGTTCTTGTTCTAACTGGATGTAAGCCACCTTGGTTTCTACCTTCCAGACATCACAACTGGCAACCCTAATCATCCTTTCACACACTTTCGCTTCCCTGTAGCCTCCTGATGCAGGGAAGCATGCAACGGGGTCTTTGCCTCTTTCTAAAAAATTAAATCCACTTGTATTACAGTCAATACAGACTGCATGGGAATTCTCATGCTCCTCAAAGGTAAGGGGATTGTTGTCTTATTCAGAATTCATAAAATTAACTTTGTTGTTGTTAAGTGACCTTGAGTGAACCCCAACTAGGTGGATCCTGTGGATGAGACATCTGGTCTTGTAAATTGACACCCGTGATCTCCCTAGTTAAGTCTATCCATCTAATGTGCAGTCTTCCTCTCATTCTACTTCCCTCCACCTTTACTAGCATTATTGTTTTTTTAATTATTTTTTCCCTAATAAGTCATGCCTTCTCATGTGGCCAGACTGCAACAGCCTCAGTCTGACCTTCTTGGAATCCAAGGTGGTCTGTTTAAGGACCTGTTTGTTTTTTGGTTGTCCATTGTATCCTTAGCACTCTTCTCTAGGATCACATCTCAAACAAATTCATTTTCTTATCTACTTTCTTCACTGTCCAGCTTTCACATCTGTACATAGTGATGGGAATTATAATGGTTTGGATGATTCTAACTTTAGTGCTCCTTTGTATATCTTTACCTTTTAGGATCTTTTCTTGCTCTTTCATGGCTGCCCTTCCCTTTTCTCGTTCTTTCATGGTTGATTTCTTGAATGTAGTCTCCATTCTGATCAATGGTTGATCCGAGGTATAGGAACTCTTTTACTATTTCGATTTCCTCATTGTCTAGGTATGTAGGTTCCCTGTGGTCATTATTTTTGTTTTCTTTATGTTTAGCATTTAGACGGCCTTTGCACTTTCTTTTACCTCCTTTAATAATTGTTCCAAACCTGTGATGTATTCTACTAGTAGTATGGTGTTATCCACATATCTTAGATTGTTGATATTCCTCCCTTCTTTCTTCCTAGACTAAGCCTGATCTTCGTATGATATTTTCTGCATACAAGTTGAACAAATAGGGTGATAGGATGCAGCCTTGCCTGACCCCTTTACCAACTGGTAACCACTCTGTTTCTCTGTATTCTGTTCTAACTGTAGCCTCCTGTACCAAGTACAGATTTCACATCAGGACTATCAGATATAGTGGCACTCCCATGTCCTTAAGACCCATCCATAGTTTGTTTGTTTTTAATCTTTGTAGTCAAATGCTTTGCTATAGTCAATAAAGTAAGCATCTAAGAGTAAATCCCACTGAATTTGGAACAAACATGTACAGGATTATCATTTGTAAAATTTGAAATCTTTAAAATAATAGTGTAAAAAGGGTAACAGAGGAAACATACAGCTATAATTACCTGAAACAAACTCAATTCTGACCATTTATTAAAGAGCTTCTGCAGAATTCTGTGTAGTCAAATATGGAAGAGCATCTCCCCTGCTCACTGCACTACTCAAAAATGAAACACACACCAAACTTTTCATTATAAATGGGTCTACGTTTAATCTGACAATATTTATAGTGATATGGGTTTTACAGAAATGTTTGCACCACCATTCTTCCCATTGGTCTAAACTGATGGATTATGAATTAGCATATTTAGCTTTTATGTTTAATAAACAGAATATAAAAAATTATGTCACATCACTTTTCTGTACTGTACAAATATATGATTTCTCCATCCCCACAGCAACTGAATGGAAATTATCAGGGAAAAGAAATTTAAAATTGCACTTAGTGTGCCTTAAACATCATATCCAAACACATTTAAAGTTTGACTTGAAAATTATTCTATTGGACAACTTTTCAATGTTTTAAGCCACAGCAACTCAATAGCACACACCAAACTTAACTTTTAGCAGAGTAATCTTATGATGTTTTCTCAGACACAAGTCTCATTAGCATCAATGAAGTTTGCTTCCTAATAAAAATATTTATGCTCAGAGCCTAACTGTAATAAAAAAAACCCTGAAGGCACTAAAGATTAACATGTCGAAGAACTTTGAGCAAAATATGAATATTTTCTAGCGATAATTTATCTGAAAAAGATTAATAAAAAGACTGATTTTCGATTTGATTAGCATTGTATCAATTGCAGTTGATCGATATGACTTGTACTGTGTTCTTTCACAACGTTACTAATTCAGCATGAAAACCCTTAACTAAAAGTAGGGGGAACCCCAACCAAAGAAAAAGAGGGAAATGTTTACTTCCCACATCACAATAACCTATCCATAAAATTATATATTTAAGGAGCATCTTTATTTTATTTTATTTAAAAAAACCCTTTTATCACTTATACCAATATATCCATTCAAGCACACATATTCTGTGTTTCCTTCCATGTTCTTTTTCAAAGGTCTTCTTTAGGATTCTCCAGAGTTTACAAACTAATTATGGAAGTTAGTTTCAAATCTTAGGAATACCTTTGTAAAGGCTAATTTAAAATTGAGCAAAACAGTATTGTAAATTTATGAAGGGAAACAAATTCAAACAACCCTTAACATATATTAACACTGAAATATTCTAAAAGGAAATTACTGAGAATTACCATGACTAAATGTAAAGTAAACAAACCTTATTTTTCTTCTCAGAATGTTTAGCTTCCTCCTCATTTGGAGAATCTTTTTAAAATAAAAATAAAAATGTCATGTCAATGTGATATATCTGAGCATTAAGCCAATTAGTTATCAGTTTTAAATACACTTGAAACAGATTACAAATTCTACTGTAAAAGACCAAAAAAGAAAAAAAATACAAACTTTGGAAGAAAAACATGCAATCTGAAATTAACTAGTAGACAACTAGTCTTAGGTATCCATGGATTCTGCATTCAACCATCCAATTTAAAAAATATCTAAAAAGCAAAATTTTGGAGATTATCACATTACCCTTTCCCATCCTTTCAAGCCAAACTCATGACCACCCCATGGATGAGACATGTCCATGACTGCCTGTCCTCCACCGCTCATTTAGGTCCTGTAAATTCAGACCTGTGATCTCTCTAATTGAATTTGTCATCTGGTATGTGGTTTTCCCCTCTTTCTACTACCCTCGACCTACATGGACCATATGTGTGCATACTGAGGTGCCCCAAAAGCTGAAACACTGGACAAAAGAGTAAATATGAGCATTGGACACCTCTGCAAACATCAAAACTTTTGTGTGTTTCCCTGGATCAGAGTCTATATACTGATTTACTGTAGTTGCCTGAAAAAACAGAAGTTTTGAAAATTTCTCAAAATTGAATAGTTTTGCAAATGCTGAATATATCCAAACCATCAACTATGAATATTTCGAACATTTAAAGGGGAAACCAAACGAGTGACAAAAATCGCAAACTTACTGTGTTTTTGGTTCCAGCCTTTGCAGGAGACTGCTGATAAAGGTCTTTTCTGTACACTTTCTTGTTTTCTGCAAACAGAAATAAATCAGGTGCTTACAATGAATTAATTTTCATATGTGTAAATCAAACAGTGACTTTTTTTTTAAAAAAGCTACTTTTCTCACCATACTTGTCAAAGCAAGGGGCTGTAGCATTTTGCATAACTCAAAGACTTCTCTGTGCTCCGACTGGTACCTTTATACATACTGTGGGGCTGTACAGATGGGTGGCATGCAGCCACTCCTTTACTGGCCAGGATTGGGGCCGTGGCAACTTCACCTCATGGCCCAGAACCGGCCTCTGGAGAGTACAAAAAGGAGCTGCAAAAACCAGCTCTTTTTTGTACCCTCCAAGGGGCGCCATAGCCACAGCAGAACAGCTTTATGACACCCCTTGGGTGCTGCATTATGTGCATGCAGCACCAGAGGGTTGTCATGATGGAGCATGCTGTGTAGACCGGCATGTGCTGAAATGGCGCCTTAGGGATGGGGTTAGGGCATGCTGGCGGTGCGCCCTAACTCCGCCCACAAAGGGCCAGCCTGTATAGGCCCTGTATCTATGAAATGTTCAATGAATAAGACATGATGTCAACAGAATGCAAGTACAAAAGTAGCAAAAGAAAATATTTTGTCTTTCAGCTCTAGGCACAAAAACTGACAAAATTTTAAAATATTTCAGATCTGAAAGGGAATTCTTCAATATATTGTAAATACACTGCTAACCTTGTAGAGGTTTTCTTATCCATAGGACAATGCCTGCCCTTACTGCAGCAAAGCAGGTCATCTTTTCTGTTTACTTGTTGCTTTATCTGAACCTGCAAGGAATATTTTTATTAATACTAAATTTTCCAAACCTTTTGTTCTATTTATGGTCTTGATCTGTTATGTCATTCAACTTAAAACATGATTTGCTTGTTTAGTACAGGATATATAAATGCAGTCCAGATTCATAGCATGTAATTTTAAAAGAACGTAATCTCACGAAAGAAATACATTCTCACTTGTAGGTGAACAAGCAAAGTAAAACACAAAACCTTAAGAAGGAAACCTTGATGCTCTCTCAAAAGGATTCTAGTTTTGATTTTTCTTTTAGGCAACTTTAGTTTTAAACATTATATAATTGATAAAAAATAGTACATTGTTTACTACTGAGTTATTAATGTTTTCTCAGTGTATCATTTTAAAGTAAAGATAAGTGAAAATAAATTGTGGGTAAACATGAATGTCAGTGTACAATTTCCAGCACTCTTTATATCTTTTCAATTTTCTCAGCTGCTAACAATTCTTAACTACCTCCCTTCCCTGCCAATGGTCCTCCTGCACCATCCACCTGCAAGACATCTGCATGCATCCAACAAAGTCCACCGGAGACAAAGTGGTTCTGACCCAAATATTTAACCAAACTATAAACATGGTATTACAGCTCTGGCAACATTTGCTATATCTGTGAGCCTTCATTGTTTCTATTCCTGAATTACACTCATATTCTTTAACCTTTTTTAAATAGTGCAACAAAATGAAGCAACAAATTTAGCTTTCGCTTTACTAGCTAGCCATTTGTTATGATTTTGCATTTTAATTTCCAAGATGCGTCATCACTTTAACAATACTTGGAGTTGAAGGAAAAGTAAAGTCCAAAACATCTTGTTTTTATTAACTGCTGTCAGTTAATACAAATAATACGAATAAAATAATACGAATAAAAAACCTCTAAGTCACTATCAGAAGCCCTGCTCTGATCTAGCAGATTCAAGAGCCCTGGCTTCATTGACTGAATCTATCAATCTATCAATCCTCCCGTCTTACTGCCTTCCACCTTACCTTGTTTCCCTGAAAATAAGACATCCACAGAAAATAAGACCTAGTAGAATTGCTTAAAATATGGCTTCCCCCAAAAGTAAGACCTAGCAAGAGTTTTTGTATACACACACACACACACACACACACACACAGAGTATATAGGGAGAGGAAAAAAGTGATGACTTTAGCTCATATTGTATATATAAATGGTAAACCCCTCTCCATAACTGAACATAAGTACTGTAAGAGACAATACAAAGTAAATAAATATTAATAAAATATAAAACTTACTTTTATACAGTCTTTCAAAGCATTTAGTGTATAAACAGCTTGGAACTGTTTGCGGTCAACAGGACAAGAAGCCCTAGTCTGAAAGAAGATTATGTTCAGTCTTCATTTCACAAGAAGTATTACAGACTGTGCTTTAAATTAAAGTCTATTATCTATTTTATTATAAAATCCAAACAAACCTCTTGCACATTCCTCTGGGATCTAATGCTGTCAGCTAAATAAGAAATCCAAACATTTACTCAATAACTCAATTAATAATTAGCAGATTAATCATCATGGGCAAAACCTAAACTTAAGGGCTGCAAACCTTGTCTGAGAAAATGGGAAGGACCAATGACTGTGTCAAGGACTGGACCAGAACTATGATTTTATTCATTAAACTGCAACTGATTTTCCAGGTCTTGGTATGAAGGCTGGCAAAACAGTGTGGTAGTATATATAAACAGTATGGTACTATATATTCAGACTTAGTCCTGTGACCTTTATCACTTCTTCACACCATTTCTTCTTCCCAAGCTCTATCACATTACATGAAGATACTTTGCACAACAACCAATGACAACCAGCATTGTACTAGCCCAGGTAACTGCTGTCAGACATGGGGATAGTTTTAAAACTGTTTTCTATCCTTGGAGCCCATCAATACATGCCATTAAAAGAGAAGGAGCAAAGATACTGGCATGACTATAGAAAATCAAGATCATAATGTTTAAATTGTTGTTTTGTGCCTTCAAGCCATTTCCGGCTTATGGGGCCCCAAGGAGAACTTGGTTTTCTTGGCAAGATTTGTTCAGAGCAGATTTGTCATTGCCTTCCCCTGAGGCTGAGAGCATGTGACTTGCCCAAAGACACTTTAAGCTATATAATGAAAAGAAAGAACTATAAACTGTTAATCAGAAAAAGAAAATAAGAAAATAAGATCAACCTGGAAAAAGGTGGTGGTGGGGAACTATAGTCTTACCTTGAGTTAGTACCTACACACCTGATATTTTTACCAGAGATTTCAACAAGCTAAATAAGCAGCTACCAGGATATCATTTATTATGAATACTGGACTACACGTATTCACGAAAATTTCTAAAATTCTACATTATTTGAATTCTTTAGTACAACCTCTACGTTGAAAGCAACAATGAAGTTTTATAGGATACATCCTGCTGCTCTGCCAGAGAAAGGCGTGTACTTCAGGTGCAATAACAAAAAGCAAGATTACAAAGTTTCATCCAGATACATCAGTCCCAAGGATCACTGTTTAACAAACTTCCCTAAAACCAGCAACAGGGAATCAAGAACAAAGGTACTGTAGTACCATATAAAATGCAAAATGACAAATGGCTCCAACAATGATAATCAAATAGTGAGCAACAATAATTGATAAAAGGTCCCTTTAATGGAAAAAGTAGCCACATTCTAACATTTCCCCAAAATGGTGAGGTGACAGCTTTGATAAAATCTCAAAACATCTACGCTGAGGCCAGGACACAAAGAATTATTTTAGGCACGTCCAGTATAACAGGTGCAGAGCTAGATTTTTTTCAAAGCATTTTTTGACTAATAATTTGAACAATGGAGCCCTCTGCCATATTACACAGCTTTTGAAATTCTTCTCAGTTTCTAAACAGAGTCTGTGATGAGGCATGAAAGCCTGGAGTTCAAAAATAAAACCCAAACACTCAGAGCTGTGCAAGAACTGCCCATACCATCCTTTGGAAATAATCATCAACAGGGAGCATACATTATATGACAGATTTTGCAGGAAAACACCTGGACTTACTTCAGCCCATTTAAGGATGCAGGTCAGACAGAAAACATGGCTGCAGTTTTCAGGGAAACCAACTTCCTGCTCCGCTAGACCATTTAGACAGATGGGACACCTGTCATCTTCATCAGGTAAAATGCTCAAAGAATGAGAACGATTTTCTTCATTCTCTTTACCTGTTGTAAAGTGTAGAAACAATGATATTTCACATCAGACTGGTGTACAATTTTTTTCCAACTTTCAAATGTAAAAAATAAGTCCTGCATTCTGTGAAACAGGCTAGGATCCTAAGATACCCAATTGAGTATATGATCTGCAATCCGCTTTTTTATTTAAGATCCATTGAAGCCAAATAAAAGTGCGAAGTTGATGCAAATTGTTTCAGACTAAGATGGCATGCAAAAAACAGAGGTCCCCAAAAGACATAAAGTATCCATCCAATGTACAGTCAGTCCCCCATATCCACAGATTCTTTATCCATGGATCCAAGTATCCACAGCTTGAAACTGGTTTTAAAAAAGATATAAATTCTGAATAGCAAGCCTTGATCTTGCCATTTTATATGAGACACAATTTTACTTTGCCATTCTATTTAATGGGACTTGAGTATATTGTACATGGGTTTTGGTAACCATGGAGGGTCCTAGAACCAAACCCCAGTAGATACCAAGGGTCCAGTGTACTGTCCTGATACATAAATAAAGCTATCTATGTAGTTTCTGTATCTTTCAGTAAGAAGAAATCTATTTTGTCCTACTACTGGTAGTAAGCAAAAACGCATATATCCACAATGAAGTTGCTGAATTCTTTTCCAAAAAATATTATGCAAACAACAACTAAATATCTCACAAAACTACAAATCCCAGGATTCCATCACACTGAGCCATTGCAATTAAAGCAATGTCAAACTGCATTAATTCTGCAATGCAGTTTAAACCTTAGTCTCTCCTAGAGTAGATCTATTCAATATATTGGTCCAAAACACGCTGCAGGAATAATCCAGTTTGAGACCACTTTAATTGCTAAGGAATTCTGGGAACTATAGTTTTGGGAGACATGTAGCCTTCTCTGTCAGAGAGCTCTGGTGGCAAAATATACTACAGTTCCCAAGATTCCCAAGCAATGAGCCAAGGCAATAAAAACGGTCTCAAAATGGATTATTTCTGCAGTGTGTTTTGGACCAAACAGGACTTATTATTTAAGTTCCACTGATTTAGTGTTATCATAAAATAGCATTGTGCCTCTTTCTAAGCAAGCAATTCTGGATGTTTCATAAACATCCCTTCACACCCGCATTTCAATAATGTCAAGTTTCTCTACAACTCTAGAGCCCTTTGTGGAAAAGACATAACACTAACATGTTTTCATAATCAATTTCTTAAGAACCGAAGCAAAAGAACATTATTTTATCATGAATTACAAAAAAAATTAGAGGTTGAAGCAACTGACCCAAGATTAAACCAATTAATATGGACAAACAATTCAAGTCTTAGCAGCAGGAATAATAATAATAATATTATTCAGTAAAAAAGGACGTCTCAATATCTCTGATATAGAAATTACCATATAGGGCCATGACATCAAATCTATGGCATGTGTGCCACAGATGGCACGCTACACCATTTCCCACGGCACGCAGCAGGGGAAGGAGGAAGAGGAGCGTGTCTGTTCCTCCTCGCTCCCGACCCTTTCCGGCCTCCAGTTTTCTCTTCAGAGGCAATTGAAGTCTGGGAACGACTGTGGAAGAGGAGGAGGAAGAGTTATGTGCTTGTTCCTCCTCCCATCCGACCCTTCTCGGCCTCCACTTGCCCCTCCAGAGGCTGGGAATGGGGTAGGGGACTATCCCCAGCCTCCAGTTGCCTCTCCGGAGGCAGCTGGAGCCTGGGGACACTGCAGGGGGACCCTCCTTTGACTCTAGGTGCCTCTCCGGAGGCATCTGGAGACCAGGGATGGTGCAGGGGGAGGAGGAGGAAGAGGTACATGCCTGTTCTTCTTCTCTCCCCCCCCCCTGCCCCCAAGCCTTCAGTTGTCTCTGGAGAGGCAGCTGAAAGCCTAGGAGGGTGGGAGAAGAAGTCCCACACTGGAAGCCGCGCCCCTGGAAGGTGGAAGTCCTATCTTCTGAAGGCAGAAGTCCTGCCCCCAGCACTGGTAACATCCAGGGCCACAGACTTTTAGTTTGGGTATTCGACCCCTTAAAGTTTCGCCATCACTGATATAGTGGAACACGGGCACATTAAAATAAAATTAGATGTTTCAGAGGATAATTCTTTTATCAAGTGAAGCATAAGACAATTCTACAAATTTGTATCCACATATATTTTGCCTTAGCTCTACCTTGTGTTTATTGTTCTATCAGATATCAACTTTACTATTAAGTACCTTCTGTATCTTCATGTTTTTCATCTTCACCATTCTGCTTATACTGGTTTTTATTCTTCATTTCTGCTAAAGGAAGACAACCTGCAAAATATCATCAGTGTTTAAATGCCTCTAACAAACCAGATAAGCTACGAACACATATTAACTTCTGAAAGACCAGCATAATACCAGTGTACAGTGACCCAATATTTGGCAGTAAATTTCCAAGACATTTTCAAATCAACAATCCCATGTATTTAAAATAAAAGAGAAGGGGTACTATGCTCTAAACTATTTATGAAGGATATAAATCAGACAGCATTCTCTACAACTTAAATGTACTCAGGCAATGTTGTTCTTTCTTCCTTCTTTCAACATCACTACAGCACATGGGACTAGGTTATAATACCACTTCAGGTATTCTTAAATACCTGAATACAGTTGCCCTTCCTTATCCATGGATTCGGCAACCACCGATTCAACCACCTACAGCTGAAAAATTTTTGTAAAAAAAAAATAATCTAAGAAATAAATCTTGTTTTTACCATTTATATGAGGGATAACATTTTACTAGACCATTGTATATAATGAGACTTGAGTATCCATGGATTTTGCTATTCACAGGGAACCAAACCCCGGAGGATACCAAGGGCCTACTGTTCTAGGAATTCAAAAAATAAAAGATACTTCTACTTGAAAGAAGACAACTTGAAGTTGGCTCCAGATATCCTCAGGCTGATCTACATTGCAGAATGACTGCAATTTGACACTACTTTAACTGCCACAGCTCAGTGCTATGGAATTCAGAGATTCATACTTTCCTGAGATATTTAGCCTTCTGTATCAGAGAACTCTGGTGCCACAACACACTACAAATCCCAGGATTCCATAGGATGGAACCATGACAGTTCAAGTGGTGTCAAACTGCATTAATTGTGCAGTCTGCCAGCAGCCTTAGGAGAAAATGTAAAGCCCTAGTCTTTAACATCAAAATTATTTTTTTTCCAGTTTGGAGGTACATTTCTATATTTACTTTACCTTTTCAACTCCACCCTCCATGGCAAAAAGATTAGTTTAGGGGCAAAACAGACAGCCAATTTGAGGCGGCTTGGAGCCACCCCTTTCAGGTTGGATTGGGGACACGGCAAACAGACGCCATGGGCCCAATGCAGCCAGCGTCCGAGTGGAAAAGATCCACTCCTATTTGGGGCAGAAAAAAGCTGCCCCTGTGCTGCTGGAGCTGGCTTTTCGCTGGCTCCAAGGCAAGTACCGTCGAAACGCCACACCTCCAAGCTGAATAGAAGCACGTCTAAACACCTTCCCCCAAAGCCAGTGTGAAGATGGCTTAAAGCAACTTTGTTTTGGCCTTTAGATAACAGGCCACAGCAGTTTGCAATTCTGTTATCTAATATTAATACCGCTTGCATGTATCTATTCTACAACACTATACACATTATGTAGCTAATACTAGAACAGGGCTTACTTCAGAGTAGACATAGAAGGAGGAGGCAGCTCCATCGAGCCTAACCAGAGGAAGAAGAAGAGTCCTCCCTCCAGCCCATCTGCCTTGGCCCAGGCATCAGAGGGACAGAAGATCTGCTGGACTTTCCCCTTCCCCACTGCCATCCCCTTCTCCTTTTGTGTCTGATCTTTTTAGATTGTAAGCATGAGGGCAGGGAAATATCTAACAATTTATAAGCTGCTCTGAGAGCCTTTTGGCTAAACAGCGTGGTATAAATACTCTAAATAAATAAAACAAATAAATGAATTATATGAAATATAGATGACATACTGTAAGAATTTATCTTTTAAGGCTAAAATCATATCTACACTTGCCTGAGAATAAGTAAAAATGCACAAAATTCTGCAAAATTCATAAATATACCAAAGAAGTGTAAGTTTATATACTGAATGCAACAAAACTGTAGGTTTCATAAAAACACACTGCCCATATTTCAATTTTCCCCACAATTTCTAACTTTTTCTAGAACTTCCAGGTTTTTTGAAATGTTACATTTCTAGCTGCAGCCCTTAGAAAATTATTGTAGGTATCATGTGAAATCTTCAAGAATAAGCAACACTTCCCCTGTTGTGTTTGTGAAAGCCTTCACCAGATGGCTTCCACTGTTCATCTTTGCAGTAGTCTAAATTTCTGATGTTGAAACCCATCCTGAGTATCGTTTTTTATGGAGGACAGCAATATAAACATATAAACCAAATTTTAACAAACAGAGATGAAAGCATTTTGCTAGCTGTTGCCGCTCTATGAATTCCAATAAATACACAATCAAATACAAAAAAAACACAAGCAGCTCATATGTTTACAGTCTGATGGCGGTCTAGATTCTCTCTGTATATACCAAAGGCCTGTTATAACACATTTAGTAAAATTCCAGTCAGCTCATAACTTAGGACCAAGCAAATATGCACAAAATTATGGGCAAGATTTTCAGATCTCCAGATCTCTCCATCAGTCTTACATAATGTACAGGACGAGGAGTACATAAGTCTGACTTGATGTTAAAATCCTAAAGTTAGATTTTAAAATGGATTGGAGGAAGAGGCCCCAACGATTTAAATGGCATATGCTCCACTAAGTGTCATGTTGGCTTCAGGTTACAAGGAAGAGTCCTGCAATAAAAACAGGGTTGATTTCCCATTCTTGAAAATATAAATTCCAGAATGTCTCCAACTGGCTGAGACATACAGACACTTTAACAGACACAATAGTGAAGACAAAGATAGTTGTATCAGCAAAACTGGAGATTAACTTTGGCTGTTACACACACACACACACACACTCACTCAAATCAGTAAAAACAGCTTTTATGGCAGTACTGGTAATTACTTAGCAAATGAAGAAAAGGTAGCACCTAAACCTTTGGGTAGCAAATATATATAGATATATAAATATATACTTCCAAGCTGTAGAATTTTAATCTTCAGTAGATAAAACTGGAATTTTGACATTACACATAAAACAGGGACAGGGAATCGTTGGCCTTCTAGATGTTGCTGAAGTGCAACTCCAATCATCCCTCACCATTAGTTTTGCTCTGTAACATCAATGGGAGCTACTGTTCAATAAGATTTTGAGGAGCATATACGAGGGGGTATCCAAAAGTTTCAATGATCACCTTTAAAAAGAAAGTTTGTTTTGATTTCTAGTTGTTAACTTATCTCTATGTAGTCACTATCTAGATTTATACATTTTCCCAGCGTATCATGACCCTCCAAATACCTGATATTGTAGAAACCTGCAGATTGCGCCTGACAAGGATTTTACACTTTAGTCATTTCTGGTGCAGCCAATCACAAAAATAAAGGACGCAATGATTTGATTTTCTGAGCAACGTGCACTTAGGGACCAATGATGACACTGACAAAATTTCATCAATATGCCATAATAACTTCCGGGTGATAATCATTCTTTTATGATACCCTGCGCAATCTGCAGACATCTACATCTATTTAATCAGCTATTTATTCACTGAAAAGTATGCCTAAACATCTTTTCTAGAGATTTATTCTCTCCTCTTTTCTATGTATTCATGAAAAACAGATTATATAAATCCAAGGGTCTAGATAGGATATGTTCCAGTTCTGAATGTAATGTTGCTACAGAGATATGTATGCAAATTTGTAGTAAATCACTTCATCTCCATAATTTTATGCTGAACATTTCCTCTATGTGATTTCCAGAATTAGAGGAACCTGCAACAGTAAAACAACAACAACAACAACAACAACAACTCATGATTCCTAAATCTTAGACAACTGGCCTCCTTTTCAAATACGACTCCTGAAATTGTTACAAAAACCAGCGGAAAGGCAAAACAAGCATCAAGACAGGTCCTGACAATTAATATGACCATCACTACACTAGCACTGTTCTAACTGGACCATCAACACAATTTAAATTTTATTTCTAGTATACAACTCAACTACCGTATACGCTCAACTATAAGTCAACCTCACGTATAAGTTGCGAGCAGGTTTTGGGCCCAAAATTATCTGTTTTGATACGACCCATGGATAAGTCTAGAGTAACAAGGACACGTAACAAAGAATCTAAAGGGTGAAGAAAATATACCAAAAATCTTACACAGTTCCAGCAGACTCTTTGTGCTGACACTAAAGAATATGTCTGAAGAAAGAGAGCCCTCCCTCAGGTCCATCTGCCCTGGTCCAGGCCTCAGAGGGAGAGAAGAACCACTGGACCTCATCCCCTTCCCAACCACCTTTCTCTTCTCCTTTTGTGTCGTGTATTTTTAGAGTGTAAGCCTGAGGGCAGTCTAATGGAAATTAATAATTGTAAGCAGCTCTGATAGCCATTAAGGCTGAAGAGTGGGGTATAAATACCATAAATAAATAAATAAATAAAATAAAGGCTGGAAGAATGAGAAAGTAGAGAAGGATCAGAGCTTCCAGGTCTGATTACGCTCTTGCCTTTTACCAGTGGATGGTTTCTTATAAAGAGTCTAAGTACAGTACTCACACTGATGTGTAGATAAATCAACTTGGGTTTTGGGGGCCAGTTTTTTTTACTAAAATGCCTAGACTGCAAATAATGCCTTTCAGGACAGGTTACAGCCAAAAGCCATCCCATCTGGCATCCAGCTATAATCATGAACAAGAGTCCCTTCACATTTGCTGGGATTAGGGGTGAAGGACCCCCATCGGTGTGGGAAAACTGCAAATAAAAAAACGCTATTCTTTTTACCTGAGCGAACACCTCTCAAGGAATCTCCAGGTCCTCCAGCGTGACTCTATGGTCAACATTTCCATTCCTGCATGGCAGGGGTTTGGTTGGACTGGATGGCCCTTATGGTCTCTTCCAACTCTATGATTCTAAGTTGATCACAGAATCATTCTGGAGGACATACAAATCCCTAGAGAAGCGTTTTCTCTGGGAACCTCTAGGTTCTGACAGAGTTGCACTGGAGGACCTAGAGATTCCTAGAGAGAACGAATTAATCGAAACCGCAAGCCGCAAATAATCGAAGCAACAAATTTGGAGGACCAACTGTATATATATCAACACTGCCGCTAGATGCTCAGCAAAACTCTTGGAATATCAACTGTGAATTATTACATCAGACATTTCAAAGAGTCTGTGTTCGGTTTTTGGTTCCTTTAACTCACTCTGATGCCTGGCTCTCAACCGCTCCCAATCATTTCAAGGATGCTAACAAAACAGGAAACAAAAACAAAACACTAACTGCAGGAAACCGAAAGTGCACGTTTCCTCTTCACTTACACCATCAGAGAACTGAAATAACAGTCTCTCAAGTCTTTTTTCCCCCTTTTTTCTCCTTGGCCTAAGCATTGGGGCACCCATTTCAAAAAGGGAAGAACGCAAACCCTGTTCAACCGCTCTCGACGATGTTTTGAGTTGCATTTCCTGCACTCGGTGTTTCGGGTTGTATTTTCTGCAGTTTCCGAGGGCCTGAAATTCAGTCACTTTTGAAAAACAGAAAGAAATTTTTTAAAAAAGGAGGGGGGGGTGCTAGCCTCTTGTTTGTAAAATAAAAAGCATACCCCTTTCACCAAATTTTATATGTATGGATTAAGCCATCTCAACCAGATTGTCCCCTCAGACCAGAGAGAAAACTTTCACACAGGCCAGCAATGTAATCTTATTGATATATGTGTCTGTGTGTGTATATATGTGTGTGTGTTATACTGTATATAATACACATATATATATCCTCTCACCTAGTTTGTTGTGTAAGCCGCCTTGATTGATCTGAAAGGGGTGGGGTATAAATAATAATAATAATAATTATTATTATTATTATAACTTCAGCCATCTAGTAGGTTTCTTTTCCTCAGAATCCAGTCCACGTTCGGAGGGCAAACGTTCCACACAGACCAGCGAATGCAATGTAATATAACGCAATATATATGTATTATATATATATATAATATATATAAAAATTATATAGATTTGTCCCTCCATATTCTCTAAGGTTAGGGACACAGGAGCCCCAGTGAAGGTGGCAAAACCGCAAATAACATCAAGGCTATGGAATTCTGGGAGTTGGGAGTCCGTTCTGGGGCCCTGGCTGAGGGGCTATGGGATTCTGGGAGCGCTTTTAACTCTCTGCCTGACTCACTCGCTATGGAATTCTGGGAGTTGGAGTTTGTTGTGGGGCCTTAAGGCCCCACAACAAACTCCAACTCCCAGAATTCCATAGCCCTGAGCCAGACAAAGAGTCTAAAGCGGTTCCAGTGCGGATGCTGGAGAAGGAGCTCCCCTTTGTCTCCTTACCTCGAAGGGGAAAGGAGAGAGAGGCCTTCCCGTCGTGGTGAGGCCTAGCAGCTAGCCGTGAAGCGACATGGAGGCGAAGGCCCTGGGAGCAGCGCGGACGGCAAGCACGGAGGACCCTTCTTCCTCCTCAGCCGCCTTCTCTCCTTGTTGTCTTCGCGCAGCAGGAAACGGAAACGGCACTACTACTACTACTAGGCCGCTTCCAAGGCAGCGCCGCGTTCTAACGCGTAGCGCATGCGCACTCGTCGTCGTCCGGTCACATGTCCCTTCTCGGCAACGGTAGACGGAGAGCAAACGGCCCCGCCCCCTTTTCCTCTTCGAGAAGAGCAAACGGCCCCGCCCCCTTTTCCTCTTCGAGAAGAGCAAACGGCCCCGCCCCCTTTCCCTCTTCTTCTTCGCAAAAGGCCACGCCCCGTTTCTTCTTAGAGAAGAGCAAAAGGCCAAGCCCCTCTTCCTCTTAAGCCCCGCCCCTTTTCCCTTAGGCTCCGCCCCTTCCCCTGTTCTCAGAGCAAAGGTCCCACGCCTTTTCCCTTAGGCTCCGCCCCTTTCCCCTGTTCTTCTGAGCAAAGGCCCCGCCCCTTTTCATCTTAGGACTGCAAAAGGCCCCGTCCCTTTCCTCTTGTTCTCAAAGCAAAAGGCCCCGCCCCTTTTCCTCTTAGAGAGCGAAAGGCCCCGCCCCTTTCCTCGTCTTCTAAGCAAAAGGCCCCGCCCCCTTTCCTCTTTGCTTAGAGAAGCCAAAGCCCCGCCCCCTTTCCTCTCCCCTTAGAGCAAAAGCCCCGGCCCTTTCCTCTTCTAGGCCCCGCCCTCCTTCCCGCTTCTCCTCCTCCGCGCGGCGGCGCTGCCCAATGCCGAGGAACCACGTGAC
Organism: Urosaurus nigricauda; assembly: GCA_034509955.1. Classification (NCBI taxonomy): domain Eukaryota; kingdom Metazoa; phylum Chordata; class Lepidosauria; order Squamata; family Phrynosomatidae; genus Urosaurus; species Urosaurus nigricauda. Next base: position 62,429,579 of record JAOEGL010000005.1, on the reverse strand, counting down.
AGGATGAGAAGCTGAAGAGAGGACCTCGCCAGCAGCGAGACGGAGACGCACGCGAGGCTATTCTATTTCCGCCTCCCCAGCGTTGCCTGGCGGAGGCGGCCCCCTAGCGGCGCGGAGGGCTCCTTGCAGCGCTCGCGTACGAGCATGACGTCATGGTCAGAGTCATGATCATGCCACCGCCGCGCGCTCCCTTCCGCGCCTTTAACGGCCGTTAAGCGGCTCGCGGGGCACTCTGGGACTTGTAGTTTATTCCCTCAACTACAAAGCCCAGAAGGGGAGGTTGCCCTGGCAACTAAAACGGAACGAGAGCATAAATGTGGCCGACATTTTTTCCAAACTTTGGCTGTGCAGAGTTTTTTAAAAAATATATTTTTGGCTTTCAGTTCCCAGAATTCCTGACTGTTGTTCTTCTCTTGGGCCTCCTGGGAGTTGAAGTCCAAAATACCTGGGAACCAAAGTTTATTGGGAATGACTGGGTTAAATAATAGGCTGCTCAATGGATAGTTTTGAGGGAAGGGGCTGCTAGAAGAACTGTATGCCTTAGAGAGGAAAGTGTAAACAAGTGTAAAGAAAGAACATAAAATAAAGGCCACAGGGGACTGGCATAATAACCTCAACCCAGATAATGAGGAGATTGAAATAATGAGAGATCTTCTTGTAGCACCTTTGAGACTGACTGAGAGGAAGAAACTGGCAGCAGGAGCTTCCCTAGACTTCAGTCTACTTCCTCAGATGCATTTGAAAACAATAATAATAATAATGAGAGTGATCTTGTAGCACCTTTGAGACTAACTGAAAGGAAGAAGTTGGCAGCATGAGCTTTTATAGACTTCAGTCTACTTCACATGCATTTGGATATAATGATGATGATGATGATGATGAAGTAGAGAGATCTTGTAGCACCTTTGGAACTAACTGAAAGAAAGAAATTGGCAGCATGAGCTACTGTAGACTTTGGTCTACTTCCTTAGATGCATTTGGAAACAACAACAACAACAACAAGTAGAGAGATCTTGTAGCACCTTGGAGACTGACTAAAAGGAAGAAGTTGGCAGCATGAGCTTTCATAGGCATCACTCTACTTCCTCAGATGCATTTGAGGAAAGTAGACGTGTGCAAAAGTTCATGCTGCCAATTTCTTTCTTTCAGTGAGTCTCAACAGGGCTACAAGATCTTTCTATGTAGTGATTCTACAGACTAACACGGCTGTACCTTTGAATTGATCAAAAAGGTTGAGTCAAATCAAGAAATCAGAGGAAGACTAGGAGTTGGAAGGGTAGCCATGAAAGAACTAGAAAAAGATCCTAATAGGTAAAGATATACAACTGGGCACTAAAGTTACAGTCGTCCAAGCCATTGTATTCCCCAACTCCATGTGAGAGCTGGATGGTGAAGAAAGCAGTTAAGAGGGAAATTAATTCATTTGAGATGTAGTGCTGGAGAAGAGTGCTGAGGACACTGTAGACATGTCAAACAGAGAGATGCAGGCCCAGCTCCATCAGGTCTGGCCTAGATTAAGAAGCAGAGCCCTCCATCTGCCTTGATCCAGGCCTCAGAGCAAGAGAACTAGAACTAGAACTAGAACTAGTTCATCCCCACCACCTTTCCCTTCTCCTTTTGTATCATGTCCTTTTAGATTGTAAGCCTGAGGGCAGGGAACCATCTAATTAACCATTTGCAAGCAGCTCTGAGAGCGGTATATATACTCTAAATAAATTATAGATGGCCAAAAAGACAAACAAATAGTTCCTTGAACAGACTAAGCCAGAACTCTCCCTGGAAGCTAAAATGATCAAACTGAGGCTGTCTTACTATGGCCTCATTATAAGAAGGCATGACTCATTATAAAAGACAATAATGCCAGGAAAGGTGGAAGGCACTAAGAAGAGAAGAAAGCTTCATGCTAGATGGATGGACTCCATTAAGGAGGTCACGCGAGTATTAATCTCCAGGACTTAAGCCAAACAGTGGATGTGTCTTGGATGTGTCTCATCCACAGGGTCACCGTGAGTCGAGGTTGACTCAAGGGCAGCTAACAATAAGGAAATTGTTATGCTGCCTCCATTAAGTGTGAGGCAGAAATGTAGCTATGGGAAGCGTGGAGAACAAAATCAGGACAAAATTGCCCCTCTCAAATATTAATTCTTCCCCTTCAGTGCAATTTCCCTTCAGTACCCAAAAGTCTAACCTTACAGACATAAGAAAAGGAGCAAAGTGACCGAGGGAATCGAAACACAGGAAATATGACTTCTAGGGGTGAATGGTTGTCAGTATCCCACTCTGCAGTGCTAGAAATTTGGGAAGGAAAATTTCAGTTGGTGGGGCAGAATTCTTATTGGGGGCCAATTTTGCTGCCTCCTCCCTCCAGCTACTCCTTTGGCCTGTGCAACTGGTTTTACTTTGGCATTTATATCATTATATTACATTACATTATATTATGGGCTGCTGTCACTGTATGGGCTGTCCCAACTTATTTGTAACTCAGTTAAAATAAACTTCCCCCTGCCTCCGATTCGTAATTTATCTATAGAGAGTATTAGCAATCCACTATCCTGAGAAATTATATAACATCTTGAGTTTTGAACAATAGGTATTCAGACCTTTCTATTAATTTGGATATAATAAGAATTGATTCTTTGAAAAGTTTGTGCTGTGGGCGCCAAAATATAAATCAAAACACCAGATCCTGTCTGATCTTGGAAGCTAAGCAGGGTCAGCCCTGATTAGTAATTGGATGGGAGGCTACCCAGGTGCTGTAGGCTATATTTCAGAGGAAGGAACTGGCCAATCTGTCCTGAGGTTTCCTTGCCTATGAAAAACCCTGTGAAATTCATGCGGTCACCATAATTCAACAAATATAATAAAGTGCACACACACAACCATGGATTGTGTGAAGAAGTCATTTATTTTGTTTTTCACGAACCTACAATAAATGAATTTTCAGCTTCCTGTTTCAGGACACTATGACTCTCATCAGTTCAGGGTTCCCTCAGCACCCCCATATATACGCCAGCTTTTTGCAGCATCTTGCGTGATGAAGACATTGTTAGTAGTATTAGTAGTTTTTTTCACTTGTATCCTATATAGTTATTTTCACTTAAAAGCTGCATTAAGTTTGATTTTAAAAATAGAAATACAGAAGTTATTTAAAGAGCAATAAACAATTTAAAAAGTTAAAACATTAAACACATTAAAACTAAAATACATTAAAAGACAATACCAATCACATGGGGTTTTTTTGTGGGGCTTTCAGGCTATGTGGCCATGTTCTAGAAGAGTTCGTTTCTGACGTTTCGCCAGCATCTGTGGCTGGCTTCTTCAGAGAATGATGAATTCGCTGAATATGCCAGCCACAGATGCTGGCGAAACGTCAGAAACGAACTCTTCTAGAACGTGGCCACATAGCCCAAAGCCCCACAAAAAAACTATTGATGCCGACAATGAAAGCCTTCGACTTCACAATATCAATCACAATGCAGCACAGCATTAAGAACTCATGCAATTTATTTTTAAAAGTATGATGGCACAAGAATGTTCTCCGTGACAGAAGAAGATAAAGGAGGGAGCCATGCATGCTTCCCTAAGGACAGAGTTCCAAAGACTGGGAGCAGTCATCGAGAAAGCCCTCTCCTTGTTCCCACCAAATGAGCCTGAGAAAATGATGGGACAGAGAGAAGGGCCTCTCCAGGTGACCTTACTACTCTAATGGGCTCATAAATGGAGATACGGTCCTTCAGATAGCCTGGACTCAAGCTGTGTAGGGCCTCATAGGTCATAGCCTGCACTTTGTATTTGTGCCTGGAAATGGACCAGCAGCCAGTGGAGCTGTTCCAGATATCAGAGTACAGAGCACTCTGGACAGAAAATGTCAGAGATGTGGCTATAGCCTGGAACTGGGACAAAAGTGACAAGGTGGCCTGAGTTCAGGTGACAGACATGATGAGTCAACATTTGGAGAGTCCGAGAGGGGCAGGAGGTGGGAAAAGCAGGCTTCAATTCTGCAGAGTCACAGCTTCAGGTGACCGGAAACTGGGTGACATCCCAGGAAGGAGAAGGACTCAAAACCCCAAGACGGGAACTGTATATAAGGGAGTGAGTTGAATGCTCAGTGTGGTGGCTGGATATAGGAGTCTGGTGAAGCACTTTGGTAGTCAACTGTATATATCAGAACCAAGATTAAAGTCCTCTTTGTGAGTACTCAGCAGTCTAGCAGTTATTTATCCGCCCGGCAACTTCTGCGTGGGAGGATTTTTCCTTTGCAGCCTGCACAGAGCTACACAGCAGAGACCTTCCAGTGGTGTTCCTGTTGCATGTGCATGTCTTCTGCATGTTGCATGTTTAATCCTGATTCTACATGCTCCAACAACCGTCTTCTCGCCATAGCCATCCCCAGTTAGCAATCTGGCTGCAGCCCTTTAGATTGATTGAAGTTTCAGAGCACTTTTCAAAGGCAGCCCCATACAGCGGCATCACTAGGTTTGGTGTCTCCTGATGTAACTCATGGTGTCTCTCTCTCTCACACACACACACCATTGATCTTCTCCCACACCATTGATCTTCTCCCATTAAGACATACAGAATCCTTAGTAATGTTTTTTGTACTCATGTTACCCATTAGTCGCAATTCCAGTATACAGTCCTCCCTCCATTTTCGCGAGGGATCCGTTTCCGCCCCCCACAAAAATGTAAAATTGTACATATTCAAACCCTATTGGCATAATTGTTTAGAAATGTTATGATAACTGGAAGTCTTCTGTTTTGATATCAAATTTGGTGAATGTTGCCCCTTTATGACCCTTAATGTACCCTACAGACACCCGCCATAATCCTTAGAGCGAGAGACCAAGTAGGCAGTTTAAGAAGTTGCAATAAGGGAAGATTCACACATTTTTCTCAGGAAAGCTAGGCAATTAATCTCAGGATGTTTGACATCCTAGTCAGAAAAGCCCCATTTACAACCCCAATTCCCACTTCAAAGACCTCCATCTGTTTTATAGCATCCATTTGGCAATGGTGGTGTAAGGACTTGTCTCTGACGTGTCCTGAGGCCAGTCACAACTCCAGTGGAATCGCAGAGGTACAGTTGGCCCTCCTTAGCCATGGATTTTTTATCCATGGATTCAAGAATCCATGGTTTGAAAATATTTTTAAAAAGTATACATTCCAACTAGCAAACCTTGATTTTCCATTTTATATAAGGAACACCATTTTGCTTTGCCATTATATTTAATAGGGCTTGAGCATCCATGGATTTTGTTATCCATGGGGGATCCTGGAACCAAACCCCAGCGGATAACAAGGGCCCACTGTAAAATCAAATAAACTGGGATCAACTGGGCTACGGCACCCTTTGGAGGGTGCAAAAAGAAACCGCATTTTGCAGCTCCTTTTTGCGCTTTCCAGTGGCTGGATTGGGGTCAGATTGGGGCCACAGCATGAGGTTTATGCGGCCCTGATCTGGCCAGGAAAGGGATTGAAGTTTCAGTTTTGGAAAATAAAATTTAGGAGTACTACTCAGAACGGCAGATATTGATATGTTTCTAGTTTCTAGGGCACTACCGGTAGCTAACAACGTTGTTAAAATGAACACTTTATCAAAGATAATGTCAGATCACAATCCTATTCAACTAACCTTTAAAAACAATGCAAAAACCTATTCATGGAGATTAAATGACAATCTCAATTCAATTAAATCTATTTAAGTTAGATGAAGTGACAGTAAAGGCCAATTTAATGCTTGATCATTATTTGAAAGAACATTTAGATAAGGTAACAAACTTTTATGTATGGGAGGCTTGCAAAGCAACATTAAGAGGCTTCTTTATACAACAAAATATACAATTAATCAAGATAAAAAATGAGAAGTTGAGGAAACTACAAGGTGAGATAAAAGGTAAAGAACCAAGACTAGAAAGAGAGCCACAAAATGACCTATTAACAAAAGAGATAATTTTTTTTACAAAAACAGATTTCAATGGTTATGTCTAAGAAACAATATCAATTTGAGAAAGCAAATAAACTGAATTATAGATTAAAGAGAAAAAAAATTAAGATACAAGATGAAAAGTCCATAACCACTAAACAAACTAGGATAAGGAAAATCTTTTATAATTATTATTCAGCACTATATAGATGTTCACAGACTCTCTGCTTAATGATCTGCTCTAGAACCTTTCCTGGAATTGATGTCAGACTAACTGGACGATAATTGTTGGGATCCTCTTTTTTCCCCTTTTTGAAGATGGGGACAACGTTTGCCCTCCTCCAGTCTGCTGGGACTTCTCCTGTTCTCCAGGAGTTCTCAAAGATTACTGTTGTTCTTGTTGTCTTGGTTGCTGTTATTGTTAATAGTGTGATGGAAGGATTGGAAGATGGAAGATTGGAAGATTGAGGAAGATAGTTACCAGGTTTAGTATTGTACGTTTAGTATGTTGTGGAAGGCAAGAGAAAGTAGCTGAAAGTATGTGTATGTCATAGGTAGAAAGAGGCAAGGAGTAGATGTAGAAAGAAGGTATAAGAGAGGGGTGAGAGAGTAAAGGAAATAAGTGGGTAAGGTAAGATATTTTGGGATAGAAAGGAACAGAATAGTTATTTTAACAGGGGGAAAAAAGAAATGAAGGTACCAATCCTTAAAGGATAATTTAGTTAATACATGTATAGTAACATAGTAAATATTAATATAACAAATATATCTTTTAGGTATATGTTAACTAAACATTATTTATGTCAATTTACTTTCTTTCTGCCCCTTCCAAGAGCTTTGGAGCAGCTAAGTCCCACACATCAGATTAAATTGCCAATTGTCTATTAATTGAAAAAACATTGTCCGCCATAAACTTGTTTGTTTGCTTTTTACAAAGTAGTAAAAATATTTAAAAATTAAATAAATGTTATGTGGGTTAATTTACTTAGCAAGAATAAAATGATAAATTATCACCAATTACAGCTGCTGTAAATGGTAATTATGGTTACTATGGAGATGTTTAAGCTTTAATTGAATTATGACTGCCTGCATTTTTTTAATTTTTTATTTTTTTGGCTGTAATTCCACACTCTTTTCCCAGCCATGAGTGTATTATATCTGCCAAAAAAAAGATAGCACTTCTTACCGATGAAATAAAGTTTACACCAGGAGAGTTTTATGGTCAAACCTAATACCTTTCCTAATCTTTAACAATGTAATCATGTGAATTCAGAAACACATTCATTAAGTTCATTAAGATAATGAATTAATTGACTAATTGGGTTTTAGAAGTCTTCTTCTAAATAAACGTGCATATATAGTTTTCTGCAACCTAGTGCCTCCAAGATGTTTTGAAATATAATTTTCACCATCTCCAGCCAGCACAGCATGAAAGGAGAAACAGAATCTTAGGATGTGTAAAAGATTTTATTTCTGAAACTAGTTTATTGCATTCCAGCTGGAAATTTTTTTATATGGCTTTCCTCAGGGTCTACTGAAAGGAAAAAAGGATAAGACATTTTTAATAATAATTATAAACAGGCCATGGACTAAATCATTTCAGAGGCATTTATATGCATATATGCCTCATATCAAATTATATGTAGACTGTATCAATTCAGATTGATACACATAACATCTTCGTTACAAAACAATGAGAAAAGTGAGCTGCAAGAACATCAAAAGAACTGCCCCCCAAAATCTATGGAAAGTGGAATGAATCTAATCTTACTTGAAATAGGATCATGATAAGGAGGGAATACGAAGGGCAAATAAAAGATTTTACACTTTAGTCAGTTCTGGCACAGCAGTCACAAAAATAAAAGATGCAATGAGTTGATTTTCTCAGCAATGTGCACTTAGCGACCAATGATGACACTGACAAAATTTCATCAATATGCCATAATAACTTCCAGGTGATCATTATTACTTTATGATACAACTCGTAAAGCACAGTCTACAGATTTCTACAATATCAGGTATTTGGAGGGTCAATATATCAAGGGGAAAATATATAAATCTAAATAGTGACTACATAGAGATAAGTTAACAACTACAAATCAAAGCAAACTTTCTTCAATTTTTTAAAAAGGTGATGATTAAAGCTTTACAATATCCCCTTGTATGTGTTCAAAGTCCTGCCCAAAAGATTAACTACTGTGGCAGGTAGACCTAACATAGGCAGCCTCATGGAGAAAATTAATATGGGCTATGGAATGTTCTGAAACAAATCTATCTTTCAGAGGAAAGTTGGTACATACAGAGTATCCTCTGTGGGAAGCTGTGGGAAATGGATAGAAATACAATTTGTATAAGTTTATAAAAGGAACTCTTTTTTAAGAGTATGGGTAAAGAAAAAAAACGGGATAAAGATATTTATGGAAAAACACACAGCCCAAGAGTGTATAGAGAAAATAGCAGAGTATTGATGAGATGGGATGATTAGGGGAAGGAAGAATAACTTGAAACTAGCCAATAAGAGGTAACCCAACGGGCATGTTACTGTAAAGAAATAGGAGAGAGAATGAAAATGTGTGTTGGTTTGCATATTGGAAATTATGTTTTGGATGTTTTTATATGTAAGTTTTTATATGTGTGGTTTGTAAATAGATTATGAAGGAAAAAAAGAAACAAATCTGTCTTTGATCTCAGGAAACAGAATACTTTTTCTTTCTTTTGCGGATTCTGTGGTGTCACTGAACGAACTGTCCATGTTTTAATGAGAGTTAATAATGGCACTGCATTGCTGTTTCTATGTAGCTATGAATTCCAGGGGACAAAGCACACTCTTATTATTAACAAGTAGCAATTAACAATAACTGCAGTGAAGAAAAGATTTCCTGTGTTAGGGCATTGAGGAAACAGGATGTGAAATTATTACCTATCATTTATGTTATATATACAACCCAATTCTCTCATTTGAAAGATGTGAGATGTATGTTAACCCCTTGTGAAACACTGTGCTATATATTGCAACAAGACCAGGAATTCATATAATTTATGCACAAATATGTGCCACAACAAATTAATTCATTGTTCTATCGCTTTAGGGGCAGAGATCCAAAATTATGAAAAATGTTATCTGGATCTGTGTCAGTGCTGTACACTCAGGAATTATTAAAAAGCCAGATTCAATTTACACATCTGCTAATTTCAAAATTTGGTAGTATTGTGACTTGGAATTAGATGTCTGAGAAGAGAAATGAGAACCACCCGCTGAACATAACAGAACTATGAAAGCAGCAAAAGCGGAAAGGGTGGAAACTGTGAGACAGTAGTAATTTGTCTGAGGATGAAATAATTCTAATTATGAAATGGGTGTTCATTAGCTTTTTAAAAAATAATAATCATCCAAACATAGAATTTAATTCAGTAAATGAGCCAATGCCACTTGGAGCTGGAACAGCGAGAATAAAAATTAGATGCCAGAAAGTAGTATTGACTGAAATATGTTGGTTCAGTGAAATCAAGAAGATATGGTAGGATTCGGGGGTTTATCAGCAGGACAAATATCCTTATTTATATGTGATACTTAACCAACATTTTGAATTCTCCAGAACGTGGAACCTTTGTTATAACAGTACTGCCACGAGAGGGCAGCATATCACACTTAAATAATTTCTGGGTAAATGTTCCAAGATGACTCTAAAGTCTCTTTAAAATGTAGCCAGTGGCAAAGCTGAGGGTCCTAGCCTTAATGGCCAATATTAGAACATGCTGACTCCAGCAAATAGATACTTAGGATGAAACAGACCAGTTGATTTGCCAGCACTTTTTGACCGATTATAGCATTACTCCAGTGCTACAAGGTTATTCTCTGGTCTGAGGGGAGATATGCTGGCATGTGTATTTAGGACTGAAGTGTAATTAACATAAATAGTACATTAAATTTTGTAGCCAACTTCCACATTTAAAACAACAACAACAACACTATCACACAGGCCAAAGCTAGGAAGCCTTATATCCCATTGATTTTGGCAGAAATATGCATGCATGTGTTGAATTGACTCACCCACTGCAATCAATAATACTTTAGGAGCACTTAGCTATGGCTGGTTGATCAAACTACTCATGTTTGACATAAGACTTTATCAGACGGGAGGAATTTCTGTTTATTGCGAATGGAGCCAATTCAAATTCACATGAATTTGCTAGTTTAGCAAATTCACGTGAATTCCTATTGTGTTCAGAATGCGTTCAGAATGACTTCCCATTACCCGAAAATGACCCCTATTGCCAAAATTGTGTGAGATGCTTTAATTCGCAATAATGTAAAACCCATGATTGCGTTTGGAGTGACTTCTCTTTTGCCCGAAATTGCGTGAGATGCTTTAATTTGCAATAACATGAAGCCCCATGATTACGTTCGGATTGCCATTAGATTATACTTCCAATTTCCAATGTCTGATAAGGTCCATAGCTGGGGTGTCTCTTTTTAAAGTTGTACAATTGGACTTGCTAAATACCATTCATTTATCCACCCCAAATAATGAACCACACAATTTTTAGGACTAAAATGGGGAACTTAAAAAAAAAAAAAAAAAAAGAGGGCACAAGATTTCAATTTAGGAAAGGTCTCAGGGACTACTTTCCAGTAGTGCATGGAGCTGAACACTCACAGAAGAACAAGCAAAGTGAGTGGGGTTGGCCTAATCTGTATCAATTGAGAACATGTTCTAACCAAGCATACAAAGCAGAGGTTAATTTTATGCATCTGAGGAGCAGCAAAAGCCACAGAAATGTCTCTCTCCATCACAGGCAATGCGATGGTGGTGGAATTGAGAGGAAATCCTCCCCAGAGGATGTTAAAACTCAGGAACGCTCATATAAAGAAATAATAATGATGATGGCCTTGTCTTCTGATTTATCCTACAGTTACAGGGGAAATAAGGGGCTGTACAGACATAGAAGCATAGAATCAGAGTTGGAAGAGACTACAAGGGCCATCCAATCCAATTCCTAGCTGTGGTGGTGCCGTAGTTAAATGCTGTTACTGCAGCCACAATGTTGTAAGCTTGATCCTAGAGGAGGGCTCCAACATCTACTCAGCCTTCCATCCTTTCGTAGGTTGGTAAAATGAGTACCCAGCTTGTTAGGGGCAATTGGCTTCTACGTTGTAAACCGCTTAGAGAGTGCTAGTTCACTGGTAAGCAGTATAGAAATGCACTTGCTATTGCTATATCATCATCAATCATCATCATCATCATCATCATCATCATCATCACCATCATCATCATCTAAAAAGTCTATAACCAATTGTTGGAACAAAATAAAAGACTAGAATTTGATACACTTCAATTATCATGGCTAATATTCTATTTGTGATTCATTCTTGTAAGAGCAGTTTCAGTTTTGGACCAGTCTGATGTGCCAATAGTATATTAGCATTGTATACACATGGGGCCATTCCATGGTAAAAATTTAATTGGACGCAGCAAAGTTTTGGTTTTTTTCTTAAGGGAAAAGGGGCCTTGTAGAATGTGCTGGATTTTTATTTGTTGGACTTTCCCCCCTAATGGTTTGTATTTTTAACTGTTTTTAAATATTTTGATAGTTTAATTACTTTTTAACTTTTGCATGATACAAATTTTTGATTCTGTTCATCTTAACTGTGGTAAAGTGCCTGGAATCCTGAACTGGGCTTGAAGTGGCATCCAGTCCAGAGAACTAAAACTGGAAGTTGGCACCTGGTCACTTCCAGATTTGATTTTTAAATTAGGTGGTTGGATCTGGCCATTTTCAAGTGTAGTGTGATCCACAGGAAATGTTTGCCAAAGTGTCCATTCCAAGTAGAATTCATACTGTAGTCAGCTTCAAACAAAGAACCTGTATACCTTGGTGTCACCTATGGGAACAGCTCTGGCAGTTTGTGGGAGAAAAATTACTGGAAGAATATTAGTGGCCAAAGAATAGAAACACTTCCCACAATCTTCTCAGAGGTAAGTCACATTCAGTTCAACAAGAGTTAATCCCAGGTAAGTGTGTGGCCTACGTATGCAGAACAATTTTATGTTCACTGATTGATTTGAAGCCACTTTTCCAAGTGTTTGTATTCAGATTATTTTTGTCATGCTGGCTTCCCGAATGGAAGACAGAGAAACAGTATAAACCTAGCAACTATATATTGCTCAGAAGGCTATTTGTACTTTGGCCAAAAGTATCACTCAGTGCCTTAGCAGAAAATCACTACTAACCCATTGTGTTCTTGAAGTGAATTCTAAAACAGAACTGGAGCCTAAGTATGGATTGTGGGAAGTTTTGGTGTGTGTGTGTGTGTGTGTGTGGCCTGAAACTATGATAAGACAGTACAATACTAAGAAAAAACTATTGGTTTTCTCCACTATTTACAGCCTCATTCCCACTTACGAATAAATCAGTTTGCGATCTGAATCGATGGATAGATTCGACAGCATGGATAGATTCAACAGGATAGATTCGACAGTGGTTCATACTACATTTGCCACAATTGCATTTTTTTCCCCTGTAAAATAACTCACTTGTGGTTCACATTCACAAATGAATAGATTCAAAATGGTCCCACTCCAGCCGGTCGAATGGCAAATTTAAATTGATTCCAATCCGTATCTGGTTCACACTTATGCAGAACTGATTTATCCAAAAAGAAGCGGAAAAAAATCAGTGTCAAAAGGATGCGGGTTAAATGGATCTAACACATGGCTCCACTCTCCAAATTGCTTCAGAGATTTGCTTTGAGTGTGAACCAGGGTCATTTAAACTGGTTCAAATCGATTTGCGATCCGGTTTAAAAGGCAGTGGGAATCAGGCCTACATCTGCAGTACATGTTCCAGTGTAGAAAGCATGAAAACGTCACACCTTTTACGATCCGACAGTCTTGTTTGCCCAGATATTTTGGTGCACAGAAAGCTAACTTTTGCTAAATCTACTACTTTTAATGAAGTGTTTTTCTTTTCTATTATTAAATTACTATTGTATTATTTCTATGTCTTTGCCATATACTGTAATAAACTCTAAAACTGCAATATTGTAAACCATTTTGGGATTTCTGAAATTAAAAATTCCCTAGTGTTATCTTTAAAAAAAAAACACCCTGAAGTGATCAAAATATTTGCAAAGTGATTGAGGCCCCTCATACTGGTAGGCCTAATACTCATGGGCCCAAGGTGGGTTACTATGACTGTGAAATCACATTCTTAGTATTGTGTACATAAAATTAATTTACTGTACTACATTCCTGTGAATCTATTCCTAAACAAACAGACCAAGCCAAAAATATTCCACAGATGGAGGAACCAGTTTTTTGCCCATACCGCAAGCATCTATGCTCCAACACTTGTCATTTTCTTTCATCATAATAAACAATAAACATTTGTAAGGAGTTTTTAAAAATGTCTTCCAATTCCTATTATATGTCATTAATTTGGATGCCAAGTCATAAACATCTCTAGACCAAGCCTCCACATCAACAAAGCTAGCATTGATGAAAATAGTATTCTCTAATATGTAATGAGTCTGGACATTTTGGCTTGGTTTCTTAACAGGGTGTAACAAAGTACCAACACATTTATATGGAAGAGTATGTAGCCAGAATGCTGTGGAAAACTTTGGAGAATAAGTTTTGGAAACATTCAACATATGCTTTCCCTGTTTTTGGCAAAGAGTAAGTTCTTATATTGTGCTGTCATTTATTCATGGAAATGAAAGGATACAAGCTGACGTTTGTAATGACGTCTGTAGAGTTACTCCAGTGATATCAATATACACACAACCAGAATTTGTCTCCAGAAAGGGAACACAGTGTACTCAAGCATTTTATCTAGTACTACAGTGAAAAACCTATTGTGGTGGCTTTCTAAAATAAATAACCAGCAGACAAAAAGCTAATGAGCCTTGGTATGGGTAGTTATAAAACAGCAGCAGATATCATTGTTAAATTCATTCCCGTTGCTAACATAGGATTAGTCACACATGTAGAAATAAGCTACTGGAAGAGGAATTATGGTAGTGACCATTCTGCAATGTCTCAGGTAACAGGTCCAGACAGAGGTAATGGAAAACGCCACAATGGTATGTATCTCTGCAAAGTAACAATGTACTAGCAAACTTTGCCATCCACAGACTTTGCCAGAATAACAAATATTCCCATCCAGCTAACTATTGACAAGAGAAATTTGTTTCCATTGAAGCAAGAGATTTTTAAAAAATACATACAGAGAACATCAGATACTCCAGTCATGACTGCTTTTCAGTGAAATAAATGTACACAATTACCAAGAAATAAACACATGATTTGCTGTTTTTACTAGAATAAATCCACAGTGAGACCCAGCATTCAGGAAAAACATGCAATGAAGAAAGTTCTGTTCTTTCCATATTTGTGATGTGATGAGCTGAGAGGAAGCATAAATGAAGGAACATATCCCAGTAAGTGAAAATAAATGTCGAGTCTTCCAACTAAAGATTGGCATTAGATGGAACTTTATGGTATGTGTGTAGATAAGCAAAAAGTAAAATATGAACATCACAAAGAAAGATCATCTGGAGTCAATGTATGTTATTCAAATCCATAAACTATAGCATTGGTGAAACTAAATGACCGTGCAAAATAGGGCAATGTTCTGTTGACACTGCTGTAAGCTGCCACATTGTACTAATTAAAATAGATGAGGTAAGCTGCACTCCACCTCATCAAGAGTAAACAAAATTAGAAAAGGCCAAATTATAGAGAACTTAATTCTTGCAGGCCTTCTCTCCTTTGAAAATCTTAGATAAAATTATAATATTTTCTGTTATAAATCTTGTGGAAATGACAGACTTCATAACTACCAAGGGGAAAAACGCTTTTGTGAAGTGGTGGAAGACCCAAATTCCTTATGTCTCTTTTGAAAATCTATGCAACTGGTAAGGTAAACACACCAAAAAGTGTAACAGTCTGTGTTTTAGTGATGCAGTTATAGAAACAGGAAAATATTTGTTGCTATACACACCTATTTGTTCATAGATTTGCCATGTTGTCCCCCCCCCCCTTTTTTTGCTGTCAGATCAGATTTATGCCTTCATTTCTAATGAGCAAATGGTTAATCATTGCTAATGAAAAACAAAACATGTATAAGTTTCAGCCCTCTTGCTTCCTGGGAGTTGTCACTTATAATTTGAGGTTCTTCACAAAACCATAAAGACGCCAGAACTGTGCTATGTGTATGTGCCTTCAAACCATCTGTCGATTTATGGTGACTCCATGAAGTTCATAGGTTTTTGTTGTTGTTGTTAAGGGATACTTGGAAGCAGTTTTGCCAGTTGCTTTCTCTTACAACACCTGTTCTTCACTGATGGTCTCCCACCCACGTACTTACAGGGCTGACCCTGCTAATCTTGCAAGATCAGACAGTATCTGTTGTTTTTAGAGTATTTAGTTTGAACTGCTTCAGTTCCATAGAATCCACCTGAAACTGGATTTTATGGGACTTGTTTCATCCAAAACTATCCAATTGGAGTTTAATCAGTTTTCTTAAACTAATTCATCAACTGAAATTATATCCACATTGACATGGTGATGACTGCTTAGTTACTTCTTGACTTTCTCCAGCAAAGAATTCTGCAACCATTAAAGAGGCTGGACACAGCTCTGAGATTATGGCAGGGCAGAAGGAAGAAGTTATTCCTGCTAATAAGTGATGGTCTAACAAAGATATTTAGACAATGTATATTGTATATTGCATAACATATGTCTCACAATGCAAGGCAGACTTCCAGAAGGGCAGTTGCATATAGACATGCCACTCTTTGTTTCTGCTCTAATCTATTTAGCATAAAGTGGAGTTTTCCATTTCTTTTCCCAGGGTATTGTGTTATTGGTAGTTGTATGGATTCTTTTATAAAGGCAGGAGATGCTGGGGGATAACCAGGGGTTGGGGTGTCCCCTAACTTTTCATGTTATATTTTGCTTTTCTTCCCTAACATCTTCCTTGAGATAGCTTGAAGGGCATAAAAATCATGCTTCCCTTTCTCTCTCCCCTTTTCTCCCAAGAGTTATTTTCCCGCTTTTCTCCCAAGAGTCATCTGAAGCTGCACCAAAGCCATGTTGGAAATTATTTAGGTTTACCCCAGCCCTGGTCTAACATTGTAAAAAGAAGTTTGGATTTGTTATAACCTGGCACCTCTCTTGCATCACCCCTTCTCCATCTTTTTTGTTTCCTCTTCTATCAACACAGTTTACCAATCCTGAACAGTTTTGCTGGCATACTACTTTAACTGATTTCTAAAATCAGATAGCAGAAAACTACTGGTTTAACCTTAACCCTAATCTTGCAACGTTTGAGTTAGTATTGCTTGTTGTGCTAGTGCTGGTGTGCCTTCAATTTGATTCTGACTTATTGTCAGTAAGGCGAACCTATCTCAGGGTTTTCTTTTCACTTCTTTTCTGAAGTTTTTCAGAGGAGGTTTGCCAATGCTGTCCCTCTGAGGCTGAGAGACTGTGACTTGCCCAAGATCACCCAGTGGGATTCAAACCGTATTTTCTAGAGTCATAGCCCAGCAGTCAAACCACTACAACATGCTGGCTCTCTCTCTATAGTATGTACACCTAACTGTGTAACTTTAATCAGAAGAAATAAATCTTACTGTATTAGGTCATGCTTTTCACAATTCAAATCTATTGACAACAGTAATATCAGAATTTATTACATTTTTTTATTTACACATAGCATCATTTATATGTGTATCATTAAACACAAACACAGGGAATGATGACATCCAAGCCAGAGCAACAACAGCAACAAAATTACAAATAGTTTTTAAAAAAATGATTGGATATGACTCAAACATAAACATAAGACACCAGGAACCTGATTTAGTCTAAACAAGGGTAAATTCAGTTAAATTTTTTTTAAAATTCAGTACATTCTGTTTTGAGTATCTGCAGCACCAGAGAGAAGAAAAAACAGAGTTGAAAAGTAATGACTTACAATTTCCCTCACTGAAATTTGTATTCCTGCTTCAAACCATTGCTCCTTCAAGTTATTCATCATACCCACCAAAATGAGCCTTAGAAACGTGTAAGGATTTATTTCAGATCAGAAGGACATTATTAAAATATTGAAGAATATGTTCCTCAGTTTTTAACATATGATTATTTGCATTTTAAAAAAAAACTTTAAGGACCAATTCAATAGGTAACTGACATGAAGGCAATATATTTTATCATTTAATACAGTCTGCCTCTACTTTTGTGTGCCATACAAAAGACCAAGAAAAATACAATTATCAGTGCTCTCTTAACATTACTCATAATAACTTCTTGGTCCCCATATATAAAAATATTTTTGACAGTAGCAATACCACTTTTGTTATAGACTGCAACTCAGAGCTCAAGAGAGCTCTGCCAAGCATGGGCATATGAGATCTGTGCTGTGGGCTGCCCAGCCCTCTTTTTAAGCCTTGGGTCATGTAGAACATTCCTTAAAACTGAAGAAGAAAAAAATGATAACATCTATCAGTAAAGGACAGCTATTATGCCCTGCCCATAGAAGCAGAAAAATAACTTCTTCATGAACAGTGATACAAACAGTTAGAACTACTGCTACTTACTCCTTTCCCATAGCTCATTTTTCACTCACCCCAATTAATGGGACTAAAGACAAGCCAAAAATATTGAAGGCTCAATACTGATTCCAACTGTCACAGATATATATTCCCTGGCAATGTAGCTGAACAACCTCCATTTCAGATATACTTACATGTACAAGTCCCTTTGGAATACAGTCTAATCAATAGTAGCAAGTGAGCACTTAAGAGTGTACATTCAGGCCCTATACAGACCAGCCCTAAAGGCCGGCCTGTGGACGGAATCGAGGCGCAGCGTCCTGATTATACATGCCCTGACTCCGCCCCCAGGGTACCATGATATCGCACGCTGCTCCAGATGGCACGCTTCCAGCACTGTGCCCATACAGCTGTGCCGCTGCTGCTATAGTGTCCTTTGGAGGGTGCAAAAAGGAGCTGCTTTTTGTGGCTCTTTGCACCCTCCAAAGGCAGGATTGGGGCTGTAGCATGAGGTTGACACAGCCCTGATCCAGCCAGAAAAGAGGTGGTCTGTGGAGCCCCCCTCAGTCATCTTGGTGGAGAAATCTCCTTTGTATTGAATTCCTCTTTTTGTATGTATCTATACTATCTAATGGGGATTGGAGGTGTTCTATCTGGGGATGGGCTCCAGTTTGCTGACAGAACATGCCAAGCCTTTCAAGGTTTTCACAAGGCAGCCATTCTCACCTATGCCCAGAGAGCTTAAAGTCAGTATACAGTAGCCAGCATTAGGCAACATAAGCTAAAACACTTTTTTTGTTTTTTAAATAATGCTGCTTTCGTTGATTGTGAGCACATATAATGTTCTGGATCACAGCACAGAAGATTAAAAGCAGATCTTGGGGAGTCAGGGATTCTACCCATGTCAGAGTAGCCAGTTTTCCAAGCTCTAGTTAAAGGGCATTGCAAAAGATTACTTCATTATTTCCAAATGATACAGATAAATCAATACCAGTTAGGAATAAACTCTGGCATTTCATGGGATTGTGCTCTTAGAAATGTGCTACAGCAAACAATGCAATTATATAAGCATTGATTTGTGCTAAGAAACTTTCTTACAGAATGAAATGGAACAGGACAGAGTAAAAAAAAAGGAGAGGGCAAATTTAGTTAAGTCAAAAGCTAAGGTGTTAATGCTACTATTCAGATCTGGCTGCAAACACTTTATTATTATTATGGATGGACTATCTCAACACCTTTGTTTTTATGGAATACATGACTGCAAAAATAGAAGCATCCTATTTATTTACAAATATATACACATACGTACACAAATGAAACATCTCCTACAGTACCACACACCTGCATAGATTCTTTTTGTTGCTGTTGTGTTTTTGTTTTTTAAAAAACAGAACAAAAATCAGACTCGGGGATATATATACACAGTATGGAGTATCAAGGCCTCTGGGCCCTTATGTTTAAATCCTTCTGCATTAGGATCTTCACATTTGAAAACAGAAGGTTGTACTGAGAAAAAATTGAAACATTCAATTTAGAACTGTGCGCACAGAAATAACACCTGATACCAAGCAGCACTAACAGAAATACTTATTTCTGAATAAGAAATCATCCTTTGCTCAGACAGGAGATTTGAATCTTTTTGAAAAGCTATCTGCATTGATACATTCTGTTGTGACTTTGTATATACTACATCAGAAATAAGATTGTGCACCTGGGACCAATGAGAGAAATCTAAAGAAATTCTAGACTTTAATTTCATCCACACTGTATTTGGTGCTCAAGCAAAAGTGCAAAATCATACACGTAGAATGAAAAGCATATGCTTCAACACTTCACAGATAAAAACTGGGACACGTATGGCCAAACAACATCAGAGTGTGGCCAGGCAAGAAAAGGGCAAAAGTTATTAATGAGGAAGAACACACATACTACTATTTTAAGTGAAGAAGCCCTGGAGCTTATTCTCTGAGTTTAGGAAAGCATGAGGGGGGGACCCTAATGAGAAGACCATGCTCATTTTCTCCTTTCTGCTGAGCTAAATGAGTGCAAAGTACTTTTGTCTGAATTCTGTTTGTATCAGTTAAAGAATGAATGATGAAGAAGGAAGTGGGTGGAGAAAGGGAGAGAAAGTGGGACATTTTGAAAACAGCTAGGAAAACAGGATGACAGAGGATTTTCTGAAAAGTCTAGTGATTTGTGTGCTAAGGGAAGTATGCACTACATTTCCCAGTTGGGAAAGGATATTTTAAGGTAACAGAACATCATTCCTGGTCACTATCAAAAGACACAGAGAAAGTGCAGGGAAAGAATATTTTGAGGTTGATATAAGAAACTAAGCCAATAGAATTCTTGATTATTCTCTTTGAAATCTCTCTGTAGTTTTTAGTGGAATAAAAAAAATAATAATTAGATACCCTGGATACCCTGGGCTTGTGTATTTCTGTATGGCAGGATGGTAGCCTAGATGCTCCTTATGAACTCTTCCATCTCTTTAGTTGGTGAACCAGCTATCAATTTAGTTTTTACAGCATTCCTATCAGTCCTATCCTATGATCCTAGAGATGTGCTCTTCCCACCCCACAAAGCACTTTGTGTGCTACCACTACCCATTGCTAATAATTTGCTAATTTATCTGCAAAGGTTCCATTATATTTTAATGGCACTTAAGACAATCATTGAGTAAGTTATTTCTAAGTATTAAAAAAAAACCTAGTGCAAAGCTTCTTAAGTCAGTTGAGATCCAGACACAACTTGCTTGCCCTTTAAATTATTCTTCAAAACCTTTCAAATCTTTTTTAAAGAAAACCTGTTTAACAGATAAGTTGCTGGACTTGGTCTGGAGATCTTAATTCAAATCCTTGCTCAGCCATGAGTAAGTCATTTTCCTTTTTGGCCTCAACTGTCCATCTGTAAAATAGGACTATTAACAACTTACTTCACAAAGCAATTTTGAAGATGAACAATATGATACAGATAAAGCACTTTGAAGAAATGGCAAGACATTTCAAAATAGTACACATTCCACAAAGAGGCAAAATATTTATAAAACATGTGAAATCATGCTAATTAAATATGTACAGTTGCTCCCATAAATTTTGGTTAAAAATGTACAAATGGCTGAATATCAGGATGATAATGTTCCAGAATCAGAACTTGATAAAGCAAACTCTTGCTAATGCAAAGAATGGATAATAATGATCCAAAAATCAATCATCATTATCATCAAAAGAAAAAAAAGGATTTCTATATTTGATAGTCACTGAAGCAGTTCCAGCTAAAACCCAGTGAGCATGTGCAATTTGTTCTGTACAAACAGCAGAGCAGTCTTCTCCAACTTAGTATCCTCTAGAAGTTGTAGAACACAATTCCTATCAGCCCAATCAGCATGACCAATGGGAATGGATGACAGGTGCTGTAGTTGAAAATAACTGAGGACACTGGGTTGGGGAAGAATGCACCAGGGTCCAACTACATCAGAAGGTAATCTATTGAGTCCAAACAAGACCCACTTCAACATTAGAAGTGAATTTACTGAGTCCAAACAACTGAGATTACCAGGTGATCATCTGGTTTGCATTCTTAGGCTGCAAGAATTGACAGAGTTATTCAGTGGGACTCAATGTGAGTTAACATGCATAGGTCTGCACTCTATATCAGTTACTACTTTCTCTTGATTGGTTCCATAACAAATCTCTGTGTCATTGTTTAGGAAATCTGTTTTTCTGTGTGGCACTAATATGTAACATATGATTGAGCCAATAAATACGCAACATTATTTGCACAAGTTAAACCTTCTTTTATGCCTATTTTGTTTTAGTTTACTGTTATTTTTATGGGGGGGAAGGGGGAGGAGTACAGAAATCCTTTTAACCAGCAGCTTGTCAATTCAAAAAACTTTTAAATTTTTTTTAAAAATGGCACCGATATTTATCTACGGTATGTCTTGACCTGCAATTTCATTTTCTGGGGCCTTGAATACCTACTCCTCAAAGGGTGCTGTCTTGATGAATAGAGAAAGAGGTTCTAGTTGATGGAAATTTAAAACGTAAGAGGGATTCATGAATAACTGGGCATTGCTACAGAATTAACATCAATATAACAAAAGTGAATATAAATAAGCAACTGGTTTCCATGGTTCCGAACTGATATATAACCCCACTCCTTAAGACAGGAATATTGCAAAATAATTGAACAAGGAAATATGTTTTTAATAATGAAGGGAAGTCTCTAAAACAAAGACCACATGTTGACTGACTTTAGAGGAAAATTTAACTTTTGGGACAATTAGAATAAAGGGGGGGGGGGGGCAGGGTAACCTTGCCAGTGGAGCCAATGGAAGGATTTTAGAACTATTATTTAAAAGTTGGAGGATCTAGAAAACAGTCACGGGTGGGGAGAGAAGAATTATATATTTCCCCATGTGCTTTAGAGAAGACTTCCTTTGAGTGAAAAAACACACACACACAAATACAAAGAGATCTGCTTCCTACCTATTCAGTGGAATGTTTTGTTTGAAATTCAAGTGGTTCTTGATATGGGGATTTCCCCTATTTTTATTACTAATTTACAGTATAGTTAAATTTATATAGATTTTCCAGCTTTAAAGATTTCAGAATTGTTTATAAAATAGATTAAAATGAACGTCAACAATTAAAAAAAAAACTCTTAAAATAAAAAAGCACCTCGCCTTACCACCACAAAATAATAGCATAGAATTTGACTGAATAATACAGCAGAAACTAAGAAACCACAAGAGTCATCCTTAAAATGCCTCCCTGCCCCTCCTCAGTTTAGCTATATATATCCCTAGAAGCCTCCAAAACTTGGTAAGAAAAGGTAAGATGAATAGAAGGGACACAATCTTACAATTTTAAAAGATTATCCAAATGGCCAGAAAGGATGGAACATGGAACAGAATTTTATAGGTGTAAAGCAGAACTATGAATTATGATCAGAAATCAACTGATAACTAATGTAGAGTAGTCTGTCAATAGAAGCAAAGACAGCTAAACTAAATATGTCGTACTTTGGACCTATCAAGAGATAACATGACTCACTGGAAAAGATGATGATGCCTGTTAAAATGAAAAGCAGCAGGAAAAGAGGGAGACTGCATGACAGGTGGGTTGATTCAATCAGGGAAGCCATGGTCATGAGTTTGCAAAACTTGAGCAAGGCTGTTGGTCACAGGATCTTGGAAGTCTCCCATTCATAAGGTCACCCTAAGTCAAAGTCAACTTGACAGCAAATAATAGTAAAGATTAATGTCATAGGATTATGATGTCCTATGCCTTCAGTAGTCAGACACAACATTAAATTGCAGTTAAAGTTTCTCAGTTCTGTACAAGGGAAACCTCATACAGAATGCTTTCTGTTCAGAGGAAATCCACTCCCCTTGAGATGATTCGGGGATGCTAGAGGGAGCAATGATTCCATGATGATTGAGGAAGTGGGCCAGGCATTCATACACACACACTTCCTCCACGTTTGAGGGATGTTTGAGGAACGAGTTACCAACGATTCTGCCAGGTATGAAAATTTTCATAGAGGCTGATCAAGTTTGAGACAGTTAATTCCCAGAAATCTACTAACCATGCTGGATAAGGAATGTGGGGGGAGGTGTGTGACAGTGGGTGGAAACAGACACTGATGTGTGACAAAATTCTCTTTAGTATAAAAACAGGCTGGTTATGAAGCCAAATGAATACAAAGGCAAAGGTATAAATGTACAAGGAGCACAGAGGGTTCTAAAGGTTCTAGAAATTTTAGACCACAAACTAAATATGAGTCAAATGTGTGATGTAGTAGCCAGAAAGGTCAACAGTTACAGGCTGCATCAACAAGAATGTAGGGCTTTCTAGATTGGCAGGAAAGTGTGACATGAAGTTGCCTTTTCCTTAATGCTTAGCAGCTGCATCACAGCCTTTAGATGGAGCTGTGCTGTTCTGCAGTTTTTAAAAAAGAAGCTGGGAAAACCAGCACCTTTTTAAAGGCGCTTCTTCTCCCCTAAATCGCAAAAAAAGTGTTTTCATGGCACACTTTCCCTTTTTCTCATCTAAAGGCTAGAGTTTCATGCAGCCATGAACACACTTCTTTTTGCCAATCTAGAAAGCCCCATAGTGTCCAGTTCAAGCAAAACAGGAGTGATACTTATTCGGCTTTGGTCAGACCACACTTGGAATGTTTTTGTGCCTTCAAGTCAATTTCTGACTTATGACAACCCTAAGGCAAACCAGAGGCTGAATGAGTCTGAACATATTGAACACTGCTGCATTTTGCTTTTCTGTTCATTCAGCTTCATAACCATTTGTGAGAATAAAAAGGATCCAGGTTTGAAATGGTTAGGTCAAAGTCTAAGCCAGGGCAAAGAGATATTTGATTCTCCAGATGCTTTTGGACTCAAACCCCATCCAGCATAGCCAGTGGCAAAGAATTACAAAAAGTGTAGTTCAGAACAGCTGGAGGGGCAAGGGTCTAAGCAATCTTTTCTAGGAAAACCCTGAACATTTCAAGAAATTATCAACACAGCAGCTCTAGGCTGATGTATTATGCAGCTGCTAGAAATGCACACTATCAGCACCTTTGTAATCTCTGTCTGTTTGAACTTTCTGGAAAAGTTACTTTTTTAAAAAAGTATAATTTCCAAAACTCCCTACCTGCCTGTTCATTGACCAATAAAGAGACACTGATTGTTCAGGCTGGTTGGGAAAATCTGAAAGCTATAGTAACTGCCAAACTCTGATTTGAATATAAACCATTTCTGGGGGAAAAAAGACAGATAATATATATGCACAAACTGTCACAGATTAATACAAAATGGAATGTACAAAGACAACTCCCATAGGGGTGAACTACTAAGGCTACATTGTATACAAGCTTTGTTTACTGATATTAACAATTTTCCAGATGTGATTGGTAACCAAACACTAAGTTATCTATCCACTGACCACATTGCTATATCAGTACAGTCAGGTAGATACAAAATTACCTCCAAGAACTGAAAGCTACATCTGATTAAGGCCGGCTAATCGATCTTAAGTTGAACATAAATTGATATATGAGCTTGCAAATATATGACCTAAGTAGAGAGGATCCTTCAGTTATTTTTGTATTAACAGCCACACACAGAATACCTGTTATTCATGGACAAATCAATGAATATGTAGAATTGTACTAACCATAATCATGAAATTAATACTGATCCAGTAGTTTGAGGGAACATGGAAAACAGCATGAAACATTACAGTAAAATGTCTGTCTCCTGCAGGAAAACATCTCCTACTAGTATTTCATTTAAAAAAAACCTGATGTGGAAACTTCATGAAGAATGAGATATACTGACAAAATGGCCTGGTGTAATTTTGGTGAGTAGCAACATGTTCTTCTCAGTGTCTCAGCGGCGTTCAGCGGTGTCTCCTGAATGTACCCAGTCATAGATGACAAGAGGAATGCTAACCAGGGAAAACAATATTCCCAGGGCCAAAAAGAGAGAAGCCTAGAACCAGAAATGGAAAATATTTCAGCTAATATAACTTTTTTAATATAAAGAAACAATGGGATACAAAATTAAATAGAGCATCTCAGTGGAAAAGCAGAAAAAATCCAGATAAGTGTTGAGAATCAGGAATGTTAACCAGTTAGTTATGATGATCTACATACCATTCTGTGATTTAAACCTTTGATGGTATTTCATTTTTAATATATACTATTTCTTGAATTAAAATAGCATTGGAAAACTGGGCCACTTTATGCTTATTTAGGAACAGGAAATCATACAATTAATATAATATGAAATGAAAATTGACTGCTAACTTTGCAACACCATTGGCCCTGTTCCCCATTTCCCACATATTGGAAGAGGTCTAAATGGAGGAGCCTATGCTATGCTGATTATTTCTACTTATCCCTGTGATTGTAATTAAGGCTACCAATCACAGAGGAAGACTACATGTATAAATAGGTTCCTCTCTTCAGACTTCTCCCTCCTTATTTTAGGGATAAAAATTGGTTGAATTCAACAAGAATTGCAACTGTCTAATAGCAATGGATATGGCCTCACGTAGTAATGTATTCTATGTTGACATAAAATATCTCGAGGGTAGGGGGACTGATTCCACAAACCACAAAACAGCTAAAGGACTCTAATCCTTCTCAACCTTGTAAACAATACAGTCGCCCCTCCTTTCTCGTGGACTTCAGGTCTGCAGTCTTGAATATTCATGGAGGGGGCAACCTCTGTTATTTTCAATGGGGCACGCTCCTGCGATGCGTGTTCTATGTGCACTTGTATGCCCCATTCAAGCCTATGGGGCTTGAATATCGGCAAGTCTCTGTTTTTGCGGGGGGGGGGGGGGGAGAGGGAGGTCTCAGAATGGATCCTTCATGAAAACAAAAGGCCAACTCTAGTGAAGTCTGGTAGTGTTTTCCCAAGGTTGCTTTGTCTGGTTTTGTTACATCAGAATAGGGCTTTCATGACAAGGAGCATCCCCTGAGTACCTAGTTTGTCAGTACTACAAATACTCCAATCCAAGAGAGCTTGGAAAAGTTATTTATTTGATTATCACTCCCCAAATCCCTTTTTTAAAGCTCTGTGTCTAACAGTTTCATGCAGGGAACTGAGATACAAACAAACATTTTTTGTGAGTATGGATTTGTCTGATATCCACTGAAATGAAAGCGGAAGCCAGCTCACACCACAGTTCTACTTGTGTACTGAGGCACACATGTGGCTCTTTATGATGGTGAATTGTTTTTACCTTTTTTACATATTGTGAAATGTACAGTTTTAGACAGTTTAGGGGATATTATAATGGTAAAGTTTGAAAACTCTTGAAACTGAGCACAATTCCTAATCCCAATTAAAGCACATTCTCTGAATCAGTTTATGACCAGTAAATAAACACTTATCTCATTCCCATTGATTCCATGAGTCATTCTAGGACTGACATTTCAATTTAAGGTTTAGTTCAGAAAACTTACCCAAATCCTCTGTATCAGTTTTGAGCCATCTTCGTGGGTAATTTTTAAATAGAGGGAAGATGGGAGAATAAAGATCAACATGTTGGCAGAAGTTACCCCTGTGACAACCAAATACATGAATTTTGTTTTATTTGTTATAATAGACAAGATTAAGTTTATTGTAAAGACAAAAAAAATCATACTGAAATATAATCAGAATACTTTACCTACAACTCCAAAAATATCCTTCATGGAAGGTATGAAAATAACTAACAGATTAATAATCATCAAAAGGATCAAAGTAACCACAATGTGACGGCATAAGTTAAATTTGGTTTTTCTAGCGAGCTCAAAAATAGAAGAGCGCACCTGTAGGAAAAGGAGAAGACATCTGTCAGGCAAAATTTGCATGGGAAAGCCATCCTGCACAACAATTTCCTCCCCTCCCTCTGGTTCTTTTATTGAACTTAGATTTTGCATGGCTCCAAAGTCATTCTGTAGGACATATGTGACCATGAGTGAAGTGGAAAGAGGCTGTGGGAGAACTGTGTGCATTTCCAGCAGATGCTAATTATTGCAGCTGCAGGGTTTTTATGTTAACATTGTTTGTTCTAGTGTAAAAATTAATTACTCTTTTGCCAGAGTTGAAAATTCATCCTGTTTTTTAACAGAGCCTAGAAAATTAGACTTACAGTGATGAATCAAGCAGAAAAGGGAAATGATTAAATGGTTTTCTGTACCAAAATATGTACTGTTTCTGCTTTCCCTTGCCTATTCGAATCTACACTAAAGCGTGGAATGGTATGCACTAAGGTTGGAATGGTTAAGGAATTCAAAGAGACTAAATCTTGCATGTCACCTCCATACCCCGATCCCAACTTGACCTTTTGCATGATTCTCTTGGTAAACCTATAAACCCTGAACAGTTCCAGGCGAGGTTTCCATAATGCATCTTTCACATGGGACTCCTATGCTCCTCTTTTAGTACTTCAGCCCTGACACAGACAGGATGTTGCCCATTTAGGAGCAAGGACAATATGACTTCATGACAGTGGAAAATTCTGCACAAACTTGAGGAGTTTATTCTTATTGAGCATATCTGTCATATTGTTGGGTGAAAAAAAACTGCAAGGCATGAGCAGGTGCAATGGAGAAGTGTGAATCAGCTACATATTAGATAGTGTGCATGGACTGAAAAAGCTGAGCAATTAGGAGTCTTAGAAATGCAGCTGCTCTGTAGGAATGGTGGACAGATTACTATGAGGGGCAAAATGATGGGTAAAGAGATAGCAGTCAGAGCTCACAGGTTTGAAACATCAGGACTTTTTGATGAAGGATGATGACTATCTGCCATCTGTTCAGGACTTTCCCTTTCTCTCTGAATTTAACTGAAATCCTCAATTAGTTTGTGTGCATGAATGTGGATCCTGTGCACTCCCACCATATGTATGTGGATCCTGTGCACACAACCACCCAAACAATATACTGGTGAAATCTATTAACATTATATTGGTGAAATCTTTTAACATTAAAGCCATTAACATTATAAAGGAATGACTGCTGATCGAGATTAAAATTGCCAAATTGGTTTGCTGTTAAAATGTGTTTCCTAAACTGGAGTCCACTCCTCAATAAGACAGTATCTAACAAACTAAATAATTAGTTACTGGAACTACTACATTTACAAACAAAACTTACAGTGAAAAACAACACTGGGACTGTGAGTATCACTGCAACAATGACAGCAACACGGACTGTTAAGACCAGGATGTCATCTTTACTCTGGTACTTGTGAAGCAGATTGGACTGTACATTTTCTGCAGGGAAGACAAGGACAGGGTTGTGCCAGTACTTAAGCAATTAATTTACTGAAGTTGCCACTTAGCAAGACCCATCTCAAACAAAATGTGATTAATCTACAGACAACAGAGATGGTAATGAAGCAAGCTGGATCAAAAACACCATTTTAAACCATGCTCCAGTGAACCTTGAAATTCTCATCCAGGCTGAAACCTGATATATATTTGTTTGGGAGTAAGTCCCACTGAACCCACTGGAAGTTTACTTTCAGTTGGAGTTTGCTTTTTGTGTAGGTGTGAACTCCAACCTATTTGGAGAATAATTGCCTGAATGCACAGGCTTAACTCAGAGCATTTTTCATAAATTCATTTAAATCCAGGCAGTTGCAACTAATGCAAAATATTAATATTTTATAAACAGGTCTACGAAATCATGATGATTTCAGTTGTTGTTGTTATCATCATCCTGTTTCCCCCCCAAAATTGGGACTCAGAGTGGTCTACTATTTAAAAGAACAGTACAATTAAAAACCTACAAAAGTAGAATTAAACTATTATAGTCTTAACACAGATCACTTGCTAAAATAAAATATAGCTTAAAAAGATAAAAGCACTTAAAAACAGTACACTATAAAACAATACAACATTCCCAGCCCATTCTTTAAAGACTTTCTGTTTTGAAAGCATGCCTGAATAAAAATGTCTTAGCCTGCCGATGGAAAGAAAACAAAGGAGGGAGCCATTCTGGTCTCCCTGCGAAGGAAGTTCCAGAGTTTAGAGGCCCTGAGAGAAAGGCCTCTCCTGATGATCTCAGAGCCTGGGTTGGTTCATACAAGGAGTTATGGTCTGCCAAATAGCCTGGACCTGAGCCATATAGGGCTCTATAGAGCATAAACAACACTATGAATTGTGCTTGGAAATAAACTAACAGCCCATCTTCAAGTCATTTCTGATTTTTGGTGACCCTGAGGCAACTTTATTGAGGTGTTTTCTTGGTAAGTTTCTCTAGAGGTTTGCCACTGCCATCCTCTGAAGCTGAGAATGTGTGACTTTCCCAGGATTCTGACCAGGCAGAGATTTGAACTCTGTTCTCCAAAGTCATAGTCCAACACTCAAACCACTACACTAGCCCTAGCTCAGCAATGACATGTTTAAAAATAACAAATAACTATTTTCATTTTCATTTACTATATTCATTATGAACTTCTAACATGTTGCAAAACAATGAAATTCCAAATAAAACCCACAATGAAATCCATGTGAGAAAGGATGAGGGGAAAATCTGAATTTAAAAGATAGACCTGTAGTCCTCATACTTTGTTTCTTTAGCTTGCAACTTTTTCAAGCTTTCAACCAGGGCTAACCCAGTTCTTATTAATTGGATTTCCTAATGGAGTTGTCTGCTGTTTTAAGATGCTTTTTCTGTATATATTACATTTCATTCTTCTCTTCTACTATAAAAATAGTGCTCAAGACAACTAACAAACATTATGGAAAATTAAACAATAAAGCCATCCAAATAAGCACAATAATAAATAACTGTAACAAAAGTTTAAATGGCCAGATTCAAAGCATGTGTCTCTTCACACTATTCAGTAAGAGCTGAACACAACTCCCAGGGGAATGTATTCCACAATCTTGGGCCAAAACAAGAGAAAGTCTTCTTCCATATGCCCAGCAAATAGACTACTGTATTCTTCTGAAGCTTTTAATGTCTGGTCAGACATTTCATAACAAGGTAAGAGTTTTTAAACAGCGAGGCTCCAAGCCTTTGAACATGACCATAGATCTGTGCTAGTAACCAATATGTTACACAATGCTATTTCTAAGCTGTCAGGATATAACATAAGCCTAACATTTTGTGTGAAAGCCAATGTGATGCTGTGGTTTCAGTACTGGACTATGATTCTGGAAGAGCAAGGTCTGAATTCTATCTTAGCCACAGAAAGTCACTGGGTGGCCTTGGGCATCACAATGTCTCAGCCCCAGAGGGAGGTAGTGACAAACCTCCTGAACAAAACCCACTGATAAGGTTGCCTTAGGGTCACCATATGTCAGAAATTACTTGAAGGCAACATTTTTGTGTAGGATCTCTCTTACTCCTTTCATAAACAACTTTTTGATTGGTACACATGGAAATAACTAACACAGTGTGAAGTATAATATGACAAAGGGTTGTGACCCAGTTTTTGAAGCCGGCTATGGCCCAGTTTCCTCCCCACACTTTCCCTTGGAACAGAAAAGAATGTACATGCAGGGAAAGAGAATATGTTATCCTATTAGCATAGGATCTTTGGATTTTAGCCCCCTTTCTGCATATGGTGAGAGTAAAGAAGAAACACCTCATACCATTATAAAAAAATCAGAGAGCAGATAGTAACATACACCAGTGTTTCCCCACACTAACATTTTGTTTAAAAGAACAGTAAGGCAGAAAAAACTGCCTAGATTTTCATGTACATGATCAAAAACTGTGTACCTACCATAAAATGTCAAATAGCCAAAAATGGCAGTTAAGAAGTACATGACAAACATGGCAAAGAAAGAGATTTTTGAAACCATCTGCATCCTTTTCTGTGAGCGACTGGGGGGAAAAAGGAGACAGGGGAAGCAAAATGTTTATTTTGTACTATACTTGAATACACAGTACAGACAATATATCTTGATACAACCAAATTCATCAATAAGATTTGAGATGCCCGGGACCTCTAAAAGCAATGGTGAAGAAGAATACTTGGACCAAACAACAGTCTACTCCTCATTCCATCTTCTTCTGGTGTTAATGACTCAAGGGATCAGAGTTTGTTTTTATAATACATAAAATTGTACCCTGTAGGAGAAATGTTTGATGTGATCTGGGCAGCACACAGACACAACCCTACAGATTATTCTGATGAGTGATTGAAAAAGTGCAACCATTTGCTGTCTCCTTGTAAAGACACGTCCATTTTAATATTTTCCACACGATTATATTTATTATATTTATGTGCTGCTTGTCAAGCTGGCTCACATCGATTTAACATGGAGCAACTAGAAAAAATATACAATAAGTAGTTCAGAGCAACAGCAACAAAAAAGTGGCTATTGACAATACCACACTGCACTGTTATAATACTATTATTCCACTGATATTGCTATGGCTGCCTCCTCTGGAATCCTGGGATTTGAAGTTTAGGGAAGGGCATTTAGAATTATCAGCCAAAGAGCTCTTAAGCCTCACAAAACTACAAACCCAGAATGCCTCAGGAGGCAGCAACAGCAGGAAAAGTGGAATAATAGTGTACTGTGGTATTGTCCTAACATTGACTGGCAAGATCTTATCACAATTACAAATTTAAAGCAAAAATTTTAATGGAGGAAATTGTATAAATGGAGTGGCTGTTCCCTGGTAATGTCCCAGTCATAGTAATATCCCTCTAATGGCAGAGGACACCTGCATGCAGGCCTCCAATAACAATGTGAATACATTGCAATTGTGGCACTGTAGCCACTTATCTACAGTTCGGTAAATGAAATTATTCTCAGGGCCAAAACTACTTATGATATCAAATATATGGTTTAACAATTAGCATTTTCTCCCTCCCTGTAAACAGCTGTTGCTAGGAGGCCCAAGAAGGATCAAGACAACTGTGCAGGGTGCATGGGTCCATATCATATCCTGATAAAAATGCACTCTCCCAAAGACTTATTTGGGCCAAGAAGAACATTCCTCCCTTGACAGGTAGCTGTCCTTGAAGTGGACAGGGTTGATCAGAACCATAGTTTGCAAAGAAATTAAAAACAACAGCCACCATCAAGCGTCAAAATGCAAAATGCATCTCTAAATTATAGCAGGCACTGAAACTCTTGAAAACCCTGCCTTGTCAACAGTACTAGGCTAGGTGATCTAATGATCTGGATCAATATAAGGCAGCTTCCTATGTTCTTGTGAGTTAATCTTCTCTCTCATGGTATTACATACCTTCTACTTTGTGTGTGAATCCAGTCATGCTTTTTGATAGTTACCATTTTTAAAAGGAAAAGGGGAGCATATCATATTAAATATTAAAATACTAGGTTTACCCCTTACCAAACTTTAATACCTAACAAAATAATTTAGTACAGTCAAAAAGTCTAGCAAAAGAAAACTATGAGGTATGGTTTGGAGGCATGAACCAGTCTTATGCATCCTAGTAACTTGACAGAATTCTGAGGATCAGCTTTGATTTTTAAAAAATAGGTTTCAAGATCTCACAATTTATGGAAGAACAATTGTCAGAAAGAGAAAGGCTGTAATGGTTAGAAAAGAGAAGGGGGGAAATCCAAAAACTCAAAATGAGTTCTAGTTAATTTATGTTTCCAAACCCCTTAATTCTTAAGTCTGAAAAGCTGCGTACAGAGGAAACAGTACTCACAAGGAGAACTGATTACCAAAATGTGGACTATAACTCCCAGAATCTTCCAACCATCAACCAATATGGCCACTGGTAAGGAGGGACAATACCTCAGCAGTAAATGTTGTTGTTGTTGTTGTTGTTGTTGTTGTTGTTGTGTGTTGTTGTTGTGGTGGTTGTTAGGTGCCAGCTTTAAGAAAATATCATGGTTGTTTCAATGCTTATTCAAACTGAGTCAGTCATGCATTTACAGATGACAAGTGGGTCTATTGTTTTGTTCTGAGAATTGACCGGAGTGTAGAGTGGAATTTGGTACCAATATTCTGCAGACATGTGGGTTCACTTTCATAATGGAACAATAAATATTTTCTTACTCTTTAAGTTCACAGTAGATTGGAAGGACTGAAGGATGACACACAAATGCAAATGCAATGGTGGGCAAAGCATATACTGTCTGTTTAGAAACAAGAACAAAACTGAGTATCAGCACAGTGAATATATTCTCCAGTCTCATTAAGAAATCTTCCATTTCAAATATCTGAATTTGATATACTCCCCCCCCCCCCCCCCCCCGTCTTCAACTAGGTTTACCACCTTTTTGCTCAGGAGTGGGGGAATGACTCCTCTGTTGTTAATAGCTGCATGTCATGTATAATGCTGCCCAGAGCATGGAAATATTACTTCTGTGGAATACAACTCCTAGAATCCCTTAGCCAGCATGGCTAGTGGCTGGGAATTTTGGCAGTTCTGGTCCAAAATAGTTTTAAGCTTTACTGCTGGTCAGCATGATAATGCAATGTGAGGCCAAGTACCATATAATGTGATGAGAAATGCCTTCACTCTAATTTAACAATTCCTTCCACTGAAGGAAAAATTCTCCAGTCAGGGTAAGGGAGCCTATTGATCCAAGCCACTTAGTGTGAGAGAAGGCAGAACTTCACTAGCCATAGCAAAAGCCAATGGAAAGTGAGCTGGCGGCAGCCAAACAAATCTAAGATTGGGAATGAAAAATAGTTGGTTGGTGACTGTTAGATTCAGATAGGTTAAGCTGAGTGCTGAGAGGGTCAGTTACAATGAGGGTTCCAGAGAGAGATAGTTATTGTGTGGTTTCTAGATAGAAACTGAGTGTTAAAGTCCAGGAGTGAGGGACTTAACACTATTGAAGAACTCCAAGTGAGGGCGTAATAGTGGAGAGATATCCTGGGAGATATAGATAGTCATAGTGGCAGGTTTATTAATTAAGTTCAAGGAAAGTAAGCCAGAAGAAGGATTGTGTGAGGGACCTTGGTAACAGTAACTCTTACTCTCTGAGGAGAGTGGTTTACAGGAAACTGTTATTGTAACAAACTTGAAACTAAGAAAATAAAACTCCCAAATGAAACAAGTAACACAAATACGTGAAGGAACAAATGTCTTATTCACCTATAACCAATTATCTATTGTTTGAAATATCTGCTAAATAAAGTTCTGTTATTGTTTTAGTAAAAGCTTGTCTGCAGCTTGATTGAATAGCCACGCTATTAACAGTCAACACTATTTTACAGCATAATTAAAGTACACCTCGGACATTTATACAAGAGGGAAGGGGTTTTCCTCATAGATTTTAAGTCACAAGAAAGGAAAAGTGACTTAAGTGAGGTAAACAATAAAAAATAGCATCACACTTGGTTCACCCTCCAGATTCTAGAAACAGAAGACCCATGCCAGAGAAAAGTCCACAGGTTCACTGAATAGACTTGTTGTTGTTAATTGCCTTTGTCAACCTTAAACCATGGTGCACTATGTATTAAGAGATCTCAAAGCCACCCTATCCATGCAGACTCATGGCAGTGGCTTATCTGGTTGAGTCTATCCATCTGGAATGCAGTCTTCCTCTTTTCTTACTGCTCTCCACTTTACCAAGCTTTATAGTCTTTTCTAGTGAGTCCTTTTTTCCCATGGCATGGCCAAAATATGACAACCCCAGTTTAGTCATCTTTGCTTGCAGAGAAAGTTTGGACCTGGTCTGTTCTAGGACCCATTCACTGGTCTTTTCAGTGGTCCACAGTATTCTCAGAATTCTTCTCCAACACCACATGAAAAATGAGTTGATTTTTTTTCTATCAGCTCTCTGCACTGTCCATCTTTCACAACCATACATAGAAGGAAAAAATACAGTACAATGGCATGGGCAACCTTAACTTTGGTATTTAATGATATATCTTTACACATCAGCATCTATCGTTGAATAAATAATACCCATTTAATAACATGCATACAATGACATTCCAAAAATGCCTTTTCACTACCAGGATATCTAGCAGAGATAAAGTTGTTATTAGATTTGACCCTTTAACTGCTGCAGCAAGACAGAGCAGGGCTTGACATTAGTTTCTCCTCTCCGTTGACTGTCAGCTCTCAGTGGACATTCTACTTGGCTGCTAAAGAAGGAGTGGGAAACAGTGAGACTGAATTGTGTCTGTCCAAATTAGTCATTATAAAAATGACAAGTTAAGAATTGGTACTTAAGTTTGTTCACCATCTCTTCTCTTGTGTCTGTTATATACTTTTTGTCTCAGCACAACTGCTAGTCCTGACTAGGTAGTTTAGACTCAATTGCTGAGTGATAACAGTTGCATAAACCCCATTGTTTCAATGGATCTATTCTAGTTGCAACTGGCAATTGGATTCAGGTCAGTAAGTACTTTGTATAATGCTTAGAAGATTTGTTATTCTTGTTGCTGCTGTGTGCCTCCAGGTCATTTTTGATTTATGGTGATCCTAAATACATAAGGTTTTCTTGGCAAATTTCTTCAGAGTGGGTTTGCTATTGCCATTCTCTGAGGGTGAAAGAGTGAGAGTTGCCCAAGGACACCCAGTATTGATTGATTGTATTTATACTCTGCTCTTCAGAAATGCTCTCAGTGGGGAATCAAACCCTGCTCTCCAAGTCACAGTCCAACACTCAAACCACCATACTATACTGGCTTTTTTGGGGGGGCGGGGGCTTTTTCAATACAATATTTTGCATTTCTGCAAACCTTATCCAAGAAAGCAGAGTATTCAAGATAATTTATACATGTTTTTTTCTTTTTCTGCATCTGAGGCACTTGTCTACTTGAATGTTCTTTATTATATATATATGTCCAAGGACCTTCAAATATTACACAGGGCAAAATTTCAGTATGAAAGAAAAAGGCAGAACTGAAGTTGCAGAAGATAAACCTCAGTGGATTTGTACAACCATATTTGTTTGTAGAGTCCTTCAGCTGACAAAGTTCCTATTTGTCATCTAACCTCCATCTCTAAGACAAGATGTAGCATACCTAAAAGAGTCTTAAAAAATTTCTGACTACCCTTTCTTCTAGAAAGGAAGGACATTTCACAACCTCTCAAGTCAGCAAATTCCAGCAGCAGACTGACTGTATGTTCCAACATTTAATGTAAACCTAAAACTTAAAATGGAATTCACTTCTAGCATTCTTAAAGATGGTGCTTTCCTGTTTTCTGCTCTTATAGATGCATTTCTAACTAAGCTCTTGTACTAAAGGTATGGCCTAAATCCAATGTTCTCTTACTAGATGCCCATCATTGTGACAGGACTTTCCTTCTCTCCTTTTATCCTTTCAGCCCTGTGTGCTCTCTGGCAACTTGCTCTAGAGGGTCTCCCCATCCTCCTGAGCACATTTTGAGGGTGAATGGAAGAGGGGATGCAATGGGGAGAGGGGGACTGTCCATTAGTAGTTCCAGCAAAGGAATTGCTCCTTGGGATCCTGCTTAATCAATTTTCCTCTTTTATGCACTCTGCTACAAAAAACCAACCAACAAACAAACAGCTTCATTTATATACTGCTTCATATTGAACTAGCAGTGTCTAAGCATTTTGCAACTGTAAGCTAATTGCACCCGACAAGCTGAGTACTCATTTTAGTGATCTCAGAAGGATGCAAGCCTGAGTCAAGCTTTAGCCCTGGCTAGTATTGAACTCGAAACCTGATGGTTTTGAGTGAGTGGCTGCAGTACAGGCATTTAACCACTGAGCCACCAGGGCTACCTGTGTGACAAGATTTTTAAACTTCTATGAACAGTTATGCCTTGGAAAGAAAATGTAATCTCTTCTACACAAACACTATTTTTTTCCCTTTAAGAATCCAGAACTGCCTATAAGTAGCAAGAAATGACAACAACTGTGGAGAATAACATACCTTAGAATTAAAGGTCACATACTTGGGTGTGCACATATCCTCATAGACAGAACTAGAGTTTGAAAATATTGACTCTGTTCTATTTGTATTAGTTCCTGGAAGAGGACAGGGAAGCTGAAATTTCTTGTAGATCACCTGAAATAAACACCCATAATTGAAAACTATTAGAACAAATGTAGTGTTATTTTTAATTAAACTTATATAAAGTTATACTGGCAAATGCAGGTGGACTATCATAAACCAACAAGATATTCAATAAAAGTAAACAACCAAAACAAAAATACAATTGATTAAATATTAAGCATGTTAATATTTTAAATGACAAATTATTTAAGTTAGCCATAAAACACATTAAAGATAATTAAAGTCCCATTCTTAAGGAGAGCTAGCCTAGTACAGTGGTTTCAGCACTGGACTAGGGCATCGGGAAACCAAGATTTGAATCCCTGCTCAGCTATGGAAACATACTGGTTGACCTTGGGCAAGTCACATTCTCTCAGCCTCAGAGGCCAGCAAAGGCAAAGCCCCTCTGAAAAAATTCTGCCAATGAAACCCCATGATAGATTTTCTCTAGGATCACTATAAATCAAAAACAACTTGAAGGCACACAACAGCAAAGTCTCATAGTATGTCTCAGATAGATTAGATTAACTGAAACAATGGAATTTACATAAATGTTGACTTGCCAAGTTTCCACTGATTCAACGTGCCTACTCTAGTTGTAACTACCAACTGGATATAAGTAAAAATGTGTGTCAAAAGGTCTTAGCATGACATCAAAATGTACATAGGAAGGATGCCCACAGAGCAGGCTTGCGGGGGCGGGGGGCAGGAATACAGGGAAGGCTCCTTCTCTAGTAGCCAACCAAAATGTGCTGGCACCATAAAGTTATCACTATTTTGTGTCAGGAATTATGGAAGAACTTTCTACTTCAAGTTGACTGGACTTATCTCAGTGAGGGATTTTTAAAAATCAAGTCCAACATTTTAAGTTGGGCCTAGAATCAGACTGACAACCAGTGTAGCTCCATACCATCTGAACTGAGGACAACAACCACAACAGTCTTGACCAAATGCAGGGCTATGACTAACATCATCAATTTCTTTCTTTCTTTCTCCCATATCATTTTAAACACCTTTGCCTGATGAAGAAGCCAGTGGAGCTTCAAAAGCTTGCAACATGTATAATGTGCATTTTGGCTGGCCCTATCAAGGTATCACTGTTTTGAGGCTTTTTGATACTATACTAAGCAGTATTGTTATTGATGCAGTGCCACAGTAATTTGTTTGAAACTATCCTGTCCCAGTGAGCAGCCTTTCTGTTCTATCCTGCATGAATGGCAAGTTCTAGCATCTTCAAAGACAGTTGCATGTATAGCAAACTGCAACAACCCAGGCACCGCATGGATACAGCCAGACTATCCCTCTCCAGACAGAGTTACATCCAGTAGATCAGCTAAAGCTGGTACAGGGTACCAGCTTTAGCTCGACCTATGAAAACTCCCACAGTACAAAACAGTACCTCCTGGGAATACACTCCCACTAAGAGCAGGGTGAACACAAGTTAGCTTCCCATCGTTTAGAATAACTTTCTTCTTGTCTGGTTAAGTCAGGTTATCAACCCTCATCTAGTCCATCAGCAGATTCAACTGTTGGTTCAAGATAATCTGCCTCAACTGCATTTGATGAAAAAAGAGCTGATTGCTGCCAGCACCTCACTCCATCCCTCCAAAAAACAAAACAACACCCCCCCCCTCCAAAACACCTCTCCCAATAGTGTCATGTAGTTGGTAAAAAATATGCAAATACGCCTACTGTAAGCTGAGCCCTAAGGGACAGCAAAATGTAATTTCTATAGACCACAACTAGACTTCTCCAGCACCACCTTCTTGAATCAGTCATCCAAACCGGAGCATAATCACTGTAAAGGAGTGTCTCCAGTTCTCAATTCAGATGATCTTTCCACATGGTTGATGTTATTGAAAGGTCCTGGAGACCTTTTGCCAACAAAGATTACTTCTGGTTGTGATAAGCCAAGGAAACTGAAAACCACAGAAAACTGAACAGACAGAGCTTAGCACTCTCTGCCTTCTCAAGTCTCCATTCTTGGAAACACATCCAAAGAAGTGGACAAGGCTGTACATTGGCCACCTCCACCCTATAGTTTGCATCATCTGTAGACTATCCTGAAAGTGTAATGCAAATCAGTCATAAACAAATTCAAAGGGTTCAAACAGAGCTTTCTTTTGTTCAGCTTGTAAAAAGTAAAAACTATTTGGAAATGTTCTACAAAGTTACAGTGTAAGGATGTAAAAGTCTTCTCATTAACATTGCTGCATTGTTAAATTGGCATGGATCTTCTGTCTGTGTTCAACCTATGTTCTTTTCACTGTGTGTAATGAAACCACATGGGCTCAGCCAGAGGGAACAAGGCACTCAGTCAAATTCATATGAATACACTGCATTCCTTTGGAACAAGGTTCTGATATGAGCGCTAGTCATATCAACAGGAAAATCCCTCAGTGCTGTAAAAAATCCATTGGATTTCTTTGTCCCTTTGAGTGATGAAGAGATCCACAAGTGCAAAGAAATGGCTTTAACTTGGAAGTTAGTGACTCAAATATAACTAAAGCGTCAAGTAAAACTTACCACTATAAGAAAAAATACCATGCAAGTCAGAGAAAAACCACTTGTATAGCCAAGATACCCTGGGAGAAATTCAAAAGACAACATATTCAGCAACTCATTCTGTCATCACATATAGATACTTGACCAATTACAGTTTATGGCTATGATTTCTTATTTCATTTTAAAGGATATATATGCTGCTTTCAAACTAAAGTATCATAAAACAAACAGGACAAAATGCACTCCAGCAGATAAAGTCCCAGCGGGATGAAGAATAGGTAGCTCCTCCCATTTGCTCCTAATAGACATGAAAAAACACAAACCACACCTGACCCCCTATGGGAGGGGCTATGCCCCCTTTAGGAAGCTGGTTATTAGCCAGTGGGGGGCGGGGGGGGGGACACCACTGACAGATCATCAACTAACTTCTCATTTATTTAAAAACTTAAGGCAAACACTAACAAACAGAAACAACTGCAAATCAGAGAACATCAGGTGATACCTGGATCTGCTGACAGCACTCAAGGGTGGGCAGGATGCTGGGACTTTATCTGCTGGAAATGAACGTATCACAGGTAAGTATCAACATTCCTTTTTCCCAGGAGAAAAGGTTCAAAGCCCTTCCAGAACAGGGAGGGGGTGCAACAATTAAATGGCAGATCCTGAGGTCACCTGCTGGAGCACCTGCTTCCCAAAGGCTGCCTCCATGGACTGAAAGACATCCTGCAAGTAATGTCTGATGAATGTGGAAGGGGATTTTCACGTTGCTGCTCTGCAGATCTCTGCCAGAGAAGCATTGGTGGTCAGGCTGTGGATGTGGCTGCACTCCTGTTTGAATGCGCCATCACCCCTCCTGAGGGATCAAGGCCCACAGATTTGTAACAGCCCCAACGCAGTCTCTGATCCACCTGCTCAGCATGGAGAGTTCAAAAGTCTGAAACTATTGGTCATTTTGATATAATCTTGATGGCAGTTCTCATGTCGAGCGTGTGTCAGATCTTTTCCAGGTCCTTCTCTGAATGAGGACAGAATGAGGGCAATAGAATGTCCTGGGAGACATGGAAGGCTGAATTCACCTTTGGCACAAAGGAGGGGTCCAGGCGTACCACTACAGGATCCAGATGGAAGATGCACAGGTCTTCTCTGATCAACAAGGCTCCCAGTTCTGAGATGCAACGAGCTGACGTGATGGCTGTCAGGAAGAGGACCTCCCAAGAAAAATGTTTCAAAGGCTCGAAAGATTCAACTATCAAGGCCTTGTGGACTGTGTGGAGGTCCCAAGAAGGGAACTGGTGCCTTGTCGGTCATGCCCTTAAGCAGACTCTTGATGTGAGGATGAGATGCAAACCTAGTTGTTTTCTTATGCGATAGAATGGATGTAATCACCGCCACCTGTCTTTTCACAGTGTTAGGCCACAGACCACACCTTATGCCATCCTGTAGGAATTGCAGCAAGTCCAACACAGAGAAGCTGAGGTGGTTCACCCCCCAAATTTTACACCACTTGCAGAACACTCTGAAGGTATGTATGCTTGTAGATTTGATTTGTCAATGGCTGTCTGGAAGCAAGGATGGACTTGATTACCTCTGAAGAGTAGCCACGGCCTGCTAACATCTGTTGTTCAACCTCCAGGTGTGCAGCTGAAGACAAGCTGGGTCTAGATGGAGAAGGTCTGTGTGCAGAGGAAGAGGGAGCCTCTCTGAAGCCATGTCCAGGAGTTTCGAGAACCATGGCCAGACCGAAGCCACCAGGATCACCTTCAGGCCATCCTTCCGTATCTTGCTCAGGACCCTTGGGAGAAGAGGGATCAGGGGGAATGCATAGACTAGGGACCTCTGCCACTGGAGACTGAGCATATCAAAGGCCTCTGCCCCCTCTGTACCATAACAGGAGATGAACCTTGGTAACTTTGCATTCACTGGCAAGGCGAACATATTCATCTGAGGCCAGCCCAGGTTGTTTACAATCTCCTGGAAGACGTCTAGGTGAAGGCTCCACTCCTCCGGTCCACATCTGTCCTGCTCAACCAGTCGGCTTTCAAATTCAGTTCCCCCTGGAGTTATTCTGCTTCCAGACACAGGAGATTCTTCTCTGCCACTGGAAAAGGAACCTGGACTCCTCCATAAAGGATTCCGATGTCATGCTACCCTCACAATCCAGTTGGGCCTTTGAGGTGATGTTGTCTGTTTGTATAAAGACTTCCCTGCGTCTGACTGTCGATGAGAAGGCTAACAGGGCCATCTGGACAGCTCTCAGCTCCAGCCAATGGATGCTGTAGGCCTGTTCCTCCTCCGACCATCTGCTCTGTGGTGTTCTGCACTCGCTCTGGCCTCCAGCTGGGGCATCCCCTGAGAATGGCAGGGAGATCCACCAGTGCAGAGAAGGACCTGTTGAAGGACTTTGATCTTCAAGGAATCTCTCCTTGCAATGGACTCCTGATAGGGAAGCAGTGGCCACTGCAGGCACCGGGCATGGAACTGGGCCCAGGAAAAACAATACATCACCTTAATCATCATTCTCTGTAGCTGGTCCTGGGCTGTCCAAGGATTCTCTACACAGTCCTGTGGTAGGGATACCATGCCCTCCCTGTATCTATCCAGGTTCCAAGGTGATGGATATGCTGCGAAGAGAGGAAAGAGTTCTTGAAGGGAGGAAAGAGGCTCTTGGATCTCCTAGACACCTCTCTGGCTTTGATGGAAGGAGTATGCCCGTACCGACAGATTATCCAGGTACAGATAAACACGCAGGCTGAGTCTCTCCAGTCGGCCACCAGTTCACCATGACCTTTGTGAAGACCTGAGGGACTGAGGATAGTCCAAATAGCAGGGCCTTGTATTGGAAATGCTTATTGTCATAGGTGACGTGCAGGAAGTGTCGGTTGTCCGAGTGATTGAGATGTGGAAAAAGGCATCCTGGTGGTCCAATGATGAAAGAAAATCCTAGTTTATGTCTAGGATGGAATGCAGAGTCTCCATAGGAAATTTCCTCCTCTTGACAAAAGAGTTTAAACCCCTGAGGTTCAGAATGGTCCTCCACCTGCCATTCTTCTTTGGCACAAGAAAAAAAGTGGAGTAGTAGCCTTCAGAGCACTGGTTCTATTGCCTCCAACTGGAGCAGTTCCTTGATAGCTTCCAGCAGAAGGCAATGATTGTTGGGGTTCTTAGATCTGGAAGAGGGGATGAACCTGTCACGTGGATGACTGATGAACTCTATCCTGTCTCAGGGTATCCAGGACCCATTAATCCCCTGTAAAGGACTCTATGAAGTCCTGCAGCCTGCCTCTTACTGGAAGCATCTTGTCAGGCCTGCTGGTTTCCTCAGGGTCTCTTGTTGGCCCCTCACTGGCCTCTGAAATGACCAGCATGGTGTTGCTGTCTGGGCTGGAACTTAGTCTCCCCAGTGCTGCCTGGAAGATCTGGAGTCCCTGGTCTAAAAGGAGGGGGGTGAGGATGGAAAGAAGGGCCTAGGGACACAAACAAACAAACAAACAAACAAACTGGTGCTTGGCTTTGGCCTGTTCCCTATCCTCCCCTTTCTGCCTCCCAGCAAGAGACTTATTCTTGTCTTGTCCTCCACAAGGACCTGATCTAATGATTCCCCAAACAGCTTGGCCTTCAGAAAGGGAGTGAATGCTAAGTTCTGCTTGGACTCAGCATCAACATT
Source organism: Urosaurus nigricauda (assembly GCA_034509955.1). Taxonomy (NCBI): domain Eukaryota; kingdom Metazoa; phylum Chordata; class Lepidosauria; order Squamata; family Phrynosomatidae; genus Urosaurus; species Urosaurus nigricauda. The sequence goes on along the minus strand of JAOEGL010000005.1, from coordinate 62,386,490 downwards.
CCAGTTCTTGAGCCAGAGCTGGCGGTGGACCGCAATCACTGCAGCATGGGCTCTGGCACATAACGGCACTGCATCCAGAGTCCCACCAGTTGTGTAAGCTGAGGCCAGAGCAAGCTTGTTAAGGTTCTGCCTGAGATGGGTGTCCTGGAGGGAAACCTCCTCCAGTAAATCCTGTATCCACTGGAGGGACACCCTAGCCACCATCAAGGCTCTGATGACAATGGGTGTGGCCTCGTGGGCCTTCTTAAAGCCAACTCTGCCTTCTTCCAAATGTGTCCTACTAGGAGCATAGGTAGGTAAAAGAATGGCTTCCTAAAGGGGGGATAGCCCCTCCCACAGTGGACGAGGTGTGGTTGGTTTGTGTTTTCCCCTAACTATTAGGAGAAAATGGGAGGAGCTACACATTCTTCAGGATGATGGGACCTGCTGGAAATCAAGCTTTGATTTTTGGAATATATATATACACATATATACATACTATTGTCAAGCTGTGGGTGGTTGAACTTGTGGATATGGAGAGCCGATTGTAATCAGATTTTTAGAAGCACATTTAAAAGCACACAGTGTTTGGATTAAGAGAATTTGCCATGGGATGGAGCTCCAGAGTAATAAAACCATGACCAAGAAAGCCTGACTGCTATACTCTTAGTGAGTGATCCATGAGCAGGACTTCAGTCTTATATTAATAGTGAGGTAAGCTTCTATGAGTAGAGATGGTCCTTCAAATAACTTGGTACCAAGCTAATTAGGATTCTGATGGTTCACAACCAGTCTTTAAAATTGGGCCCAGAAGTGCATTAACAATTATTACATCTGCTATTCTGGTTGCTGGGCTGCACAAGCAACAGGGCAGCTGCATTCAGCTAATGCTTCCAAACCATATGCCCTAATTTACTGAGGACATCTAAAGACATTCTTTATTTGAAGGACTCTCTACTTCAAGTCCAGTTTAAAGATAAAAAAACCCTAACATAGGAAAGCAAGATTCTTGAATGTGCCCATCAGCCATTAGTTCCTGGGAAGCAGACCAAACAGGGACACAGTTCTGTCATTCCTAGTATCGAGATTGCTATTTAAATTATTATTTTTATAGTTGCATCTATGAATATATATAGGCATATGCAAATTTTATGCAAATAGGTACCCTTTTATGTTAATTTAATCTATTTGGCAAGTTATAAGTGACTTATCTTTCAAATTTAGCACTACATGGAGATCATGACAGTACTACTGAAAGGTGTCAAATCTTCATTTGTTTATTTATTTATTGAATTTTCAAATTACTGTGGGGGTGTCATTTCATTTCTTTTGTCTGAGGCAACCGCTTGTGTTACTCTGAAAGAAACATTTTCTGCCCTTTATAGGCTCAACCAGGAATACTACCCATAGTTATGAAAGCTTATTATGTATTTCAAGTATTTTTAAAAGTCTGGCTGAACATTTTAGCACTGGGGATGAGAGATTGCCAAGAACATTCATTAAAGAACAAGCTTTGAACTGAATAGCAGGGAGAGGATCTTGATTACAAAGACAATGTTAATTGTTACAATTTGAATCTATTTTCAAATGAACAGTGAGAGTTTTTGCTGGAAAAGGAAGCTTGTTAAATCACCTTTACGGAATGAAGATAACTTTTAAATTGAGCAGTCTTCACTTTTGAGGAAGAAAGGCTGTCTGGAGGCTTGACAGCAAGAAGTAGTTAAAAGCTGAACAACTAAATACTGTGAATTTGTGCAGACCAAGCTTGGGAGGGTTGGCAGAAAGAAAAGTGGTGAGGTGAGAGGATTGGGAAAATGCCCAAGTTACTTTTCAGAAAGAATGTTAAGTCTTATGAATTTTCTGAGGTTTTTGCCCATTTGAGGTTTACACAGAATTCCTCATACCCATATTAATATTTGACAAATACACTCCTTATTTTAATGCTTACCTTAACTGTCTTTATTTTGAGAATCACATATATTTTGTGTTGATGTTTTAAACAAGCCTACTCTATTTATACTGCTCTAGGGAGTAGAATTTTTTTTTCTGGCATGTAATCAGTGCTCAAAAATAGACATGTCAAAGGGACACTTTATTTTGTCTCAGGTTCAGACAGCTAAACATATTCAGATGGAACCAAACAGTAACCTACACTTCTTTATTATAGGGTTCTCCATGCATTGTTTACTCTGAATCAAAGAACACAGGGTAAGAATTTGGAATCAGACATTTCAGACTGAGTGCACCCTGAGTATTAACTCTTTAAAAAATGCTTCACTCAAAAGATAATATATTCTTACCTAAATTCTTAAGAAGGCATAATGGAAGTATTATACAGAATGTCACTGTTACAACAAGAACTCGCCCATCCACGTACCATGCCCTGTGAAACATTTTCAAAATGTGTCAACAGAGGATCACTTTATCATCATGGAGGCTCACATTTTACTATTTAAAAAAAAGTTAAAACAAGACTGAATAATCTATAAATATATTAGAACAGAGGAGGAACATGTTGCCCCTGAGAGGTTCTTGGACTGAAAATCTCATCAGTCTTGATCAGTACAGTCGTCCCCCGGGTTACGAAGGTAATCCGTTCCGGGATTACCTTTGTAACCCGGAAGCTTTCATTTCCCGGGGGACCGCTATCGTAAACGGACCGCGCGGCCGATTTAAAGGGGCCGCGTGGTTTTTTTTTCATATCCCGGGGGATCTTTCGGATCCCGGGGGAAAATGTAGCAGTCCTGCCGGTTTCGTACCCCGGGGTTTCCGTACCCCGGGGGATTCGTAAGCCGGGGGACCACTGTACAGGGAATGACAATATATATAATGGAAGATGCACACCAATATCACCTGGAGGAGCACATACTCTCCATCTCTTTCTTAAATGGTATAAGGAAGCAGATTTAGCTATTGGTTTAAAATGATCCTTCACTGAATCTGGGCCACCACAGCCTGCAAACATAATATTTTCACTCAGTTATTAAGAAAAGCATTGCTTAAGAGCTATGCCAGAGAAGGAGGGCAAACCCATGCCAGTTGGCATTAGTCATGACCCAAGCTGTCAACACAGGAAAAGATTGCTCAAAAAGGCAGACAAATACAACATTTGTAAGGGCAAGTATATTTTAAACCATCTGAGAAGAACACTGCTTATCATAAATAAAAATCCATGCTGCTAAGAATTTAATATATCTACTCATTTCTCTATGACTAGAAACCTGCTTACTGGTATGTGCCCATAAGAAAATAGTTCAGATAGAGGACTGCTTCCCTACCACTCCTTCTCTGGACCTAGCCCATCTGGTCAGATATTGGGAATTGGCACTGACACAGTGAATGTAAACATCCCCACAGCAAGATGCTGGCACCTCCAAACCCTATTTCAATCAGGCAACACAGAAACAAACTTGGTCATTTTTGTATCTTATTGTGAATTATTTTGAACTATTTGTCCTCAGGTATGAATGCTAATCCAAGATCTGAAATGTTCTGATGGAAAATAATCCTAATATCCCACAGATGAATTGGGACTTTACAGTGAGAGAAATGTATCAAGAATTTAATATTATAAAGGACCTGAATCTTTGGTTTACTGTTCTAGTTTTTAAAGACTTTCTTTATAGTGAAATCAAAATTATCATTTTAGGTTACATTGTCTCTCACTGTCTTTATTAATTCCATTTATAGCCTTTATGTGACATATTAACATGGTGGGCAGGATGCAAATATTTCTATCACTAGATGATTTTTGTAAGCCCTGGACTCAAGCACAATAAATTCTTCCTGTCAGCAAATCACAAGTTAAACTTACCAAAATGATTCTTCTTCTCCCATAAGAAACTTTATGGCAGCAGGTAGTTCATTTTTAACTATGAAGAGATAGCTCAGCATTGCTAAAGAAAAGAAATTATTATTTTTTTTTTAGAAAGTGACAGCATGGATCTTCTCCATAGTATTTTTCAGGTTCATTTCAAATGAGACTTCAGAGGAGTTAGGATGACCATATCTTGGGTGAATAAACCACAATATAAATGAGTATTTAAAGATGCTGCCTGTAAACAACCTCTTTTGCAGGAGCCAGAGTACCAACTAGGAAGTTTTGAATTAGCATAAATTCCCCATGTCATTCAAAACAGGAAACTGTGATTAGTAATTTGGGGTGGGGGGGACAGGATATTAAACCAGCTTCAAACTATATTAATTATAATTTTCCAGTTTGAATACAATGGGAAACCAGTTAATTCAACATTTCTCCATTTGTTGTCATGTCATGCAACCAGATTGTATCAAAGCAAAATATTAAACTTATGACTTTCTGAATGTAGCCAATGTATATTTAGATATGAACTCCTCCAGTAAAAACAAAAAATCAGGCTCAGGCATAATGTCCTTGGTCCACTAATACCACAGATTATTGGTGTGGGAATGAATGTTGAGGTTAAGCATTTCTTCTACTGCATTCCTAGCTGGTGAAAAGACTTCCTGGTTTATTAAACTACTGACATCTCACCCAGAAAAGGTAGTCGTTACATCAGGGTTTACTTAAACCATACCTTCTTAGCTCAGGGGACGCTGAAAACAAAAGGTTGAAAGCAATTGTTGCATCATTTATGCTTTCCCAGATATGTTACATCTATATCTGGCCTTTGTGCACATTGATTTGCATTTTACATATATTCAATCAGAACTGCTTGCCCTTTAGAATATATATATACTCAAGGGGCTGATCCTATCCCATTTGCTCTTTGTGTATATTTTTAAAGAGTGAGATTATTAAAAATGCATATTAGAATTCAAATAAACAGCATATGTATTTAGTACTAAAAAAAAATCCTATCCAAGTATAAACAGTCTAATCTGAAGTCATTTTCAGTCTGTAGTTTAGGCACTAAATAGTATTTACAGCCCGAGATAGTATTACAGTAACTATATAACTGGGATAGCACACTCATTAGCATGTGCTACACAACAAAAAGTGTCCAAAAAGCAATTATGAGACCTCACCTTTTCTTGAAAAATTTTACAGACACTTTATTAGTTGTGGTGGTGAAAGAAAGAGCAAAGATACAAAAATGAGGTTAGTCCAAAGAGGCAGGACAGCTAAGAATAGCTGCTTCATCCAAAAATTATTCCACAGAGGGGGGATAATTTGACCAGAGACCCAGCATGGTGTAGTGGTTTGCGTGTTGGACTGAGACTCTGCAGACCAGAGTTCAATTCCCAGCTTGGCCATGAAACCCACTGGCTGACCTTGGGCAAGTCACATGCTCTCAGCCTCAAGGGAAGTCAATGGCAAACCTCCTCTGAACAAATCTTGCAAAGAAAACTTCATGATAGGTTTGCCTTAGGGTTGCCATAAGTCATAAATGACTTGAATACACACAATAGCAGCAGTAGCCGCAGCAGCAGCAGCAGCAACAACAATTTAACCAGACTTTAAATTTCCAAAGTTCTAAGTGCATCACTTAATTTATTCATCTATATCACATTTTATTTACCTCCAGTGTTCTGAAGAGATGTAGATCCAAAAACAATAATCTTTCCTGGAGTGCCAAAGACTTGCTCACCAAGCTTTTCATATACCATACAGCCTAACAAATCAATTTTGAAGAGAAGATAGGAATGAATTCATGGCAAGGAACAAGAAAGTCAAGTCATTTACAATTTTTGCATCTGTGTGCTTGCTAGAGGCAGTCGAAGCAGAAACAGGTAGTTAGGATTCCCTCTTACCTTGTCTGATCTACTGTTTCCTTTCCTATAGACTAATATGCCTGAGTCTGACTTCACTTCATTTCTGTTCTTTCTACAGCCTTTGACCTAGTCTTGTACCCAAAGTCAGCAGAACCCATCCTTCTCTACCCTTGATACTCCCTCTTCACAGTTGATTCCAAGAAGCCCACTTTGATACACCACCGATATGAATCCCAGAGGAAAGTAGGAATGACACTTCCCCTAGGAGTGGTTGGAGGAGGCAATTCTAATGAGTTATGCTTTTTCATGATATGACCAAAGTCACAGTTTAGTCATCTTGGCTTCTAGAAAGAATTCAGGCTTGATTTGCTCTTCGGTGCATTTATTTGTCTTTTTGGCAGTCCATGGTATCTGTAGAACTCTCCTCCAGCAGCACATTTCAAATGAGTTGATTGTCTTCTTGTCACCTTTCTTCACCGTCCAGCATTCACAACCATACAAAGAAATCTGAAATACTATTGCCTGGACGATTCTGTCTTTTCAGTAAGGTTCCACCCCTCTCCACAGGGAAATCAATCTTTACACTTAAGGATCTTAGCTAGTTCATTCAGACTAAACCTCCCAATCAAATTCACTAATATCAATTAGTTGGAATTCTAGGGATGCTGGTCACACCAGATCAATTCGGATTGAATCTAAAGTGACCTTGAAACTGATTTCTGTGAATTTGGTTGTTATTGAATTCACTGAATTCTGGGGTTACTTTGGATTTGCTTTGGGTTGGCTTTGGAATGGCTTCATAGTAACAACATTCACATGTGATAATTCAATGTGCATCGATGTGAATTCACTTGGATGGATGCAGAATTACTCTGGATTGGGTCTACAAAAACCCTTGTCTGATAAGGGCCTAGGAGAAAATCTAGGGGTCTCATTCCAGACTGAACTGAAATGCTCCCTTCCTGGTACACTGGAATGCCAGAGGAGCTCCAAACATACCAGGTAGATGTAAAGGATGTATATTATTTGAGGTTGTAGAAAACCTAATGATAATGCTTCCATTAGGTAAAAATTCCACCCATCTGGAGCATTCCCTTCATGTTAATGTACTTCAGTCATAGAATCATAGAATCATAGAAATTTAGAGTTGGAAGTAACCACAAGGGCCATCCAGTCCAACCCCCTGCCATGCAGGAACTCCCAATCAAAGCATACCCGACAGATGGCCATCCAGCCTCTGCTTAAAAAACCTCCAAGGAAGGAGACTCCACCACCCTCCGAGGGAGTGTATTCCACTGTCGAACAGCCCTTACTGTCAGAAAGTTCCTCCTAATGTTGAGGTGGAATCTTTTTTCCTGCAGTTTGCATCCATTGTTCCGAGTCCTGTTCTCTGGGGCAGCAGAAAACAAACTTGCTCCCTCCTCAATATGACATCCCTTCAAGTATTTAAACAGGGCGATCATATCATCTCTTAACCTTCTCTTCTCCAGGCTAAACATCCCCAGCTCCCTAAGGCGTTCCTCATAGGGCATGGTTTCCAGACCCTTCACCATCTTAGTTGCCCTCCTTTGGACACGCTCGTGTTTCTCCACATCCTTTTTGAATTGTGGTGCCCAGAACTGGACACAGTATTTCAGGTGGGGCCTGACCAAAGCAGAATAGAGTGGCACTATTACTTCCCTTGATCTAGACACTATACTTCTATTGATGCAACCTAAAATTGCATTGGCCTTTTTAGCTGCTGCATCACACTGTTGACTCATGTTCAACTTGTGGTCTACTTGGACTCCTAGATCCCTTTCACATGTTGTTTCATTCAGCCAGGTGTCCCCCATCCTATATCTGTGCATTTCATTTTTCCGCCCTACGTGTAGGACCTTACATTTCTCTGTGTTAAATTTCATTTTGTTAGCTTTGGCCCAGCTTTCTAGTCTATTCAGGTCATTTTGAATTTTGATCCTGTCCTTTGGGGTATTAGCTACTCCTCCTAATTTGGTGTCATCTGCAAATTTGATAACTAGGCTCTCAATACTGTAATCCAAGTCATTAATAAAGATGTTGAATAGCACTGGGCCCAGGACAGAACCCTGTGGCACCCCACTTGTCACTTCTTTCCAGGATGAAAAGGAACCATTGTTGAGCACCCTTTGGGTTCGGTCAGTCAACCAGTTACAAATCCATGTAACGGTTACCTTGTCTAGTCAACATTTTACAAGCTTGTTTGCATACCCACTGTACATGAGAACAGAGGAACTGCATTGTATTTTTCTGTTATCTGTCTGTTTTTATTTTGTTAACACACTTGTGCCTTGTCTCAGGAAGAAAGAATGCATCAATAACAGATGCTAGTCCTTTTCCTATAGCTTCATTTTTGTCCATATGCGTTTTTAATTCCAGCTCAGTTAATGCTTTTGTTGATATACACATGCAAACTAGAGTTTAGCTTCAGTTACTCTTGTAAAACATTTAAATTCATATATCTATTGTATTCAGGGACATTACAATATTTCTCCTTGCCTCATCATATTATAAAACTGATGGAGGATGTGCTATTCAGAATATTTTTCTCCCCCACATGTTTCAACCTTGTCCTCTTATTTTGCTAGAGAATTAATACAACATTCTTAAGAATTACCTGTTTCCTTTGCAGAGATTAACAAGAGATTTATTGAATAAATAGAGAGCAGTGTCACTGAAGTCAGAAGCATTCTATGAAAAGGAAATAAGAATAAAATTTCTCATTATTATAAGACAATCCCATGCAGAGAAAGAAATATTTATTTATTTTAAAAATACAAGTGGCTTCTTTTGGCAGCATTAATATCATAGGACCCTTGCAATTTCAATAAACCAGTAAGCAACTAAGCACAATGAAAATGCTAAAGCCACATGCTTGTGTATTCAAAAGTAACCAACTTTTTATTTTAGAGTTTAATCAAATAAATAAAGGTTGTAACAAAGCCCACATACATCCCCTGCTAACTCCTCTTAAATGAAACTGGTCACTGAGTCCTACAATGTTAATAGGTAAGGAGAAACGACATATCCTTGGCTTCTTAATGTGATTTCTACTTAGCTATTCTTAATAAAACAATTCAAATCATGTTGGCTGTAGAACTTGGCAGGCATTTTATCATTGTAGTTGTTGGAAAATCAATGTTTCTTAACATCTTTATCAATCTTCTTAAGCAGCTGCTTCCATTGTCTGATGTTCTGTGATGGAAAGAGTTATTTGTTTTTGCAATTCTACTTCTGTAGGGCCAAAATAATTTGCACAGAAAGTGAAACTGAGTTACTGTGAGACTCTTGCCATGTTTTCTCTGAACTACTGTCTTTGGTGTTTCTTATTCCAAGTAGGTTTATGTAACAGGTGCTATAGGCTAGATTTCAGAGCAAGGAACTGGCAAAACCACATCTGAGTATTCCATGCCTAAAAAAAGCTCTATGAAGTTTATGGGGTCACATAAATTGACAGGCGACTAGAAGGCACGCATGCACACACACACAAACACACACACACACACACACACACACACAATTGCAGTCTTAGAGATCATTCTAATGGTGATGTTCTAAGATCTTTTTCTTGGAATTTTGCTGGCACCTGACCACCAGTACATTGAAAATGTCTTTCCTCTCCATCACTGGAAAACAATCTCCAGAAGATTTTTCTCTTTCTTCAGAGGTGTTTTGAGGACTAAGCTGCAGAGGTAAGGGCAATGACTCATTCCACACTCTACCAACAGAATGACTTTCATCAACAAAATTAACCATCTAGACCAAAATAACTGTTTGTAGTTAACCAGAAAATAATGCTGATTTGAAAAGCCACTTTGGTGGTGTCTGCATGGGCAAGGATACTCCGGGAGCAGCCCCAACCTCCCCACCCCCGCATTATCTGGGCCCTCCTTTCCAACAATGAGTGGCTGTTTGCACATGTGTCCCTTGATCATATGGCTAGGGGGCCTTGTTCTGACCTCAGAGTGAGCAACTCACCACCACCACACTGGGTGGCATGGAGAGGTGCCTTCCATGAAGATCTGGCACAACTAGTAACTTTTAAAAATCCATTGTAAGAGAGGTATATCCTGATTTGGCAGTGAACAGGCCAGATGCAAGCATCCTGCTCCCATCATTAAATTGACATTAAATCATGTTAATCGCATGGTCAGGGGAAGATTACCACACCCCCGTGTGCTTATCCCCTTCTTGTCCCATCTGTAAACAGTAATGGACATATCATTTGGTATTAACATGAAGACAGACGACAAGAATGGGATAAGCAGTGTGCTTATATGATAATCTTCCACCTGGTCATGCTATTAACATGATTTCATGATTATTTCATGATGGGAGGAAGTTGCTTGCCTCTTCCATGTGAAAATCTCCTCAGGAACTGAACCCTGCTTCATCCAGACTCCCCAATGAGAGGATGGGGAGAGTGTTTTGTTTTTAAAGACTGGGCCCTTGCTAGAAATTTTAGAGATAAATCAAAAGAGCCTATGAATACACAATAAGGTCAGGACTATGATATTCAGTCAAGACTCAACAAAAGAAACCTGAAAAATTCCTTGTCCTGGACAATTTATTATTATTATTATTATTATTATTACTTTTTTATTCATTTATATAACGCCTTTTTCCCAATAATGGGACTCAAGCCTGCTAACAACATTTTAAAACAATAAAATTAAAAACACTACAAAGTTAAATAAAAGGATAAAACATACAATTAAACAATGAGGTATTAAAACAATTAAAATATTAAAATGCATTAAAACAATTACAGTTAAAAAACTATATACAGACCCTTGCCAGCCTAGCCTCTCTGGAATCATAGAATCATAGAATCATAGAGTTGGAAGAGACCACAAGGGCAAGAACAGTGCGATTGTGGAGAAGGAGTTCCAAAGTTTTGGAGGAGCAGCCACTGAGAAGCCTCTCCCTTGTTCCCATCAAACAAGCCTAAGAAGGATGTGGGACACAGAGAAGGGTCTCTCTAGATTATCTTAAAACCCTAATAAGCTTATACAGGGAGATACAGTCCTTCAAATAGCCTGAGCCCAAGGCTTTATAGATCAAAATCAGCACTTTGAATCATGCTGTGAAACTGAGTGGCAGCCAGTGGAACGGTTGCAACAATGGAGTTGTGTGCTATCTGCAGCCTGTCCCAATTAACAGTCTGGTTGCACCTTTGGGCCAACTGAAGTTTTTGAGCACTTTTCAAAATAAACTGAGCTGGGGAGCTGGTACAGAAAGTCTCTAATTGTACTGGGAGTAACAGAAAATTATAGCATAAACAAAATGTGTATGGATATTCAAAATAAAATTGGAAAGAACAGAAACAAAACTGGGACTTTCTGGTCTTTCGAATCAGCCTGGAGGCACCCTGAATGAGTTAATTGACACATTTATCCCACTTCTGGAATGACCAAATCAAATACACTGTCTTATATCCATCTTTTTATTTGATTTGGGCAGCAAAACAATCTGTGCCTAAATCTGGAATTAACTAGGAAATGTTGTCAAACACATACGCATACACACTTAACCCATTACCCCTTATTATTTTGATAAGAGATTTTAATGCCCAAATTAAGTCACTTAGAATCATAGAATCATAGAGTTGGAAGAGACCACAAGGGCAATCCAGTCCAACCCCCTGCCATGCAGGAACTCCCAATCAAAGCATCCCAGACAGATGGCCATCCAGCCTCTGCTTAAAGACCTACAAAGAAGGAGACTCCACCACTCTCCGAGTGTTTATTCTGAGATTTCCTGATTTAGCAAGCTGATGGTTTTAGCCCTCATAACAGGATATCCACCACAAGATGCCCATCATCCTGCCACAGGGGAGAATATGGTACTACTTATTTTTTTTAATATTTAACTTTTAAAATTTAAAATACTTTTCATATAACTAGTATAGCATATTCCTTGAATATAAATCAAGTTTTATAATATCTAATCTAACAAAGCAAAGCCAGTTCAAAAATATCAGTCACACAGCCTCCTCAACACATTAACTAAAAGATAAATCAGAGTTTTATCTGGTCAAAATCATCTTATCATGAAAGAACAACTTGGATCCTTTAGAAAAGGGAAGAGTGTGATTGACCAATATTTCACTTTGCACCACTTAATAGCAAAGTACACAGGAAACATGAGTCAACAAGCTTTATGTAGCTTCTGTTGACTTAGTGGCAGGCTTTTGATCTAGTGGAGATGGGCTAGTTACGGTTAAATTATTATAGACTTTCTACTGATACACATCTCCTAAGATGGACTTGAATGTTAGAGCAGGTGATTTTATCCAATTCCAGCTACCAATAAAGTTCATGAACAAGACTAGGGCAAGACATTTCTCTGCCTGAGGCAAAGAACAAGATTGTGTCACCTTCCATTCTGTGCAAAAAAGCTGATGGGATGGACATTTGGATCTTTCATCATTGCTGGTGATAGGACAGCATCTCCCACTCTAAAGTGAAAATAACACACCAAAGAATTGCAAAGGAGTTCATTGTTGCTCACACCAAATAATAATAATTGCATATTATGTACAACTGAAAACAGTCCAGAATATAATCAGAGGAAATAGCTTAAAAGGTGCAGGATATGTTGCAGCATATACTTGTTTTGCTCTTGCCTCTCTGTCATCTGAAATGAGGGCCTCCTTCTGCCTAATAACAGGATTGACCCTGTTTATCAAATCAGTCTTGGAAACATTTATTTTTTTATGAAAATATTTTCATTGTTAATTGCCTCATTGACTTTGATTTACAGTGGATGAGACATCTCCAAGACCCCTTGTCATCTACCTCTCTGTTCAGGTCCTAAAGGCCCAGACCTGTATCCTTCCTGATTGAGTCTAGCCATCTGGCATGTGGTCTTTCCCTCTTTCTACCCCCTTCTCTTTCCTAACATTATTGTCTTTTCTAATTATTCATTTTTCCTTATGATGTGGCCAAAGTACAGCAGCCTCAATTTAGTCATCTTGGCTTTCAGAGAGAGTTCAGGCTTAATCTGTTCTAGAACCCATTTATTTGTCTTGGTTGTCCATGGTATTCTCAATACTTGTCTCCAGCACCACATTTCAAACAAGTTGATTTTCTTCCTATCGGCATTTTTTACAGTCCAGCTCTCACATCTGTATATGGTGACTTTAGTGTGTGGTGTCCTCACTTTAGTGTTCAGAGTTATGTCCTTACATTTTATGATCTTGTCCAGTTCTTTCACAGCTATCCTTCCCAATCCTAGCCTTTTTCTGGTTTCTTGACTACAGTCTCCATTCTAATCAGTATTTCAACCAAGATATAAGAACTCTTCCACTATTTTAATTTTCTTATTTTCTAGGATGAATTCTTGTATATTTTCCTTGGTCATTATATTTGGTTTTTTTAATTAAAAATTTGTTCAGCATTAATCTAATTTTGGCACTTTCCACTTTGACTTTTTTTCAGAAATTGCTCCAAGTCTGCTAGCAGTATTGTGTTTCCGCTAGCACTATTGTGTCATCTGCATATATTAGGCTGTTAATGTTCCTTCCTTTTATCTTCCCGCCCCTTGCCTCCAAGTTCAAGCCCACTCTGTGTATTATATATTATATATTATATATTCTGTATACATGGAGTGACTCCTATTTATCACAATAGGGTGATAGTATGCAGCTCTCCTTTTGGCTAAGTAGTTTGTGAGGTTTAGATGTAGCAAGTTAATAATGGTTAGTTGAAAATGGAAGCAAAAGGTTTATTTCCTTTGGGCTGTTTCAAACATTTAGAAGGAAGGAAGATTGAAGTGTGAGAGTCCTGAAGCATGTGTGTGGAACCACACTTGAATATTGGATAGGGAACCTCAGGCCATGGGGCTAAATCTGGCAGTTGGACTCCATAGTGAGCCATGGCTCCAGACACCACCCTTTGGTAGTTTCCCAGCTTTTGTCTGCCTGCTTCTAAAGGCTTAAAATGTATCTCCTGAGGTTTAGCTACCGGCATCAAACATTTTAATTTAAAACATATTAGCATTTGGGTCTCATCATTTTGCTTTTGACTCCACCCCCAGGGGACTGCCTTCCCCCTAAAGCTAGTGAGACCAGATTTCAGAATGAAAGAGGTCCCACATCTTTAGTTTATCATAACATGGGAACCATTCCAGGGAGTTCTCAAATATGGTGCTACCCTACATAAAGACCAAAACATTCCTTGAGTAAGATAGTAAGAAGTGCTACTAAGCATGTTTTCTGCCTCAGTGACTTTGGCCAGTGACTTTATGCTTGGTCACAAATGCTTATTCAAGAGTTCCAAACACATACTCCCTGTAAAAATAGTGGCAAAGCTGCTAGTGTAAAACTACTGATGGTCTTGGAGTAAAAAAGGAACAGTTACCATCTTCTAATTTGCTGTCCATTCTGTCTTAAGAAGCTCACACAGGTTGCTATGTGTAAACTTGGTCCCACCCCCCCCACCCCCCATGCCTTCCAGTAAAGTGGCATGAAAAGCCTCTTTGTATGGACTGTGGCTAAAGCTGAAATGGACAGACTACTGCTAGTGCTATCCCAAGAAGTGGTATGAAAACTTAAACAGAACTGGCTTTCTGCAAATTTAAAACATACCCAGGGAAGCTGAAAAAATTATGCAGCATCCCAGTGGTTTTCATGTTTCATATACTAAGCCAAGCTAACAAAAACTTTCTTGACAAAATCCATTTAAGAAATTATCTGTAAAAATAATTTTGTGACAGCTACTGTATATCTAAGAATATATAAGGGGTGTTCTTTGTTGTTCTACAAATGGGAAGGAAATAGTGTGTAAATGACAATGCCAATGAAACGGTCCACAATGCACAAAACCCTCTTCAGACAGCATTTTGATTATCCAACACTGTCAGTACTAGTGTGCTGAAGATAGGAAATGTCTCTTCACTTATTTCTGAGATTCATTAAAAGTTTACAAACCTAGCCAAAATCGCTTTTAGTCAGAAGCACGAAGATGTTGCTTTTACCCTGTGAAGTGCTGAAGAGGATGGTGGTACCACATATATTAATGAAAATGGACCAGAACAAGCACCCCAGAAGTTTTAAGGCTGTATTTATAAAAGACAGATGGAAGGGGAGGGAGAGCCAGTGTGGTGTGGTGGCTTGAGCATTGGACTATGACTCCGGAGAGCTGGGTTCAAATCTCCATTCAGCCATAAAAACCCACTGGGTGACCTTGGACAAGTCACACTCTCTCAGCCTGAGAGGATGGCAACACAAACTCCCCTTGCCAAGAAAACCCCATGAGCCTTAGGGTTTTAATAAGTCAGAAACTATTTGAAGGCACACAACATACACACACACACACAATTTGAGAGCAGAAAAAAAGCAGTATCTCAGGTTTAAAGCCATTTTATGAACTTTTCATTTTATTTCTACTTTTCAAAAACTGGGAGCTCCACAGTCCTCCTTTTTCCTGTACTAGAGCACATAAGTTTTCAAGTGTTTCAATTTGAACGTATAAAAACCTGCCAGATCTGCAGGAGGGCTTTCTCTTGGTTCCACCACTGTCAAAATCTCACTCAAGAGCCTATTCCCATCCTCTGGAATGCCTTTCCACAAGAGCCTACAGTGGCCCCCTCCTCCCTTTCCACTCACCTTTTTGTTTAAGCAGTCTTTTAAAGTCTTTTAAAACTTAAGAGAAAGCAGAGAGTAGAGACAAACTTAATATGTAATCACTGACAGGAAGGGGTGTGCGTGATCTGTGTTTTTTAAAAACTTTGTATGCTTTTCAATATGATGATTTTAATTGTTTTAAAAACTGTATTGTCAAGTTTTTACTGGGTTTCTTTTGTGACTGCCTTGGGTCTCACTCTGGGAGAAATGTGATATATAAATGAAACAAGCAATTCAACTGGCCCATGTAGCTGTAATTTCTACAGCTTCTTAATGTGCAGACTTGAGTAGGTCATAATAATTTTACCTCCATGTGAGGTATGCTATCAGCAGGTCAAACTGCTGCTCCTGGTTAGATGGCAATATCTGGTAAATTATTTATCTTCCTTTCTCTTCTCCCATTTCACATAAACAGAAAGGGTAAATGTAACAGGTACTTTAAATTTTTTATTTTATTTTAACTTGTGTATAAAAGTCATTACATACATCATCTGGTTGCCTTTTTCTTGGTGCTAAGATGAACATTTCTCTCAGAGCTGGCTTTCTCTAGCCCTCACACATATTCATTCCCTGTAACATATGGTGTTGGTCACTTGTGTGAGTCACCTGGAGCTATTTGTTCCACAGGCATATTTCCTGCAGATGGGCTGCTTTTTGCTTCAGGCACATTTGTCATAGATTACATAGGCTGACCTGTGAGGCACTGATGAGCCCATGAAGTGCCAACCTTCTCTCTCCCCTTCTAACAGTTGTACTGGGGGAATAAAGAGCCAGAGTGCCTGAGTTAAAGAGGGAGTGTTTCCTAGTTTTTCACTGTAGCTCTTCATACACTCCCCCACACAACATCTCTCTCCTGCCCCTCAGTTCAAGTAATTTCAAACAGAAATGACTCAGAGGATACAAGGACGAGAAAACATAAATATGTGAGTGAGAGAATGTAGGGAGTTCTCACACTTCAGTTCACACACTTGATTATTCACCACTCTTATCTTCCATTCTTCCTACAATCCAGTTTTAAGGCACTGTGATGCTAGGAACAGGATTACAGGGATATGCATAGAGAGAAGGTGAGAGGAGAGAGGGCACTTAATTTTAACAGGTTATTTCCCACACTTTTGGGTCATTCCACCCTGTTCCAAATAGCTGACCAACAAAATGGCTATGGATAGAGAACAGGTATATGCATACACAGCTTTAGAAAAACAGGGGTGACAATTCTGTTTCAATCCAATTATGTTGTTTCCTTCAGAATTTCAAGTTCTTCTTTCACTGCAAACTTGTGTCTTTTGGATCTGTTGTAATGCATCTTTGATGGGTGAGGATGATGGGAGCAGTAGTCCATCCCCAATGGCTGTGGATAATGAGTGCCATAATCCAATAGACATAGAGGGCAGAAACTGGGGGAGGGGGGATTCCAGATATCCCAAACTCAGATTAAGAAACACAGTTGTGGTTTTGTGTTTTGGTTTAATTTTGGGGGGAAGTTTCAGTTCAGCAGCTGTAGCTATGAAAACACAAGATCCTGCTCTTGATACATGCTGTTGTATCAAAACAGTATAATCACAGCTTGTCTCAGAAACAAAGAGTTTTAGTTACAGTGTAAAAATATATATATACCCTGGCATAAATATAAGGATTCATCCTTGATTATGAAGCAGTTTGTTGTTCCTTCATAACATACTGAGCTCCTATTAGATACTTAACAATTTATAACAACAAATATGCATGGCTGAGTTTAAGGAAAATCTCATTTAGCTCTGTTATTTAAATTTTAGAAAAAATAATGTCTAAAGGCACAATCCTGGGAGATATCTTCCTGCACAAATGCTGCTGAAATAAATCTGAGCTATGTGAAAGTACTGTTGAGTATTTGCATAGTTACTAATTCTGTTCAATAGGTTTTGTACAAAACAATTTCTCCTAAGAGGTAGGTCTACCTGAGTTTAAGGGGGCATATTCTCCAGAAAACATGCTTAAGATTGGAACCACCTTGCATGTTCTTTGAAACTTTTTTTAAAAATCACAAAATTATGAAATGCCTCTGTCTGGACTCCAAATTATTTTTATGCATTTCAGAGGGGTGACATCAGTTCACGTTAAATCTATAAAATCTGTCTAGTGTACATGAGAGCTCTTTTTCTGAGAATCCAAAGAACGGTACCTCTCAGAGAGTTATTTAAGAGTATGAAGTCACTGCTATGTTCCTTTCACTCCTTGACACCTCAGGGAGATTGAAATAACTGTGTTTGTTTCAACACCTTAAGCAGTTCAGTCTTAAATGCTTTCTGGGCAATTAAAAATCTAAAGTTTGATTCTTCAACAACTGCTGCTAGGATAGAATGGAGAAGAAACACAGTAAGATTCTTAAATGGGACCTGGGGCCTGATGATGCTGTATTGAAGGGGTCAGCAAAATATGGTTCTGAGGACACATACACTTCCTGGCTATTTTTGTAGCCATCAGCCACTCCAGGGAGTCTTGAGGGGTTGATGGCTACAAAAATAGCCAGGGGTGCATGTGTCCCCAGAGCCATACTTTGCCAGCACCTTCCCCTACTCGTTTCAACCCTAGAGCCTTCCATAATCATGCATTTTTCAAAACCAGTAGTGAATCTTTATTTTATCATTTTTCAAGCATTTTTTATAGCATGCATGGACCCTGGAGAGCCTGAGGGGGCTCTCTTTTTTGCAATTGTTCACTGCCCATGAGAGTAAATTTATGAGAGTAAATTTATGGCTGGGTAACAAAAAGAATAGGAACTGGTGACAATATTAACAGGTATTAAATAATAGAAAAATAGGAAACTTCACCTTGTAAAACTTAAGAGAAAACAGTGTAGAAACTAAAATGTAGAAAGCTGATGTCTTTCAATGAGAAACATCATTGTCTCCAATAATACTTGTGGGTTAGTCACCTAACATACCAAATCCACCAGTACCTATATCCATAGAGATATACTAAGAACTGAAGCTTCTACTGTTCGCAGGAATAGCATGCTTTATCTATGTGTTTATGCATCTTGATTCAAAACAAAATTGTGGGGTATCTTTTTTTCCCCTCAACAAGAAAAGTAAATGCCATTATTTGTCTTAGGATATACCAGAATAGTACAATCAGTGGCTCAGAATCATATGCCCAGTTTTGTGGACTTTTCTCCCAAAACCCCTCATGTTTGAACTTTGAATCCCCTCACTTGAATTTTGTTTTCTAGAACTAGGTGATGGGGGACCAGGCATATCAGGACAATGTTTTTAATACTGCATTTGTTCTTTGTAAGGTAAAGTCATGTATCTTCAGTAATTTATTGCTAGCAGTCATAGTCATCTATGCCAGACACTATTCTTATTCATGTTATTTATAATAATGGAACAACTAAAGCATCAAAAAAGGATGAAACTTCTAAAATGAAGGTGAATCTGAGGAAACACAATCAGAAGGCCCAGATGAAGTATGATATAAAAAGAGTATAACATTGATACGATGCTTTGCATACGGTTCTGGTTTATGGAGCAAAAGTTCTGTAGAAATTAAGTCCTACAGAAATTGAACTACAATGAGTAGAACATTCTATAGAAGTATGTTTTACACCCATTTCAAATTTATCACATCAATGACAAAGAAAAAGTGAGTAAAATCCATTTTGCATATAGATTACTTACAAAAAGAGCAGGATTCCTGTGTTTGCCAGTGCGAAGGCAAGGCCTAATATCCCACTGCCCATGATGGCATTGCTGAGATTAAAAACAGACATTCCCAATGACGTCGTGCCTGGAATCTGTAAAGATTTAATTTAAA
The DNA here is from genome assembly GCA_034509955.1 of Urosaurus nigricauda. Lineage (NCBI taxonomy): Eukaryota > Metazoa > Chordata > Lepidosauria > Squamata > Phrynosomatidae > Urosaurus > Urosaurus nigricauda. Next base: position 62,367,376 of record JAOEGL010000005.1, on the reverse strand, counting down.
TAAATAATTTAGTTTAAAGTACAATAACCTATTTTTAAAACAATTTAGAAAAATAAAGGGAAAACAATCACAGATCCAATGGTTTGTTCCTACAGTTTTAACTGCTGCTCCAGTTTTAAACTGCAAGTTTTATACACATCACATTTTGTATAAAGTTGCTTAACCCTGTGACATTATCTTGAGTTGGACCTTTTAGGACTATGTCTAATCCCCCTTTTAAACTGTCCAGGATGGTAGTGATCACTACATTTTGCGGAACAAATTCTTCAGCTTCACTATATGCTGTTGGGTTCCTTCTCTTTATTTTAAATCTTTCATCCTTGAGCTTCATTGGATCCCAATCTAGAATTATGAGGGAGATCCATTTCCCCTAGAAGATGCATTCACTGCATTTAGTTTTAAGATTAAATTATAAGTTGTGAGAATCATGTAAACTGCCTTGAGGTCTCTGGAGGTAAGATGGGGAGGTAAGATAAATTTAATAGACAACATAAAATATGGGTGAAGTGTTCCCCAAACTAAAGGGAACGGCATTGTTCCTACTTCATGTATCACAACAGCTCCCCCACGCACAAGAGATTAAATTTCTTTTGTAAAATGAGATGAGGAACCTACATATTCATCACATTTTTTCTTTTCCAAGTGGCTGTTGGTTAGGCTTCTTCTGCTCTCTCGGTCTGCAATAAACTTGCTGAAAAATAGTAAGACAGGGTTTTCTTTAGCATGAGAACAAAATACAGCAGGAACAACCCTTAGCACTGTTTATGATCAGTAACAGTTACTGAATTTTATGTCATTTCAGTATTGGTTTGCATTGTTTTAATTAAGCCACTATGAATGCTCTTGTGCCAAAAGAAATGGATGCAGGATATTCTGATACATTATAAGAGATACAAAAATTCCAAAAAGGGATGGTATGAATTGGGAAAGTCAGGAATATATACAAAGGCAGATCCAGCAATATTATATAGCACTGAAAGAAAAATGCTCCCACGTTTTATAACAGGAGAATGTACACAAGTTGCATCTGGAAATTTAAGAGTATTCCCCCTGTGAGTCCCATAATACATGTAAGACCTCATATGCTTGAACTCATATAACAAGGGTCAACCACTGGAATTGATCTGCAAGAGCACGACAGTGGGCAAAACTTTACTCAGGTAACAGACAAACTCTACCAGTCTCATTTCCCTCACACAACAATAAACACATATGGGGGGGGGGGTGAACTGTGTGTGATGGTCACTACTTGTTTCCCCACATTTAGCTAAACACCTCAAAAGACAGCAGTGGTGACTTCCATGCCAACAGACAAGCGACTTCATTCTGGTCACAATCTGAACTTTAAAATAGCTATGTTTTATCCTTTACTGTAATGTAGTGCGTTGGTGTCACCAGGCTTGGTGATATCAAAAGGGAGTGACTGCAGCCCCCAGGGAGAAAATCGGGCCAGTGACAAAACCACAAGGGATACACTTCCCTTTTGCCACCCTTGGGTCCCCAGTGCTCACTCCTCTCAGCTCTCTGTGGAGGTTCTGCAGAGAGGTGTGTGTGATTGCAGTGGCCTGCCCCCCCCCCCCCGACTGTTTATTCCTTGTGGTTTTGTCGCTGGCACAGCTCCCTCCCCACAAAGGGAGCCAGGCAGTTTTGAAGCTATGAGGGATGCTCTCATCCCTCTGCTGCAGCAGGAGAAGAATCCACCAGAGTGTTATCCCTCCTGTACGGTGTCAGTTCACAGTGATGCCACTGGTGGGGTGCTAACACACAGCTCACACCCCCAAGAAGAGTTCTAAAATACAGAAATTGGTATTGACACCTCTCTCTCTCTCACACACACACACACACATATTTTATTTCAAAAATTCGAAGATTGTAAATAGACTTGCAGCGAGAACACAACCTGTTTCACACCATTAGTTATTAGAAAGGGCTTTGAGAGAGCATCACCATATCTGATTCAACCTTGCTGGCCCTCATGTAGCTCTATCTTATTGAATTCTAGGACCTGCCTCACAAAACTACAAATCCCAGAATTCCCTAAGATGGCACCATGGCAGTTAAAGTGTTGCCAGACTGCAATATTTCCATAGTGTAGGTGCACTCTGAAAGGGAAAGAGAAACTGGGATGAGAACATTGGTCCTACCCTTTAAAAAGTCACCAGCTCTTTGAATATGCAAGCCTTGACCCACTCCACCACCTCAAACTGTGCAGGTTTGCGAACTGTGCAAACGCAGTTACACCATACAGTCAAATTATCATTGCCGGCTGGGAACTGCGCAATTGCAGTTGCGCAGGACAAATGTATACTTATGAGGAACCGTCAAATAATCATTGCGTTTCCTCCGCCTTTTTAAACTGTGCCGTTGCACTGGTGCATCATGAATGAACCCCTTTATTTTGTGAATGAATTGACATGTTATCCACAGTAGAATAACAGTAACGGCATCCCAGAGTCCCTACTGCGCATGTCTAGGGTTCGGATTAGGAGTGGAGCTAGGGTTTGGGAGCTTTAAAAAACTTCGCGGATAAACCCCAGCTTTTACACCTGCAGGGCATTGAGCATTTTAATTAGAAGTGAAGTCCACACCACGCATGCTTCCAACCCACGATCCATTATGATCCGCACCTGTATCGCTGCCTTTAAATGGGCGCTTTAAAGAGACAGAGCCCCATTTAACCGTGCAACTACACCTTAGCCTTTAGATGCAATAGCAATGTTGCGCCCTTTTTGAAAAAGTAGTGGGGAAATCAAACTACTTTTTAAAGGCACTTCTTCTCCCTTAAAACTCCAAACCCCTTTTTCATGGCACACTTTCCCTTTTTCTCATCTAAAGGCTAGGCTTTCATGCAGCCATCAACACACCTCTTTTTGCCAATGTAAAATGGGCCAGCTCCTTTTTAAAGCACTTCTTCTCCCTTAAAATGCCAAAATAGTGTTTTCATGGCACACTTTCCCTTTTTCTTATCTAAAGGCTGGGCTTTCATGCAGCCTTCAACACACCTCTTTTTGCCAATCTAAAATGGGCCAATGTCTATTTGGGAATAGTCCTTTAAACCTTAAATTAAAACCCAGAGTGGATTCCTTGGTCCACTGGCAAAGAAGCCCCTGCCTACCAACCACAACAACACTTTACAGTTGAGCAGATTAATGTCACCAGTGCAGCAGCATTAGGGCCATACTCCATAAGCTCAGCCTTGTTCCATCTTCCCTAAATGGAGAAAGAATGTGACAATGGCCATCAGCTATCAGCTGTTATTCACTGCGCCATGTGGACCCATGTTGCTGGTTTTGCTGCAACAAAGTAACACAACTCCCCACCCATCACACCTCCAAGTGGTACATTTAACTGCTGTATTTCCTGAAGTATCTGAGGCAATTTTGCATGTCATATAAAATTTCAAGTCAAGATGTGGCAGACATTATTGTTTTACTCAGGATTCAGATGAGAAGATTTACATATTTCCCCTGCAGAGAAATATATGACTGTTTAGAGGTTAGCATTACAGATGCCCACCTCTTCCATAAAGCCAACATGACAATGTTCTGGCCCTGCTCCTTAAAAAAAAAAAGCCTTTAAGTGACTAAAGCTATTAGTGACATATTATTCCCCCCTTTCCTTCCTCTCCCTTGTTCACTCCCCAATGTCTAGACATTACACTATAGGTACCTAAGGCAAAGATGGGCAAAAATTCTGGGGGTCCTGAGATCAATTTTCCTCTCCTCATACCAATAATCAACTTCACCACCACCCTAAAATGAAAAACAAATAAACCCACACCAAAGCGAAAAACAAATATGAGATTTTGGATGTCGAACAGATCCAGCTTTGGTGGTGGTGGAGTGGTTATTGAAAAACATCTACTCCTAGAGGTTCCCAGGAATGTAAAATGAGCATTTTATCCCAATTTTTTTTAGAGGGAAACATACCTGAATCACCAGGGTAAACAGGAGAATGACAACAGAATATATACTGTATATGTATGGCTATTGGTGCTGTCTGATTTCCCTAATGTTAAACAAAACAAGATTACTGAATTAAAGTTCATACCTCCAGAAGATCATCATCTTGATGTAAGCATTTTTGGTATGTTGATAAAAATAATCTTCAAAGGAACTATGGGGCTAAACAGACAGGCAAAAAGAGGTGCTTTCAGGCTGGCTTGAAGGTGTGGTGTTTAGATGACACATACCTTGAAGCTAGCAGAAAAGTGTCCTTATGCAGAGAAAAGCTGTTTCAAAAAGAAGCAGCTTTTTCTCCTTCTTCCTGGCTTGAAGCCGTATCATGTGGTCATGACATGAGCACTCCAGCTGTCTTGGGAGCTGACGGTGCAGTTGGTGGAGTTTCAATGTGGCTTCAGAAAAGGCAGTTTCAAGCCACTTTTTCCTGCCCATCTGTTTTGCCCCTATGAGTTGTTTTAAAAAGTTACTTTAACTCTGTAGAAAGTCTTCATGTTCAGTGGGAATGAATTCAGTTTGTTAGGTGCTGTTTGCATGGGCCAAAATGCCTGTGTTCCCATCATCCTCATGTCATCCTGTTTGGACAATGCAGGGCAATGCCCCAAGATCAGGCTGGATCCTGGCAGACCAGATGCAGATCTGGTAGTTCTGTCTCAATCCTAGGATAAATGGGAGTTAACATGGATTAAATTGATCCCCAGTTCACTGTGGAGTTTCCTGGAAAATCAGTGGCAAACTCTGGCAGATTAGATGGTCCTGTGTGTCCTTGTACTCTCTCATTGCTGCTAGATCTCAGTCGCCTCATCTGACATGGAAATGAGCCACCTGGCCATGTGTACACAGCCAGTTGCCTTGTCTCTATGTTAGATGTGGCAATGGGGGTCTTCTCGCTAGCAGCAATGGAGAGCAAGACAAGGGGTGCATGGGAGTAGCAGGTCCATGGTGCAGAGATAGGTGGGCATGTAAACACCAGCCTGTGACAGCCCAGGGACCGATCCAGGTTAACACCTGAGCCAGGAAAATATGGGTCGAGCTTTAATCATGAGGTACAGCTACATCATTTGTGAAGTGGCTCAAAACTATATAATGAGCAAAAACATTTGGCAGACTTTGTCTGCCCATAACTTAAGGCGAAACAGTAAGAGAAGGAAAAAACAGACTAAATAAAGGGACATCTCTTCTCCCTTGAAATGAGATGCAGCACCCTCTACCTAACTAAACTTCTGAATAAAAGTAGAACCGTGATTGAGGAAGTTCAAAACATGGGAATGTTACCTTTTCAACCACCAGGACTACCAGAACCCCTGGGAGTTGTAGTCCAGAAGGTAAATTTTCCAAGCTCTTGGGAAGTCACTCAGAAAGAGAATCAGACCAGTGGCTGATCTAGCTCAGTGATTTCAGCCCTATCTAACATTAGCTACTTCCATAAGTCAGGCCTTCTACTTCTACCGTTATAGCTCAACATTGGCCAAGCTGGCTAGGTCTGCTAGGAAATGGCATTCAACCTCTCTTCACCCTCTCCAAAGACCTTGAGAAAGCATGGGGATCTACAGCATGCTGGGGAGACATTAAGATAGAATTGGAGTTTCCCCAAAGCCTGAGAAAGTTCCCTTTCTCACTACAATTCCCAGAATCTCCCAGCCTTCATGGGACACCCAATCCTTAAGACTGAAAGCAAATTGATGAGTATACATCGAAAAGAGAGCTTTTATTCTGACTCAAAATGAGCCAAAGAAAGATTTGACCTATATAGATTTTAGTTTGCTTACCTCACATGCAATAAAATAGCACCAGATCTCCTGGGACTGTATCACTTCAGAATGTAGGTGAGAAATGCATATTGAATAATTGCCTTTATACATTTTTTTAAAGTACTCTCTAGACTTGCAATATGTCTTGGAAACTGCTAGACCAATGGTTCTCAAACTTTTTACCACTGTGACCCCTTTACATCTATATCCAGACATGGTAAAAGAATAAAAATATTTTGTTTGTTTAGTCTGCATATTTTCATTCACACATTCATGTATATCCATATTTTAACATCTTACAAGGAAATCGCTCTCCTCCTCCTCCCCCCCCCCCCCCCCCCACGTTCAGGCAGAGGCTCCAAGCACTCTCCTTGACTTTATTTTCCCCTCCAGGACTGTAAAGTTTTGGGAAGAGGAGGAAGAAAAGAGGGGAATCAAGGCCCAAGTTTCACACCTGCCCAAGCAAATCTAATGCTCCTTGAGGGTACCACACCACAGTTTGAGAATCACAGGGCTAAACCATTATTTCTATTCCCAATAAGCCTTTTTTCTCTAAGGCTGGAGTTTTTGCCAAGGCAGATTTCAAACATGCACCCTACATGTACATTCTGAAACTGCACAGACACAGATATGTTATCATCACATGCTCTTCCTGTACATATAGATGGGCTCTAAGTAATACTGCTTTAGAACAGGAGATGGCACAATGTGCTGTTGCCAAGGCTGACGTAGCATATACCTGTCTGAAGGAAAATTCTCTGTAACATGCAGGTTTACATGCTGATTTGCATACATTTGCTTGAAGGGAGTTCTGCTGCAACAGAAAAATTGAGTTTGGCACATAAATAAAGCTGCCGGAAGGCACTGTTATCTAAATGTAAATGATTACAAAGAAGACTTTTGCAATTTGAAATCTAGGGGGCAAAACAAACTGCCCCAAAAAGGTGAACTGGAGGTGCCCATTTTTCCTCCGCAGAGACGCCCTAGCAGCCAAACTGCATGCCATCCCTCTGCCCCAAAAAGAACTTGGAAAAACCAGGTTCTTCTTGGGATGCTGTGCGGACGTCACGAGTGCGCCATTGGTGCACTGTGGTGCACCAATGATGTAAGCAATGTGCAGTGATGTCCATACACTGCACATCGCTTACTTCATGATGCTGGCCCCTGTGTGGGTGGGAGGCTGCCATTACGCCGTCAACGTGATATGCTAGGGTTAGGGACCATGTGGTTGGTGCACGGTCCCTAACCCTAGAATTGCCTCCAGGATGCCACTTCCTGGCGGTATGTACCAGGCCTACCTCTTCTACATATGCACCAGACCCAAGGTAAAAAAGGTATCATTTGAACCATTTACAATTTGTTTTAGTATGCAACCGTTACAGCCATCAATATAATAAATGCAGTGCACCCAAAGTTTCAGGAACCTGTGGCACTGGCAGTATCTGTACATAAAGTTAACCCGTACTTTAGCATTATTTTGATCTTCTGCATCACATTAAAACCTTGTAACCTTCTTGCTCTCTTCAAAGATACAAAGAAGATTTTCAGAGTTTCTGTTTTTTTTTTTTAAAAAAAAAGCACCTAGCTTTAAAAAGCAAACTATAAATAATCTTAACCAAACTTTATTGACACAATCAACCTTGAAACCATAGTTTATGAAAGTTTCTTTTTTCAAGACTAACTACAGTTTAGGATTTAATATAACAGCAAACTGCAGTTAATCTGAAATAGAAGTGGACACCTATAATTTACTTTCAATTTCACAGTGGAGGACTGGAGTTGGGGAAAGACAAAGTGAACCTAAGGGTTCTTGTAGTTTTTCTTCATAATGCTAAATCGGGACTGAACAGAAAAGAAATTGGGCTCTATTGATAGATTTGCAGTGATTTACAATATATCAATAAGGATTTGTGATTCTCATTTGTTTCACAATAAACTTTTCCCGCAACCCAAAGCTGGATGCAGCTTTTGATCCTTGAGGACTTCCAGATCAGTTCAGCTCTAGTATTCAAAACAAAGCTTTTTGATCTAGTGTTTCTATTTTAACCTCTGACTTCCGTTTGTGGATCTTGAAATAGTAGTAAAAAAGAAAATAGCTCTCACAAGCCTGGCATTTGCCTGATATCACATTAACCCATGGTTTTGTATCACATGTAAACACAGCTATAGTCCAAATATTTCAGAGAGGTCTAATATTGTCTGATTTGATTCTGTGTTTTGAGTGACTACGCCTTTTTAAATGCTGGCTTTTCGGTTATATGGTATTCTACAGATTCCTATTAAGTGTACAGACATTTAAAGGCTGAATAAATTAGTATCCTTTGCTCTCTCTCTCTCTCTCTCTCATTGTTCATGCCAATGGCCAACAGAGATGGGATATGAAATTCAAATTACATCTTTGAACAGAATATGACTAAGAAATGAATCACTCATGAGCTATGTTTCAAATCAGAAATGCTGCTTTTAAACATTATATTTTTCACATGATAAACATGGGACAGTGGAAAAATACTAACCTATTCATCTGGCCATTTTCTACTTCTGTGAAATCATTGGAATCATTGCTCACATTGTCATCCTCCGGGATTCTCATATTCTGCATTTCAGTTAGTTCTAGTCCAGTTCTGAAATGCATTTTGGTTTAGACAGCTTATCTTAAAGTCCAGTTGATCTTTGGAAGTCAGGGAAAGCCACAAATGAATTTGAAATCCTGTAAAGGAAGGAAAAAATATAACCGTTAAACAGAAATTTGGATCTCATAAAGCATAAAAAATAATAAATCAATTGTCTCTGAAAATATTCCTAAATATTTTTGAACTAGGACCTTGTCTTGGGACTTGAAAGATCCATAATATATTTATTATACTATCAATGTAGAGGGCTTCAAAGATACATATAAACTTTTTCTCCTGAGTTTAGTTATATTAAAGTGAAGGTCTAGGTTGTAATTTTAAACATGAAGTTTTTTTCTTCTGTGATTATATACTCTGGAAAAGAATATGAAATTATGAAATTAGGTATTATTTGCACAATGTACAAACATATGAACTTTATTAACAACTACACTTAAAGCACTGTTTATTTATTACATTTGTACCCTTATTTTCTCTTACATTTGACCCTTAAAGTAATTCCCTGAAGTAGGATAGACTAAATACTTCAGAGGTGCACACTGGCTTTTATAGTTAATTGTGTTGTGAATGTTAGTGCTTCTGTTCCTACTCTAACAAATTTACCCCTCACTACTCTACACAAGAACACAACATAACACAGGAACAACTACTAGAAGCTATCAGAGGTAGGTTGGACAGGTGGAAAGCAGCTTTCACTGTTGCAGGCCTCAAAAACAAAACATGAGACACAATTTGCCCTCAAATAAGGTGTGCAAGGATTGTGTACTTTATTTTTAAGTAGATCAGTCATCCAGGGAGCCTCTTAGGAGCATTAATTAACTTGGAAACAAACCAGACAATTGTCATGCACCTTGCTTTAAAGGAAAATTGCCCACCTTGCCTCCAGGTGCTATGCCACTGAAATTCAACAGAATGATAGTGGCAGGAAAGCTGATGTTTTCCTGTACGACACGATTTTTCTCTCTACACACTGTTTGCAAGATGACTAGTGCTTGTCCATTGTTGAAATTAAATAAGAATTCCATGACTCTCCCAAAACAGAGGAGTGCACATAGCCTTCAGGCTGCATCCCTCCTCAATGCAAACAATATATCTGCCCTATTCCACATCTTGAATAATCACCAAAACTGTAGGTTTGGAGCTAGGTTATCTCTACTTGTTGTTCACCTCCCACAGAACAACTGAAAGAATTCTTTGTGAAATCCATTGTTCATTCATACATTCATTCTGTGTTATGGATTTACATTTATTTGAGGCAATAAAATGGTTCATGGGCTTTTAATAATTTTATTTAGCAAGAATGTTTTGGGATTTAATTTTTAATATGTATATATTCTTTATCTGAACAATCACAGAGTGGGAGGGGGAAAGAAAACAAGGAAAGAAGGAAGGAAGGAATTTTCAGCCTTCTGAGACTGTAAATTTCAGTTCTGAAAGAAAATTTCTAGACCTTAAGTCTGATAAAACAGGCTTGGAATGTCTCCTGGCAATGTCAGGTGAAATCCTAAAGCCTGGGACAAAGATGCAAAGGTGCAGGTTGTATTCAGTAGTACGCTTCCAGAAGTGGAACATACATTGCTGGCAAATCAAATTCTTAATCTCCCTTATAGTTCCACATATATTGCGCACCTGTACACTTTTAACAGAATATCCTAGCATAATGGTAGAGGTTAGCATTTGAAAGCATGGATTTGACCATCTAGCCTGGATCATATTAAGAGAAAGCCTGCTTTTTCCAGTTCCCATTAAGAGCTATTCTTGATGGGTTGGCTCTTGGGTCAATCATAAAACTTCTTCTTCCTCTCTTAGACCAGTTCTTTGCACAACATGATTGGCTGGCATGTGTATATGTCGGAACACCAAATGTCGCTTACAGCCATAGAGTGCTTTACCAAGAGCAAAGAAACTGTGACTTAGGACTTTGTCACATTTTTTTTTTGATAAGGCCTTGAATATAAATTTAAGACTAAAACCAGAAATCTTCCTCTTAGGGATACTAGAGGGTGATATAGAAAACAAATATGGAAAATTTTTATTTTATATGATTTCTCTTGCACGAATATGTCTTGTCCAGAACTGGAAAGAGAAAGAGACCCCAAATAGGGATGATTGGATGCTTAAACTGTATGATGGAATGATGATGGACAAGTTGACACAACTATTAAGAGGTAAAACAGAAAAGATGTTTTCAAAGGATTGGAGGAGGGTAATGGAATTGATAGAAAAAGAGAGGAATAGCTAATCATGAAGGCCTACAAATAACCTTATATAAGATGTATCCGACAAGAGATTTGTTTTGTTATAAGAAAGTCAATTAGACACATACACAAAAAAGACAAACATTGGTAGAAAGGAAGTCATTTTTAGAGTGAATGAATGGAAGTAAGAAGGGTCGAATGATTGAAGGGAAGAGGAAAGAGTGTGAAGAGGAGAAAGAATGTTTAGAAGAAGATAGATGTATAGCATAATAGTATAGTATAGTAAGATATAAAGGGGATAATGAGAGAAAAGAGAGTAAGAAGGTGGTGGTATGAATGAGAATAGGTAAAGATAGGTAGATTTAAGAATTGGAATATATCTGACTCTTTGATTGTTTTGTTCCGTGGATTGTATTGTGAATGTGATGATTGGAAGTTAATTGTATGAATATAGTGTTTTTAAATAATAAAATTTAATTTTTTAAAAAAGGACTTTGTCACATGAGCCTTGGTCTAGTGCAACTGTGTTATTTAAAGAGAATGGAAACATATCTGTTTTGGAGCATTTATTATCACACCTTACTTCAATGGCACAACTGCACACTCTCTTCTTCATTCCCCCCTTAATCCCGCCTTCCTGCCCTATCCAACATGCTTTTCTTTATTTTTATCTGTAAGGCCATTCCAAAATTATGGGAATGTGATTTGGTAAAAAGAAAGAAAGATGGGGGGGGGGGGGGAATCAGGTTGCTTGAGAATAGTGAGGGGGAGACGAGAGCTGGAAAGGAGAAGCCTGACACCATGTGACTGCTCAATATCAGGACTCCTGCTGTCATCTGTGGAGTAATGGGGTTGTTGAATGACTGACTGTTTATTGATAGGCTTTCCCCATCAAGGAAAAGATGAACTCTAACAATGCTTCAGCAGCACAGAAACAATGTGTTAAAGGCAACGTCATGCAATAAGTATTGCCAAAGACACTACTCTCTAGTTAAAATTGTGGTTTAAAACCAGTGTGTGATAAAGTCCTTAAATTTTTTTTAAAAAAACTGAACAAATAAACAAAGTAGCAAGACTAGATAAATAAGCATGTAAGGTGCTAAAGGCAAAAAGAAGAAATAGGCGGATCGCTTGGGGAGAGAGAGATTGAGAGAGAGAGCGTATGGGTGAAGCACTCCACATATGTCCCGGGCAGAGTAAAGGTAGAAGCAAGTCTGTACTTGGAAGTAATGAGTTACAGTTATCTGTAATGAGTTACCTTGAGGTGAACAATGGGAGATGAATTATTTCACTGTTTTAATAAGCAACATTTTCTACTTATCTTTAAAGTGGATTTATCAATGCATTTTGACAGGAAGTTTTAGGTCATTGAGCTATCAATCACAAGGTTTATTTTTAAAAGAGTAACACAAGTTATAGAAAAGCCAGATACTGCAACAACTTAGTATTTGGACACAATAGCTAGTAATGACAACAAATAGTAAATTAATTTTTAAAAGAAATATTTCAAATTCTGAGGGAAAGCATTCTCATTCTGGAGTAGAAAAGCACATGTGTTTCCATCTTCCTCATATACAAGTTTCTCCCTTCTTTCCTTCCTTCTAGAACCCTAAATTCCTTTGCTCATAATTGAGCAATATTTGAGACAGGCAAACCAAATGTTATGTCACAGAACAATTGCAGTTTCAAAGAACTGCTAAGAAGAGGACTTGTTCTCAAATAAGGAATGTTTACTCCAAAACAGGACATGCTGTGGGTGATTTATTTTAATAGTTGATTCTTAAGCATGAAGAACTTAGTCCATTCATATTGGATTTTTCTAGCAGAGGAATATTCTTTAAACATCTTACAAACTTTTTTTTTGACATGCTGAGTTTGAAATGCCAGGTAATTAGTGTAAATGTTCGCCCCCTTTGTCTTATATTTTCATTTGAGAAATTTGTGAAAAATACTCCTTGACAGGGAGAGGGAAAAAAACCTTTTGAAAGTGGGACTTTGGAAAATAATATTTTTTTAAAAAAATTGCATCTAGTTCTCGATGGGAGAGAAGAAAAAAATATTGGTTTGTCACAACACTAACAGCCTCCAACCTGTGACAGTTGCCTCTGAATGTTGTATAGAACTATGACTTTTCAGTGACATGGCCACTGTCACTTGAATCCAAATTGTGTACATCTGGGAAAGAATCAGCCCCATGAGTAAAACTGGTTATTCTCCCTGTCTACATAACCCCTCAACAGGACTTCCTCCTTGTCTGCAGCCCATTCCCCAGCATTAGCCAAAAGTCTGCTCTGGAAGATTTCCTAGCCCTCTGCAGCAGAGATGGAGGGTGAGGGGATGCTATGTATAGAAGGGGAATCCTTACCCTTCTGGTTCCATAGACAGAGCTACTTCTGGATCATTGTCTACGCTTCTCTTTATGAATCCCAAGGTTATTGGGAGGACAGAGCACCAAACATGCAAATGACACATGGAAGAACAGAATAAGGAAGGTACCAGTGTGGCATAGGAATGCGTTTAGCAATTGTGCATTTCTATAAAACAATACAGATTGGATTCACACTTAAATAACCATTTTAGTCCCATTTGAATCATCAGGATTTAGGATAGTCATTTCAATAGGATTTAGAATACCCAAAACCCCACAAAAATCTATAGTAATTTCTGTTTTTTCTCATGTATTTCAATGGAATTAAAATGTGACTCAACTCTGGAACTTTGCTAGCAAATGGATCTACACAGACAGTATTTACATCTTACCCTCTTAGCATTATCTCCAGTCACACTGTGGCCTGTTCTCTTCAATAAGGTGCCCCATTAAAGCTTCTACCACCCCACCCACTGGTGCCAACATACTTTCTCCAACAGACTTTGCAATAATTTTCCATTTCCTAATTCTAGCTGCAAAGAGCAGAAACCCCAAAAATATAACTCATCATTCCTTTATGACCAGTCACACCTCTGAGTGGCAAACAAGGCAGCACTTCCTGAAGCACTGTGAGTCATAGGAGGAGTGGAATGACTGAACAGTCACTGGAGAGTTTTTCTAATTTTTTGGATGTTTATTCATCTTTTGAAATATTACCTTGGAATAGAGGGACTTGACTTCATTCTCCCTGTGATGTGCATGGTAATTATGCATGCAAAGAGTGATTTAGACATTCTCATTGTAACAACAGTAAATTGTGCTGAAACATGAAATACTAACATTGGGAAAAGGCACACCTCTTTTGCACAACTATATTAATATCAACAGTTTCACTTTTCAGAAACTGTGTTTTCTCTTGACTTCAGAGAAACAAAATTCTGAAGAAGCAGCCATAGATATGTAACATTTAAACCCTTCAAGAGGAAACATGGCTGTGAAATCACCCTATCATTTGCACTTAAACTTTTGTCTATGACAGTTTGTTGTTGTTGTTGTTGTTGTTGTGTGCCTCCAAGTCATTTCTGATTTATGGAGACCCTATCACAGGAGTTTATTGGTAAGATTAGTTCAGAGGAGGTTTGCCATTGCCTTCCCCTAAGGCTAAGACTTTGTGACTTGCCCAAGGTCATCTAATGGGTTTCATGGCCAACCAGGCAATTGAGCCCTGGTCTCTAGTGTTGTAATCCAATATTCAAAACACTACACCATGCTGTCTCTCTGTTTATGATAGTACATCATCTTTATTTGATCTGAGGAAAGATGTGCATATGCAGAAATTAAGGGACAGCACACACTTCATGCAGCTACAGAAACATATTGAAATCATTCCAAAATACATCATTTTCACAATTACATACATCTCCACTAACTGATAATATAGCTGTGTACTACCAAAAATAGTGCTGGATGGGGCAAGTAGATGGTCTGCATGTTAAAGATTATGGATGTGTAATTTCAGGGAAAAAAACCACATCCTGTAACAGTAGATACAGCACCAGCCTCTACCAAGGATGTTAATGTATATAAGTGAAACTGTCCAAATGTGAGGAATGCTAGGAGTTATATTACACTGATCTTCTCCCTGCCCGCTTTTCCAAATAGTGAAGGCAGCACTGTTCAGACTTTCTGTCCCTTCTCTCTTTTTGGTCCATTAGTCCTTAGGAGACACAGACTCTCTGATCCTTATGACTGTGTTTGAAAAATCAAAACACAAGGTGTAGCTACACTGAAGAATTAAAGCAAATTGACACCACTTTTAACTGCCATGACTTATCCTACAGAATCCTGGGATTTGTAGAGCTCTCTGACAGACCAGGCTGAATACCTCACCAAACTATAAATCTCAGGATGCTATAGGATGAGCCACGTCAGTTAAAGTGGCATCAAACTGTTTTAACTCTGCAGTGTGGCTACACCCACAGACTGAGTTCTTCCCTCCATAACATTTTCTTGCTAGCTAACTCTCATATACTGTGTTAGTCCCCTGTGGTTGGGAGGCTGTGCATTTAAAAAAATTCAAAACTCACAGATAGAAGCTGTTTTCTTTTGGGGTTTTTTTACAAATTTAACTGAGGGCACAGATATGTAAGATCAGTTGGGAGGTCTGAAGTATGGCATTATTCCCCATCCACCATACACTATGACCGACATGGAAACAACTTGAGAAGGAAAGCAGATGGGCTAGTGACAACCTAACCTATACTGCTCCACCTTGACTCCAGAGAAGATTTTGGATGGTTTGCCGTTTTTGGTAAGAGTATATATGTTTTTCCAGTGCCATCAATGAAATGGGCAAAGAATCCAATCCTATAAACACATCATTTATTTCAAAACTGCAATCTCAATCAGGAATATCTAGATGTTGGCAAAGGAGAATGCTCATTTGTAAACACAGAGCAGTACACATTAGGCACCATTATCATGAGGTAGAAGATACGGTAATTTGGTATTATTTATTTGTTTTATTAGAATATTTTAACCCCACCTTTATGTGATGTTCTCAGGGTGTCTTACAATAAAATCAACTTAAAACAACAATTAATTACAAAGGTTTTTAAAAAATTAAAAATATATTGAATAGTTTCTCAATTGAAAAACATACAATTTAGAACCAGTTAAAACAATCTTGAATAATAAAACCAGAAAGTATGTGCAACCTGGATAAAATCAGCTTGACCAGAAGACTTTTCTGACATAAACAATCATTTCACCACTTGAAAATGATTTCACACATCCTGCATAATTACTCAGAGGGGGTTCACTTTTTTCCAGTATAACAGCCCAATACAGTGATGCTACCATACTGGCAGACAAGCCATCTGCAGACTGGAGTTCCCTTAGATTGCCCTGCTTTTTTTTTAGCCAATGACAGTTTGCAACTGTGGGCGTGCTGATATGGGGATGCATGTTATCACCTACTGACTAATATGGGCTTGAGCTCTCCTTTTTTCCCAATCACAGGGCCACCCAAAACCAAACCTCCACAGATGGAAAGGGCCCAATGTATTTTATACAGAAGGAAGTTCACCTGTGTTCAATGAACCTTGGTCCCAAGTCCCTTAATAATGCAAACTGCTGATTTCTTTTTCAGGTAAAAGTATCTCAGTAACTGAAGTTCCTATGATCCTAGCCAGCATGGCCAGTATAGAATGATGATGGGATTGAGGTGCAATGAATTAGTTAATTTTAGTTCAAAAATATCTGCATTGTGCACTATTAATTTCTGTCACTAAGTAGCAAATATCTCTAATCATTTCTGACATATATTGAGAAAGCTGCTGGGATATTCATTTCTCCAGAATCTCCTGGGTACTTTCTCTCTCTCAAACACTTCAGAGTTAAAGCCAGGGTGGAAAAGACTGAACAGACAGAAAGGCTTTAGAAGAAAGAAGACAGGATCAGCAAAGAAAGGAAAGAACTGATGGTCGAGAAAGAACAGACAGAAAAAGAAAATTGAGATGGGAATTAAAAGGTTTCTAAGCCTTACAAAACTGGATACTTCTGCTAGTGATAGTAAGAACTATATAGCACTTTGAAGGAATAACTGTATTCCAGAACTGATTAATAATAAGAGCCAGCAAACCTATGAAACATTTATCTTAATTTAATTTGGCTGGAAAGAACTATGCAGTGAGGGAAAAAACCCACAGGACTAATAAAACTGCAGTCCAAGAATCTGAGAGAATTTATGGGGTATTTGCGTTAAAAAAACCCAAACCTGTTACCATTCTGTTTCTGTTTCTTCCTGGTTTCAGGTAACCTAGCTGTGCTTTAGAGGATGTGAGCATCAGCCATAGAACAATTTTGCTGGCAGATTGAAATTGGATTCAGTTGTATGTTCCCAGATAGGCTGATGTTGCTAGAGACTCCTTTATGCATCTTACTGAAACCTTCAGACCTAGAGCTTGAGTTTCACATAAACTGCTTCCTTTGTATAAAGACTGAGATGTGATATGTATATCCTTTGTAGCCCCTATTCTCAGCAGCCTCACCTTTTTGAAAAGAACACCACAGCTAGGAAGAGATCAAAACCATAAATAATAAAAGAAGGCATACAGAATTATTACTTTCAATGATGACTCTTAAACATTAGTCCCTTTTAAACTAACATCCAAAGCTAGATAAGTTACAGGTAAAACAAATAATAGATTATATAGTTTAGTACTGGTTATATATCACCGTAGCCTTAAAAACACTTATTTTTGCTAAATTGAATATAATTAAGACAGAATCTTTTAAAGGAATAAATTACATACCAATATACTTTTTTAAAAACAAAAAGAAAACTTGATAATGATGATGAAAGTGAGATCACTAAAATTGTTTGGCCATCAAAAAACTTGAAAATAAGCTCAGGGGAACAAAATGTCACAATTTCAATTTCTGAGAAATAGCCAAACCATTCAGAGATATCTATATTACTGGAACTTTCTTTTGTTTTATTTCTTTGTGGGTGTCTTTCTCCTTAGACCAGTGGTTCTCAACCTTCCTAATACCATGACCCTTTAATACAGTTCCTCATGTTACGGTGACCCCAATCATAAAATTATTTTTGCTGCTACTTCATAACTGTAGTTAAAATATGTGTTTTCCTATGGTCTTAGGCAACTGCTGTGAAAGGGTCTTTTGACTCCCAAAGGGATCGTAACCAACAGATTGAGAACTGCTGCTTTAGAGGAACAGTATCCATGTGTAATAAAAATTTAGAAGAAAAAATGAGTTGGCTTGAGAGAGAAAAGCCCTGACAAGTAGAAGAGTCTAAGGTAACTGCTGCAGCAAATAACAGAAGAGAGGGATAATGGAAGACTTCCAATTTTCCTTGTAACTCAAAGATATTTAAAGGGATGTCCTTTAAATCAAAAGGTATAGTACTTCCATAGCTTAATAAACACTGACACATTTCTGATATTAAGGCTTTTAACCTTGACATGCATGAAGTTATAATATATGAAAGTACAGTCGCCCCTTGGAACTTGCAGGGAATCCATTCCAGACACAGACACCCTCGAGTTCCAAATCTCGCACATATTCAAGCCCATAGGCTTGAATCCTCCATTAAAGTTAATAGCGGTCGCCCCTCTGCGCATTTTTAAGTCTGCAGATATCAAGTGGAGACTGTATACCTCATCATGCTGAGAATGAACTTATCTCACCACTGAAAGATTAGAAAGAAAGGCTTCCAGATGAGAAGGCTTTATTCCCAAGTGGACATGTCCAAGAATCTCTTTTCCTAGAAATTAAGTTCTGAGTACTCCTATTATTACATCACTAATGGCTGAAATATTGTTTATTTATTCTCAAAGGATATGCTTTTTAAGTCAGTACTGGAACACAACTGAGAAATATTATTATTCTCATATTATCTGATATGAAATTTCATTAAGGAGCCCTGGTGATGCAGTGGTTAAATGCCAGTACTGCAGCCACAAGGTTGTGAGTTCGATCCCAGGCAGGGCTCCAAGGTCTACTCAGCCTTTCGTAGACCAATAAAATGAGTTCCCTGCTTGTTGGGGGCAATTGGTTTATACACTGTAAAGTGCTTAGGGAGTGCTAGATCACTGATAAGTAGTATAGGAATGTACTTGCTATTGCTATTCACTCATGCTCACACCCATGTGACCAAATTGAGAATATCTAACACATAGAAGTCAATGACCAGGCCTGTCATTATAATTTCTTCCCATGCCTATTTCCAGTACATTCTAAATTGCTCTATTTCTTTTCATATCAACTTGAAAAATTTTGGGCAAATGGGAAGAGATTATCTGACGGGGAGATGATCACATTGTATATTTTTGGAAACTCTGGCTTACTGTCTTGAAGCTAAATAAGTAGATAAGCAATCATTACATTCTAATCTAACCATTCTTATAGATTCATAAAGTAGCTTTGCGCAAATCACATAAGTGACCAAGGGGAAAAACACAAATCAATTTAAGCTCACAGTTCTTGATGACTTTTCTAAGCAGGCTTCAAGTTTCTCTTGAACTGAGTGCCCATGCTGGTCACATGGATCTCTTGCTCCCAGATCCAGGCTTGTGGATACAAACGCAACAGAGTCATGACAAATTACTATGATTTTAAAATTTATCCTGTTATCTCTGATAGAACTGATCCCAGTTTTAACTATACCTACACCCAATGTATTCAGTCAAATAATAAGCTGTTGTGATGTCTCACACTGATACATAATTAATGTTTCGTTTTTGGGGGGGCTTTTGGGCTATGTGGCCATGTTCTAGAAGAGTTCCTTTCTGACGTTTTGCCAGCATCTGTGGCTGGCATCTTCAGAAGATGCCAGCCACAGATGCTGGCGAAACATCAGAAAGGAACTCTTCTAGAACATGGCCAAATAGCCCGAAAGCTCCACAAAAAATGATGGATGCCAGCCATGAAAGCCTTAAAACAAGGTAATATGGAAGGTTTTTCAGAGACAGGATATAGAAATATAAAAACTGCAAATTAATACCTATACTGACTGTTAAAAATGTACTGCACTAAATATTATGAGAGCCAGCGTGGTATAGTTGTTTGCTTGTTAGACTGTGAATCTGGAAACCAGGGTTCAATTACCTGCTTGGTCGTAGAAACCCACCAAGTTATCTTGGATGAGTCGCACACTCTCAGCCCCTCAAAACCCATGACAGGATCACTGTAAGTCAGAAATGACTTAAAGACACACAACAAAAACTATTGGGAATGCCTGTGCTTATTTCATCATCGTTTGCCAGCTTGGGTGTCTGTAAATCTATTCTTCCACTTGGAAAATGAATTGATATTTTATTATTTTAACTTAAAATCTGGATTGCAAACTAAACAACGATTCTCACATAGTAGCAGTAAAAAAAAATCAAAATCAAAATGCCACCAAAATGTTCCAAACAAAAACCATCAACAAAGATATATCACCTAAAATGTTACAGCCAATTCAGAGATTAAAAAGAACTACAGTACAAAATATTTGCTACCCAAAAATTAGTCTTGCATTCAGTTCATATTATATGCATTATTGTTATTATGTATGTTAAAATTCTTCCATAATGATAATTTAGACTACATGCCTCTCTAGCTCAGAGGCCTACTTAATTCTCTTTACCATTTGAATCATAACATTAAATAAATTGGATTGAAGGGCTGTTTATGCAACAAAGAATCAGATGGAGATTGCTTTGTTCTTTTCAATGCCGTTTCATTCCAAATCTGTATTTTAAAACTCACATTTATTTAAGCCTAAAAACAGAAAATGAAGGGACGGAAAGAGATAGCAAACAGGGGGGTATTAAAATGTTAAAAACATGGGCACTCATTCTACATGGAGTCAGTGTTCTAATCTCTGATCACCAAAATCTACTAGAAAAGTGAAATAATTGGCAAGATTGTGGAGTGGAGGAGTCCTGGGAATAACAGTGTGGACAGACATGTTCTCCTGTGTACTCACACAGATGTCTCTGCTGTTGTTGTTTTTTTAAATGAATAAGCACTGCTTGATACAGAAGAGTTTATGATAAATGCTTTATAGTTCTGAGAAAATAAATTCTAGATAGTCTAATGATGAATTTATAGTGAACAGAATCTTCCTGTTTACCACCTAAAAGTGGAGTTCTGCTTTCAATATTAGAAAACTGATGTGTGGTTTAGCAGACAAAGCACCTTCACTAAAGATGAAGTCTCTGTCTTTCTCACACCATGGGTCTCAAGGCAGCAGATATTAATTCTAGTGAGTCAAGTGAGGAGCAAATCTAGAGTCAAGCAAAGTTTTGCAGAACAGACCTTCAACTCATATTGACTAGAATCATGTGTAAAACTGCAAGCGGGTTGAAAAATTCCCTTGAGCTACAAACTTCAGATGTGACATACCACTACTATTTGAAGGTGGAGCTAGATGAATGTCTATGCTTTTATGTGCCAAGGTATTGGGAAAATAGCAAGAAAAGATTGTCAAGTGAATTGCTAATATAAATGGGATTCATCTCTCTTCTCCCAATAATTCTTCTTTGCAGTTTTTCAAGGAGCTTTTTCTTCCTCAGCTAGACTTATTTTTCCTTTCCTGCTGGGGAATTTGCAGAGAAGTGGTAGTAGCAAGAATTAAGCACTCTCTCAAATCTATCAGGTCTATCATCATGATCATAATGGCCCAATCTAGACCACCCAAAAGGGGCAGTCTCTACCCACCTCCAGAAGCAGTGGGATGGGGCCAAGGGTGCCACACCGGCAGTCTTGTAGGCCCCATCCCGCCACTTCTGGAGGCCACAGGGAAGCAGCAAACTGCCAGTTCCCCGCGGCCTCCAAGCGGGGTTCAGCAGGCACCCTGGGTGCCCGCTGCACCCCGCTTGCAGACCCTTTCTCCCTGGGTCTTTGCCGCGGCTGTGTAAAAGCTGTGGCAAAGACCCGCTGCCAAAAAGCAGCTCTGCTGGGAGCTCCTTTTTTGCGCCCTCCTGTGGTGCAAAAGCATCATCATGTGAGCAGCCTATCTAAAAGCTATGCACACGATGACGCTTTGAAAGTGCTTCTCTATGGATGCCGCCATTTTAAAATGGCGTCTCCCATACGCTTTAGGGAGGGTGTAAAAGCTATGTCCTTCCTAACCCTAAAGGCGGCTTTTCAAGCCCTTATCGCACCACAAAGTGCCAATCTAGATTGGCCCATTAACATCATAAAAGAAATAGGGGTGAGGAGCTTGCATTCTTCCAGCGCTTCTACAACTTTCAGGGGTTCATTCACACTTTTCTTCCATTTTAACTGTCATGGTTCCATTCTGTGGAATCCTGGGATTAACAGTTTAGGGAAGGAAATTTAGAATTCTTAGCCAGAGAGATCCAGTGCCACATCAAACTACAAACCCCAGGATTCCACAGAATGAAACCATAACATTTAAAGTGTAATAATTATCCATTGACATCTATATAATAAACTAGGTATTATTATTCCCATATGGAGATTCCCTGATGGAATGAGGCCAAAAGTTCACTCCATTCTGCAAGTTAAACTGATGGCACTTGAGGTCTGATGAAGTATCTGTTCCAGGGAATTTGGTGACAAAATATGATCTCATCTCAAAATATGCCATGCTGTAAAAGCCAGCGTAGTGGTTTGAGGGTTGGGACTACAACTCTGGAGACCAGGGTTCAATTCCCTGCTCAGCCATGAAACTCACTGGGAGAGCTTGGGAAGTCACTCTCTCTCAGCCTCAAGGGAAGGCAATGACAAACTTCCTCTGAAGTCGCCATAAGTTGGAAATGACTTGAAGGTATACAACAACAACAACAAACCAGTTCTTTGCTTGCATTTGTAAAAGCAACTGAAAATATTTATAAGCAGACCTGAACACTAGAAATTGTTGCTTCAATACTAGATTGATAGAGAAATAGTATTTCATCCAAAAGCAAAACTTTTACTAAAAATGAATATAGATAAATAGATTCAGTATGACTTTTGAAAAACAACAGAAAAGACAAAATGTGATTTCCATCATCCATTTTTAAGGAAAATGGAGGCCTGAAGAAAATGTCTAAGAAAATCATAAGCAGTATGATAATCTAGTGATGTTTGGCACCATCATGGAGTATGAATCAAACTAAACACTGCCAATTATAGTACCAATGACAATGCCTTGTGCTTATACATCTTTCCAGTTTGATGCCAATAAATATATCAACAGGTTGTATCCTAATTCTGCTTTGCAAAGAAATAAAACAACGGCTTGCCCTGTCCGTCCTTGACAGTCACAAAAAGAAGAGAAATGGCTTCCCACAGATGGAAACAAAGACTTGGAAAAGATGCTAGGCCTATATAGATGCACGCTGAGGCTCGGCCTACATTCCTAGCATGCCACAAGCTCCCAATGAAGTTATATGAGAATCTGAGTCAGTTGGTAGCATGTTAATTCGTGCCATTTACAGCCAGGAAAGCCCTGTAGAATCCATTACAACACAGCAGCAACAATTTACTTTAAATGGAGGGGGGGGGGGGAATCACATTTTTTTAAAAAAAGGATGAAAGGTTATTCTAAAATGAATGGGGAAGAAAGATTACCAGAAGGGCTTTAAAGGGGGAAAGGGATTGCTAGATCCCAAAAATACCAGTCTTACTTAACTTGCATTCACCCTGGAGAAATAACTGGGTTTGGCCCCTCTTTAACTGCCCTAGCTCAAGGCTATGGAATTCTGGGAGTTGGAGTTATGTTGTGGGGTCCAGAGGGGTTTTTTTTCTCCAGTGTAGATGCACCCTAAAATGCTAAAGCAGCACCATCTTTGCTTGGGACATGCATTATTTCAATCTGAGCGCTCTGCAATCCAGGCTGTGCTTTAAAAATGAATTCTTCCAAATGCCATTTCCAAGATGTACACACAGGGTCAATTGAACTAGGTGGCCATAAAACCACCCACTCTGAGACAGAGATGAAAAGCCTTCTGCCTTTTAGTTTGGGAAAGTCAGTGACAGAATGTTCCACACTAAATAAAGCCTAGTTTAATTTAATTTTAAAAAAATTCCACCCATTGATTATTTTTCCACCTTTACCCCCCTTTCATTCGCAAGGCATGTTCCTCTCATTCCTGGTGTGGCTTGCAAGGGACTCAAGAGAGAATCAATTCCATCCTCCTCTTCCAAAAAATGGGTAGGGTGGGGAAAATGAAGGAAAGGCAAGGGCATTCTTTTAGATATAAGCAACCTTCCTAAAAGGGAAAACAAAGATGATCACCCTCTTGCTCTCTTCTCTTTCCAAATTCTCCAAGCACCTGGGACACAGATGCCAACAAGCCAGCCATCTCTGAAGATGCCAGCCACAGATGCTGGCGAAACGTCAGGTATAAACTCTTCTAGAACATGGCCACATAGCCCAAAATAAAACCCCACAAAAATCCAGCCAGCATCCCATTTGGAGGAGCCCTGCTAGTTATGCCTGGGGTCATGCTCATTTCCAAGATCAGCAACTGAAGGCCAAGCCATTCAGTTCCCTTTTCCAATCCCTCCGTTTTCGTAGGTCCAAAACACACAGCAGAAATAATCCAGTTTGAGACCACTTTAGTTCAGTGCTAGGGAATTCAGGGAGCTGCAGTTTTGTGAGACATATTGCGTCTTCTCTGTCACAAAGATGCCACAATCAACCAAAATTCCCAGGATTCCCTAGCACTGAGGCAGGGCAGTTAAAGCGGTCTCAAACTGGGCTATTTCCACCATGCGTTTTGGACCTTAACTACACTGTGGCACATTAGGCTTTTCTCTCTGAGGTCCAAAACACACTGGAGAAATCATCTACTTTGAGACCGCTTTAACTGCCCTGGTTCGATGCTAGGGAATGCAGGGAGCTGTAGTTTTGTGAGACATTTTAAGCCTTTCAGAGAGAGAGAGCTCTAGTGCCACAATCAACTAGAGTTCCCAGGATTCCTTAGCACTGAGGCAGGGCAGTTAAAGCAGTCTCAAACAGGATTGCAATCTCTTAGATTGTAAGCCTGAGGGCAGGGAACCATCCAATTTATAAGACTGTATGTACAGCACTGTGCAAATTTACAGCGCTATATAAATAAAGGTTAATAATAATAATAATAAACTGGGCTATTTCTGCGGTGTGGTTTGGACAAATTGGACCTTAACTACACTCGATCAATTAGGCTTTTCTCTCTCTTCTCTTTCTCACAACGCAAAGGGAAACGAGTCATATATACCCTTCACATCCTACGTGCCTTTTTTCTTTGAAAGAAAGAAAGAAAGAAATGGAAGGGAAAACATGTGCGGCCATCCACGTTGTTCTCCATCCTCTACGAGCCTCCAATATATATATATATATAGTGACTTCTCCCACATATTTGGTATTCTTGTGCTATTCTGCCCGTCGTCTATTAGATATTATTGGCTTGTTTTGTATAATTTTAACTCTAATTCTTTTTTTTTTTTTGAAGGGGGGGAGGATATGGTATATATACTATTGTACACCGAATGTTTTTAAATGTTGTAAGCGGCTTTGTTCTCACAAAAAGAAAAAGAAAAATTATTATTAATTTTCTGCCCCTTCTCGAAACCACACCCAGAGGTGAGTCAAAAGGCTGTGTCCACACTGCATGAGTAATCTGGTTTGACACCGCTTTAACGGCCATGGCGCCAGGCTGTGGCATTCTGGGCATTGTCGTGCCGCAACAAACGACAATGCCCAAAATGCCACAGCCTGGCACTGTGATGGACTAATTTCAATAATCAATATGTAGTTTAACTAACCATATTGCAAATATAGAAAATAGATGCTAAATGGCCACACGAAAAGCTTTCTGGGTGTGAAGGGATGAATGGCCCGTTAAAGCGGTGTCAAACCGGGTTACTCAGGCAGTGTGGACACAAGACACCTCCCTCGTCCTCACCTCCACGTGGAGGCCATTCTAAAATGGAGGACGTGCCCTAGAAAAAGGAGGACCTGCCTCAGAGCCATGTGTGCCCTTCAAAGATGCTCAAGAAGAAGAAGGAAAAGGAGAAGCAGGGGAGGCCTTTTTCTCTCCTCCATAATAATAAACCAACCCCCCTCAGCAGCACCTACCTGTTAAGCACTCCTCTTTCTTCCCTTCAGGGGCTCCACGAGGAAGGAGGAAAAGAAGATAAATATACAATGTATCTATATAAACATCTATTAAATATATCTATATCTCCAGGTGTCTGGGCTGCGCCTTGCCTTCAGCAGCGTCTCTCCTCTTTTCTTTGTTCAAGGGGCTTCTCCTCTTTTTTCCAGCAGCTTCTTGCAATGGTTCTCAGAGAAGGAGGAGGAGGAGGAAGGGAGGCTTCTTCAAAAAGCAAAAAAGAGAGAGGGTTAAACATAAATAATATAAATAAACAAATATATAGGTCTATCTGTAATGTATAGATGTAAAATAAAACCTGAAGGCGAGAAGAGGTGCTGCTACACTGAATGGAGATGCCCAAAACGACCTTCAGGGAAAAGCCTTGCAGCAGCAGCGGTAGCTCTGCCTCTCTTTCTTCTTCCTCCTCCTCAGTCTCTCAGTCCTTTTCTCTCTCTTCAGTCTCTTCTTCCTCTTTGTGGGACTCAATGGCAGCCACACACACAGCCCACTCTTCCTTGGGCTCTGGGTTGGAGGGGAGCCTTGTTGTCCTCTTCAGAGAGAGCCTAGGGTTTTGGGGGGACAAAAAGGAGGCTATGGACAGGAACCCTTTTTGAGTGGCCTTTTCCCGCCCTCCCTCTCCCTCCCTCAAGGCAGGGCTGGACTAATGGGGAAATAAAGAAGAGCTGCTGCCCCTGAGGGGGATGTTTTTGTTGCTCTACTACTAGTGCCCCCCCTTCCCGCCTCTTCCTCCAAAGGCACACCCCTGAGGGAAAAGGTCCTCCTCCTCCTCCTTGCCTGGTTGGGCTTCTTTCTACTTCTTCCTTGGAACTGGAAGGAGGGGGAATTCATGACAGAGAATTCTAGAAGAAGGGACCCCCCCCCAAGGGCCATCCAGTCCAACCCCATTCTGCCATGCAAGAAGCACCCGTGACACAGAAAGGCCACCCAGAGCCTCTGTTCATAAGAGAAAAACCCTCTGAAAAGGGAGTGTTTTCCATTGTGGAACAGCTCTTACTCTACTCAAGGGGCAATGTTGAGCTGGAATTGCAAAGAGGTCCCTTTGGCTGCATCCACACTGGGGAAATAACTCGGTTTGGCACCGCTTGAACTGCCCTGGCTCAAGGCTATGGCATTCTGGGAGATGGAGTTTGTTGTGGGGCCCAGAGCGGAGTTCTGCTCCGCTCTGGGCCCCACAACAAACTCCAACTCCCAGAATGCCATAGCCTTGAGCCAGGGCAGCTCAAGCGGTGCCAAACCGAGTTATTTCCCCAGTGTGGATGCAGCCTTTGTTCGCTTTTTGTGGGCTATGTGGCCATGTTCTAGAAGAGTTTATTCCTGACATTTAGCCAGCATCTGTGGCTGGCATCTTTGGAAAACCCACGAAAAACTAACAATGGGACCGCTTTGCGATTCCAGGTCAGCATTTTTGACAGTAGGAGCTGTTCCACAGTGGAAGACACTCTTCGATGCCAGCCACAGATGCTGGCGAAACGTCAGGAATAAACTCTTCTAGAACATGGCCACATAGCCCAAAACCCCCACATAAACTGTAGATACCATCCATGAAAGCCTTTAACTTTATTGTGGAGGTCCCTTTGCTGTTGTTAAGTGCCCCTCAGTCATGGCCACCCTGTGGGGATGAGGTATCTCCAAGCCCCCCTGTCCTACACTGCTCCCCTTCTGAAGAAACTTTCCAACATTGGTTAGCCCTTCGTTGTTGTTGTTAACCGCCCTCAAGTGGATCTTCATCCATGGTGACCACGTGGATGAGATATCTCCAAGCCCCCCTGCCCTCCTCAGAGGATGTCAATGGCAAATCCCCTCTGAAGAAACTAGCCAAGATTGTTCTTTGTTATTGTTGTTAACTGCCCTTGAGTCAGTCTCAACCCATGCCTATCCTGTGAATGAGACATCTCCAACACTCCCTGTCTGCCACTGCTCTGTTTAGTTTCTGTAAACTCATACCCCTGACCTCTTTAACAGAGTCCATCCATCTATCATGCAGCGTTCCTCTCTTTCTACTTGCCTCCATCTTTCCTAGCATTATTGTTTTCTAGGAGCTTATCGCATGGACAAAAAACTTGACTGCACCCCAAGATGATGCAGCCAGGTTGCAGAATGCAGGCAGGAATTGTCGCACGTAATTCACCACTGATTCTCTGGCTGAGAGTAGCCCGGTTGGATCCCAAGTGTGCTTCAGAGACCACTTTTCAAAGGCAGGAGCTTTCTGACATTGAAAAGTGATCTCTGAAGCAGGCCTGGGATCCAGGCAGCACTCGCCCAGCAGAATTGGCAGCAGATTACGTGCTATAATCCCCGCCTGCATCTCGCAACTGCATCCCATTAGGGTGCAGTCAGGGTTTTTGTCCATACGATAAGCCCCTTACAATGAGCCATGCCTTCTCATGATGTGTCCCAAATATAACAGCCTCAGTTTTGTCATCTTGGCTTCCAGATAGACTTGTGGCTTGATCTGTTCTAGGACCCATTTGTTTGTCTTTTGGGCCATCCAATGTATCCTCAGAATTCTTCTTCAGCACCACATCTCAAATGAGTTGATTAAGGGGCTAAATAGACTGGCAAGAAAGGCCAGCACTGGGTTGGAGTGGGGCTGTGGCACAGTGGGAGGCATCATGCAATTTCTTTGGCACAGTGTTTAGATGTGTTGTGCCAAAGAAACATGGAAAAGCTGCCACTGCCACAGCAAAAGCAGCTTTTTGCCAGTTTTTAAAAAGCCAGCAAAGCGCTGGATCGGGCCTATGGCATGTGGTTGCTGTTGCCCCAATCTGGCACTGAAAAGGGTGGTGTCAAGCCACCACTTTGGGGCTGTCTGTGTTGCCCCTTCATCTCCTTTTTCTGGAAGATCATGAAGGAGGAAGAGAATTGTGTTAAAGTCTCTTTGCTCCTACACTAGTTCCCACCTTAGGTGTAGCTAGATTCTCACAACCATCTTAAGCAAGCATAGAGTGTGTGCAGAGCAGTTTGCGCTGCACATATTCGACACTTGCTTAAGATGGTTGTGAGACTCTAGCTAGACAGGGTCTCCATTGAATGTAATCATCCCTCCAGGTCAACCATGTATACCTCTGGGGTGACACCATTTTAGCTGTATTCCGTTTCTTTCTTTTAAAAAGAAAGGCCACAGATTGAACTCTTTATCCATAACCTTCATTGCATATTAGGCTGCTCTCAAAAATGACTAGAAGGAGGGGGAACCCATGAGAGAATCATAGAAGCACACAATTGTAAGGGACCCCCAAGGGCCATCCAGTCCAACCCTATTCTGCCATGCAGGAACTCACAAAGCACCCAGCTTCTGTTCAAAAACCTGCAAAGAAGCCTCCACCACCACCACACTCCCAGAGAGTGTCTTCCACTGTAGAACAGCTCTTACAGTCGAGAGGGCCTTCCTAATGTTGAGCTGGAATCTGTTAGCTTTTTGTGGGTCTTTTGGACTGTGTGGCCATGTTCTACCTAGAAGAGTGTATACCCCCTATTTCACTGGCATCTGTGGCTGGCATCTTTGAAAAACCCACAAAAAACTAACAAAGGGACCTCTTTGCGATTCCAGCTCAACATTAGGAAGGACCTCTTGACAGTAAGAGCTCTTCCACAGTGGAGGAAAGGCCACTGATCTGGAATCACACCTCAGTCTAAATGAGGCATTGTCTCTGTAATAAAGCAGTCAGGGTTCAAATTATGGAAGAGGAAGGCAAACCAACAAATCTTGCCAAGAAATCCAAGTGATAGTTTCCCCTCAGGGTCACCATAAGTCAGAAATGACTTGAAGGCACACAACAGCAATGGAATCCTATATGATATCTACAACTATCAACCAGCTAGGTCTTAAACTAAATATTTCCTAGCCTCTAGTTAAGTGACTCCTCCTCTTCTCTGTACTTCATGCACCAAATGTAATGAAATGACACGTGTGTGTTATTCTGGTACCTGTAACATGTAAATATTCAGGGAAGTGATCAAGACAAAGATGGTGGGGAATTATGACTAAACCACATTGTTTGCTGACAAGGTTCAGCTCTCCTCTATCCTTTGTTTCTTTAAAACTAGATCCTAAAGCATATTTACTTGGGAGGAAGCCCCATTGGTCTGGAGCAAATATGCCAATGCTGCAGGAACAACAGCTGTCTCTGCTTGTAAGACGCAATTGGATATGCATTTTATCTCACTGTCAGAAAATACGTCAGTTTGCTAAGGGATTACAACAACATTTTCATGACGACATGGGCATGTGTGAAGAACGCAACAAAAGGTACTGCTGGAAATGTTTCAGCAGAGGCTGGATGGACCATCTGTTACAGATCCTGTAGCAGCTGCAGGAGGTTGGATGAAGTATACTGTATTATATTTCTACCAATTCTGATTCTGTGAAAAATTTAAGAACAAAGGAATCTTTCAGCCCTGCATCTCAAATTTGTAAAATGTATTTTATCTAGATGGCTATGTGACAGAAAACCAGAAAAAGCAGATAATTAAATCATATGTGAGTTTACCTGAACAGTACTAAAGTCTCTGCTGTAAATTTTTCATCCTTGCCTCACATTCTTCCAACAAGAAATATTTTCTAGTTATTGAGGAAACTTTATGTTCATTGCTGTTTGGGAATTATTGCCACCAAGTACTATTGAGGGGCTGAATACTGTGATATTTTCCACACTCCAGCAGCTTGCAGGTATGGTGCATACATATATTTCCAGCATCTTAAGCCAAGACTTGACAAGCTAAAAAGTGATTTTTACATGCAGAATATTTGCTTTCCTCAGAAGAATTAGAATTCTGTTATATGAACCGAGAGAGATCACACGGTATGACATCAAGCAGATCATGTGATGAGGGGGAAACAGGTGACCAAAGACACTCAAATTAATCCTTAAAGCAATGTGAGAGATAGGTATCTCAGAAAGAGGGCTATGAAAGGATGGTATATAAAAAATGTTACAGTGCCACCTTGGGGCTGAAAGATTTACCTGAATCCAATTAATAGTGTACATGTGCCAGAAGCGTTGCATTTTTCATCAACCATCAATAAATGGGGGAAAATATAAAACAACATATGTATGTTGCACAGACTATACTCAAGGGCAACAACAACGATAAGATCTGTGTACAGCTCTGCTTTTTTAAAGGGCTTTTTCTTTAATGTATTATGTGTCAATACAGGAAACCCAAACCAAATCTCAATTCATACATTTAAACTCAGTAAGATCAACACTTGAAAATGTAACCAGAAAAAGAAAAGAAAAAAAACATGAACAAATTAAGTCGCAGAAAACATACTCTTGCATGGTGTGAGACAGCTAGAGAAACACTGACTTTAGATGTTGGATTGCAGCAACATTTTTGATATAAATAATGTAATAAAGTGTAATAAAGTTTGAGCAGAGAAAGAACAGGATTCTACTCTTGTCAGTCCTATTGTAGCTGTGTTTGCCTGCTTCCCCCAGAATCTTACTGAGTGTGCATAAACAGCAAAACAGAGAGAAGGGAGAAGAATAAGCCTATTTCACCAGCTTATCCCCAGAAATGGGGCTGATTAAAAAAAAAAAAATCACCCCTGGCTATGTTTTACAAGAAAACTCCAACTGGTCCCGAGAAGATTCAAAATGTTTTTATTTACGTATGCAAGGCTTACTTGACAGGGGTGTTTCATTTTACTTGTACATATTGTTAGTTTTGAATTTAAAAAATTGCTGAAACATGTAGAATATGTTCCCTTTTTTTAAATAGATCAAGCTGGAACTCTCCCTGGAAGCCAAGATGACTACATTGAACTATACTACTATCGTAATTTGGCCATGGCCCTGAGCCTACAAGACCTGAGCAGAGTGGTAGAGGATAGCAGAGCTTGGACATTCATTGGGTTGCTATGAGTTAGAATTGACTCGAAGGCACTTAACAACAACAAAGGATTCTGTTCCTATTCTTTCCATATTATTTCTGCCTCTGGTGTCATTTTGTTGTTGTTGTTGTTAAAAAGGTAATACACAAGAACACAACTAATTCATTAACCAAGGTGTGATTAATACCTGTGCGTGGAAGCTAGCAGAGTTTTAGAAAGGTGTGCATTCTCAACAGGAGCTGCAGGAAGACCATAGCCTTCTAGTAAAGCATGTTGTTTGTACACAGTCCCACATTCATTTCTCAGCAGCTAAAGTTTGAATGATCTGAAGGAGCAGACACTGACACTGACAGTGGACAGAACAGACAAGCATGCAAGGGCCAAATTTCCAAATTCAGTACAAGGCAACTTTATACGTTCCTTTTACCAGCAAAACATGAGTGGAAGGTACACACTGAGAATACACTGTGCTCAGAATCTCAGTTTACATGGAGGAAACAAATATATTCCTAGGCCTTGAAGCTTAAATAGATACGTATTGACATATGTAGGCAATGTTTTTGAACTTACCAGAACTTCCTGTGATTATTATCATGGACATAACCTCCATATCCTCTGTAGCTTCCTTGCCCCTTCCTGGGGGTAGCAAAGATAGAAAACCATATATGTAATAAAAACCACATGTTTGAAAATATGCTCAGTTTGCCTGATTCATCTAAATTACAGGACTTGCCCCTCCCTTGCCCACAGTGCAGCATTTTGATTTCTATTTCTTTCAATTTCTGACCCCACTACACAGAAAATACATTCTTGTGATAGTTCTTTCAGAAGAAAATAATACAAACATTTACAATGCAATCATGTGCACATGTATTCAGAAGTAAGGTAATCCTGCTGAATTCCTGCAGTCTTGATGCCTGTCTGTGCACAATTTCCTGTGATGAGGGCAACATTATTAAAATGTCATGTAAAAGTTATAAATGTTTTATTGTGCAACACAGCACGAGGTGTGACTAAATATGTGGTGTAAAAAAGGTTTGTCTACTGTAAAACTGGGTGCCGTATAGGTAGTTGAGGGTTATCAGAAACTAGATTTTAATAGGAAAGTGAACTAAAATAAGAAAATAGTCTCCTCCTCAACAAAATAGTACTTTTAAAGGAAGTAGTCACAAAACCCTAATAAATGTAGTCTTCTATAGGGCATTACATCCTATTCTTTTAATAACACTTACTTCAACTCTCTTGTCTGTCTTTCCATACCTATTGCCTAGAATAAGGATGCAGAACTGGACTGTTTCCCAAGAGAGAAAAATTCTACAGTGTAATTTCACATTCCAGGAAGAGAACTGATTGTCTGTTAGGGTGATACGATTTGTAGTGAAATTATGGAGTATTACACCATTTGTTAATAATTAGGGTTTACTGTCTCTAAAAGAATAAGAGAAGAGAAATAAGATCAGAGAAAAGACAAAATGGAAGAATTGATGTAATGCCTTCAGCTTTCAGCATTACAAGAAGAAAGATATGGTTACTGGATCTGAGGGCCCAACCACAAAGCTGTCGAGTTTCAGGAAGGACTAAGAGCTGACACCTAAAGAGTGTTGAGACCTGGGTTTCTTAGCTCATCGACACGATCGGATTATTTTGCTTTTAAGAAGTCCTGTTTTGGAATTTCAGGGTAAACCTGAGTATAGCAAGTTGGACAAAAACTAAAAACACTGTCCCCAATACTGGGAAGACTCTCAGGATTGCTATACTTTATTATTAGCTATAGATACCAAATTCTGTGGTATGTGGTATACTGTCCCAATAAGTTATGACTGTTGTAGACATTATCTTTTTATGCTGTTGTTGTTCCTGTTGTTATATGCCAGCAGGTCAGCTGAAACCTATGGCAGCCCTGTGAATGTGAGACCTTCAAAAGATCCTGTTATTAAATACCCTGCTCACATCTTACAAACTCAGCCCCATGGCTTCTTTACATAGAGTCAATTCATCTGTAATGTGGTCCTTCTCTTCTCTTACTGAGGTTTCTCCTTCTAATTTTTTAAAATTATCTCCATTTATCAGAATTTGTGCTTCTGTGTTGTTAGATATTTTCATAATGGTGTCACTAAACTATTATCCTAATCCAAAATCTCTGCAAATTTTTATAAAGATATTCATGATTCATTGAATCAAATGTGGTATAGTAATGCCTCTACATCCACAGATTCTCACAGCCTGAAAATATTAAAAATACATATAAATTACAAAAAAACCAAGCCTTGATTTTGCTATTTTATATAAGGGACACAGTTTTACTATGCCCTTGTATTTAATGGGACTTGAGCATTCATGGATTTTCTTTATTTTGTTTAGTATGATATAATCTATTAAATGTATTCCCTCCCATGAATAAATCCTCTTCATAAAATTCCTCTAATAATATTATCAATATTTATAAATTCAACATGCTTTTTAATTGGGGCATATATACAAGGAAAAGTGACTCTTATCTTCTTTATTTTTCCTTTAACACATATATATTTCCCTTCATTATCTTTTAAAAAATCTTATCCACTTGAAAATTAACTATGCCCTTCATTAATATTGCCATCTCCCTAGCATTGTTTGTTCCTTTTATTCAAACTGCAAATCCCATTCATCATAATTAAAAGGTTTAACACTATCTTTTTTTTTCTTATGCCATAACTTGTAAACAACTTGACAGTGCACAGCAACAATAAGAAAACCCCATGAATAATAGGGGTCACTATAAGTTGAAATTTGACTTGAAACCATATGGGTATATTTTTACATGCGTTCAAGTTTCCTGTTGACTTATGGCACTCCCATAAATTTCATATGGTTTTCTTAAGCAAGAAATATTCAGATATGGTTTTTGACAGGTGGCTTGAAGGCACATACACACAGAGAGAGACAGACTTCATATTCTTGGCTGCTATTTAGAATCCTACCAATCACAAATAAATATAGAATATTAATTCATCTCATGTTATAAAAGAACAACTTAACTCCCAAAGTTCATCTTTTATAATTTCTAGTTCATCTGCACTTAAACTTGCCCCATGCTGTTCTCTGTTATGAGCTTGCACTATTTGTGAGATCATCTATAATGTGTTATCTCAAACTTGAAATTTCAGCTGAGTGAGTCCTGGTTCCCTTTAGGAGCTACATCTATCTATGGTTGAAAGCCTAGAGAGAGATACATATACATACTCTGCTTTCAGTGGTAAAGTATCACATTTTCAACATGAGAATTAGAACAGTTGCAGTAAAGTTTGGACAACTCTCAATATAAATGTATCACGAATCCTTTGATTGCTTACAGTGTATACAAATGTATATAAATGTAGAAAGGCAAATTTTTGTTACTGTCACTAGTGGGGGGGAAACCTCCCCATTAACGGCTGGCATATGAAGAGGTTTATTTACAGGGATGAAAGATGCAATCAGATATTCTTGTCTACTTTGGTCCTGAGTCAGGCAATTTAGTAACAAAATTGTGTAGATGAGTCTAAATATTCGCAAGCATAGACTTATTTATTGTAGTTTATGGCAGGGTGGACAACTTGGGTGGATTTAGAAGTCAAACTTCATCACATATCAAGGCAGGTTGAACCAACTACTCCCATAAAAAAATGGAAGTTACCAAAAGTCCATTTATGTTTTTTTAAATGCCTTGCTTGTTTTAAATTAAGGCAAGGTGCAGTGGCATTGTGTATCTTGTTTTAAATGTGGATTGTGCTTCCTAAACACCTTCAGGAACACAATTCTCCTAGTTTTAACTAACAAAAATAAATGTCTAGGCAGAAAAGAAATAACCAGAAGGGAGCCATACATTGTCAATTCCATATTCTTCCATATTAGACATTTTGGATTTTGTCTTTCCCGGTTTTTATGGTTGACAATGATTTTCAAGTCTTAAGTATAAATATGTTTAAAGTGATCATTTGAAATCAACCATGTAAACAAACAACATAAAATAATGTACTTGTCTTGATGAAGGGTATATGAACACTTCACATTCACATCAGTTTTATATTTCCTTAATTGCAATGGTTCCATCCTGTTGTATCTTGAGACTTGTAGTTTGGTGAGAGACTTAGAATTACCTGCTAGAGCTTTAGTTTTATAATTCAGAGCCATGCACTAGAAAGAATTCTATATCTAAACTACAAATTCCAAGATTCTTGGAGGGAGCCATGATAACTAAAGCTGTGTCACTGAACTGCTATAATTGTGAAGTATGGAAACACCTGAAGGCAATAACTATGTCATATTTCAGGGCATTTCACAAATGTAAATATTTCACTGAACAATATAGTTCAATAATAATGACTGTGGTGGAAATAACTTTGAGGTATTAAAGGGGTTGAAACAAATGACTTTCTTTTTTTAAATGTGCCTTTTAAATGTTTCCTGTGGACAAAGTTATTTAATTATTTTAAAGGGGGACACACAGATTCTCCTTTTCCTTTGCAATCATTTACTGTGTGGGTTAATGGGTTATCATTATTATTCATCTATTTACAATTATAGAGATCTTGCTGAGTCAGGTCTTTAGTAATACAAATTGGATGCTTGGAAGTTCTAGCAATCTGTGTAGCAGTAAGAGCCAGGAGAGACTCTATGCTTTTTCAGCAGAATCCCATCATTAATCTGTTAACAGCAAGCGAAGGTACTCTTCCCTTTTCATGAAAAGAATTCAAGATCTGAGTCAAAGCTTCTGGGAATTTCCAAACCACATTGATTGATTTAAGTGAACTGGGCTTAACCTAATAAATGTAATACAATGAGCTTCCAGCAAATGGCAAAAAAATAAATAGACTAGTTGTAGCTATGTGTGCAGTCCACAGACTTTATATCTCTTCACCTAAATCATGCTTTTCACCTAGAGGCAAAACATGTGGCAGAAAATCCAAAAGATATGTCTTCCTGTTTCTAACAGTGAAAATAAAATAATAATAGATTAAATCCTCATAGGGCAAGGTTTCCAGAACTTTCACCATTTTGGAGGGAGACAAAAATGGTGAAAGGGTCTGGAAACCATGACCTTTGAGAAGCAGTTTAGGGAGTTGGGTATATTTGGCTTGGAGGACATGATAAAGGTAAAAGGTAAAGGTATTCCTCTCTTTGGCAAGGTTGTCAAGTTGTGTCCAACTGTAGGGGATGGTGCTCATTTCTGTTACTGAGCCAAAGAGCCAGCATTGTCCAAGGACTGCTCTGGTGGTCATGGGGCCAGCAGGACTTAAAGTAGTACCTATTTATCTACTTGTACTTTTACATGCTTTTGAACTGCTAGGTTGGCAGAAGTTGGGAATAATGATAGGAGCTGTCTTTGTCACAAGACACTTGGGCCTCAAATGGCTGATTTGCTGATCTTGCAGTCATCAAAGTCAGACTCTTAACTTCTAAGCCATCTGGTTCCATAGGGGACATGATAGCCATGTTTAAATATTTGCAGGATTTGAAGGAGTCATATTGAGGATGGAGCAAACTCATTTTTTGCTGTTCCAGAGACTAGGCTATAGAGCAATCGATTCAAATTACAGAAGAAGAGATTCAATATAAACATTAGGAAGAATTTCCTAGTGGTAAGATCTATTCAACAGTGGAATATGCTGCCTTGGGGGGAGAGTGGTGGAGCCTCCTTCTTTGGAGTTTTTGAAACAGAAGTTGGATGGCCAACAGCCATCTATCGGGGTAGAATCTCTCCTGGCTCTTACTGCTACACAGATTGCTAGAACTTCCAAGCATCCAATTTGTATTGTGAGTTTCTGCATGGCAGGGGTTGGACTGGATGGCCTTTGTTGTCCAACTCTATGAAATTATAATGTACTGCCATTTCATGGCATCTACAATGAGTTGCTGAAGCCATCCTCAAAATGAATTTGTTTAGGTGAGCAAGGGATACTTGAATGCTTTCTTTTAAAGTGAAAGTAAGGTGAAGATGCCAGCCACAGATGCTGGCAAAACATCAGAAACAAACTCTTCTGGAACATGGCCACATAGCCCAAAAAGCCCACAAAAAATTATGGATGTCGGCTATTTAGGTTTGTCTTCTAGATGTTTCTTCAGAATGCCAAGCTGAAAGAACAAACATCTGATTGATCCTATTCAAAACATAAATCCCAACACTAATCCAAGTCAGACATCTCAGTATAAAGTATGACTGGTTGCATCTGTCAAATATATCAGAAAAACCTGACAGGAAATTAACCACAAGAAAATATCCCGAAAAAAGTGCCTAATGCGAGCGGAACATACCATTAATTTTTTTTTTGTTTGATCCTCTTTAAGGATTAATTTTGCCTCTCAGGATACTTGTTTTCTATATATAGTAAGGAAAGATAAGAGACATAAATGGTAGTAAAAGGTATTCAGAGGTTACATAATGCACTATTCATAAGGGAATGAAAAATGCATCAGAAGTTAGCAATATGTATTATTATAGTAATCATTCATGAGATGGCAATATCTATTTTTGGGCATGCTGAGATTTAGTTAGGCTTGGTAGTCTAAAGAGAAATAAGCACAAGTGTGTTTATTGATAAAAAATATTATCATATGATTAAAAAGGTACTTCAGAGTTTTGGCTGTATTATTTTGAACACATGTAGTACCTGGGTAAGCAATCTTCCTCATTCCTTTCTGCAAAGAGGCAAGTTATGTGGAGTCATCATGTTGTGCGCATGAAGTTATCCGTGCCACTGAAGTTGATAAGAAAGCTTTTTAGTTCAATATGTAGTTGAACTAAACTATGAGTAAGGAGAGACATTTGAGAAGTGTATAAAAATATGCATGGTGTGGGAAACTGGATAGGCAGATAAACTGCTCCTCTCATTAGTAATAGAACCTGGGTTCACCCATCAAGGTGAATGGTGGTAGATTCAAGATGGAGAAAAGTAAATATTTTCCTGCATAGCACATGGTTTAACTATGATATTTTTTACCACAGTATGTAGATACAACTGCTGATTTGGAAGGCTTTAAATATCATGGAGAGCTGGGCTAGCAGTGGCAACTAGTCAAGATGAAGATGTATTTCCTTTAGTATCAGAGGTGGTATGCTCCTGTATATTTACTTTTGGGATCATCGGTAGGGCATTGCTTTTGTTATACTTATGTCATCATTGTGCAAAGGTGGTGATTGTGCCCAAGCCCTCAAGCTAATTTTTAGTCACAAATAAATCAGAACCACTGAGTCAATGGGAATTACATAAGGAGTGACTTAGAAAGTTCTAATTGATTTGGTGAGTTTATTCTATTTGGACTGTTGGACTATATTGGATTTAGCCTTCCCCCAAACAAGCCAAACTATGGAAATCCTATAAGCCTCTGTGTGAACAGAATGAAGGACTACAGTCCAAAGATGGGCCAGAGGCCACTCCAGCCATGATCAGCCTGGGACTACGGCAACCAAATGTCCTGCTCCCAAAGTGGGCTGACACCACCACCACAATCCCAAATGAGCCGCTGGCAGGAGTGGCTTTTTGTCATTCCTTTTGCCAATGGCTTCAGGCTGCCTTAAGCAGCCTTGGACTGGCTTCTAGCCATGTTGGGGGAATGTGTCATATAAACACCAGAGTGGACACATGGTTGACTCACCATTGAGGACAATGGGACTTGAGCATCCTCAAATTTTGGTATCCATGGGGATCCAGAGCAGATCCCCCATGGATACCGAGGGCTGACTGTATTATAGTATAATATAGAATCATTATAAAATATTATTTTGGGTGAGCTGCAATGAATCCCTTTGTAATTCTTTATTACTCACACAGCTCTAGGCTCTCTTCAAACTCTTAACTCATATTTTTCTCTCTTGGCTTCTCCATACTCCCTACATTTCCCACATTGCTTTTTTTTTATCCACTGCTTTTCCTCCTTCCTCTTACAGTTGTGACAGGGACAGATAACAGGAGGTTGTTAGATATCTGATCACTAAAACTGCAAATGCCACATCATATTTAAGATCCCTGGCTCCTTCATGTAAAACATGTACTATGTTATTGATCTTGGCAAGCCACATTTTTTGATTGGGAGTGGGCAGGCTGACAAGATGTAGTGATTCATTGTGCAGAAAAAATTCTGCATATGCTCAGACACTCTTAAAAATTTCAGATTAAGAATTCTCCACTCATAATTCACTAACTGACCAGCGTAGTTACCCATTTGTTGCTGAATCAGTATTAATCAATCACACAAACAAGACATTTGAAGAGTGAGTGAAGAGTATGTGTTTACGGGGGTGGAGAGGAAAGAGAGAAGTAAGTGAAAGACCAAATGAACTATAACATCTAAAATCCACATACCAAAGATACCTTTATGGCACCAATCAAAATGCACAAAATACAGATGCAAGCTTTCAGAGCTTCACTGGCTTCTTCATCAGGCAGAGGTGTTAAAAAATCATACAGGAGGAAAAAATGTGAGCATGTTAGAGTCATAGGCCTACATTTTGTCAACATGTTGTTCTCAGTGAAGATGTTAAGGACAGGAGGGATATCCATGTAGGCAGAGGCCATCTTTTTTGACCATGTGGGATCTGGGAGACAAAGAGGCTTAAAGTCCATTAGCAACACAAAAAGATGCTTCCTTTAGTGAGGCTACCTAGCCCTTATTAGGCAGAGAGCATTATTAGGTAGAGTATATTTTGGTTGGCCCAACTAAGGTATGTTATGTATGGTCAACACAACTACCCTGGATATGTTTACCAAATGAATTCCTGGTGCTGTAGGATAAGATTCCATACTTTGAGACATCCTTCTCTAACTTGAAAGCTCCCAGATGTGTTAGATTCCCACCCTTCCCAGGCAACAATCCTAACAGGGGCTTTGTCCTATATATGGAAAAAAAATTCTAGGTTGGAGGGTAGCAACTTTAAAAGGAACAAGTGAGCCCTTTCGAAGGAGGCAGTAAGAAAATGTGCCACTCTAAGGTCAACAGTGCTAACCTGCATACCATTGTCTGCAAACCCCATGGTCTGGCCCACACTA
Source organism: Urosaurus nigricauda (assembly GCA_034509955.1). Classification (NCBI taxonomy): domain Eukaryota; kingdom Metazoa; phylum Chordata; class Lepidosauria; order Squamata; family Phrynosomatidae; genus Urosaurus; species Urosaurus nigricauda. The sequence continues at coordinate 62,327,003 of JAOEGL010000005.1, read as the reverse complement.
ACATTTCAGGCAAGAAGTTGATTAACAATAACTTAGGCAATTTTTTTTTAAAAAATCGATTAGTGTTTGTAACAGTGAAATAACTTTCAAATTTCTAAGTGATAACATTATTGAATTAATTTTCAAATTTAATGTTCCAAGCTTTGGGGGTTTTTTTATCCTCAACAGGCAGATCAGGTGCAACATCAGGTGCTATTTGTAAACATAACTGAATCAAAGGGCAAATTGTTTCAAGAACTCTTGTTCAGATCATTGTAATTATTTAGCATGTTTCTTCCAGGTGCACATTTTCCTCAGTTTGAAGTCTACAAATGCTTACCTTCAAACTGAGAAGTCATAAAATAGCAGTCCCCAACCTTAGGTCTATAGATGTTATTGGCTGGCAATTTCCATAGCCCTTAACAAGTACAGGCTATGGTAAGAAATGATGGAAACTGTATGCCAGGAGTGGGTTGCTGTGGAAGTCTGGAGAACTGTATTAGTACCTGTAGGAGAGCTTGGAGGCCCACATACTCATTGCACCCACTTCTGCAATAAATAAATAAATAAATAAATAAATAAATAAATATTGCCCCCAAATGCCCTGCTAGGAACATGGGGGATATTCTTACCATGCTTGGGGGCCTTCCTGGACCCCTAGAGGCATTTTGAGGCAAATAATACTTTATTTTCACCACAAAATATGATAGAAATGCCCTCTATGCCCCCTGGAAGCCACATTTAATGTCCTTGCCAATTTAGTTTTACTCCTGTGGGGTCTGGGGGGAAGCATGCTGGACTTTGTTGCTTCCTCTTGTAGGCTAACAACATTTGCATGGTTGGGAACTACTGTCATAAAACACCCACATGATTTGAACTGGTGTGAGAAGTCTTTGTCCTTTTCAAGGTAAAAACAAAATCATGTAATAAATAATATTGTAGAACGGTCCTTTCATCTTTATTTTTCCTGCTCAGGGAAGGAGAATACTGTAATCTCTTTCTCCTCCTCTGAATTAAGTTTGTACTTTAACATCTGAAGTTCAAAATCATGCATTTCATTAATATCTGTGGAGAACCAGAAGCACCTAGCACCTAGATCTGAGTACGTGGTAAACCACATGCACAGATGAGGGTTGATTTTAAGCACTAAGCTATAAAACTTCTTTAAAACATTCTCTGAACTTGATAGAGCTAATGTGAGAGATCTGTGACCAGAGCTTCTCTTTTGAAAACAACACTTTAACATGTTGCAGATGCTTTGATCTTGATTGGAGAAACAGTACTAGGGAGAGAGAGTAGTTAAAAGGACAAGAAAGAATTTCAATTGGGTTTGAGATACTTGACAAAATATTAGTTTGATATCTCCCGAGACTCATTGCAAAATAAAGTATGCCTTGCTTCAGGATTCTGGATGTTTGCTGGTCTTATGCACAAATAAAATATACACAAAACCATGTGGTATAATTAAACGATGCAGATAGCTAAAAATGTGCATTGCTGGAAAACATGTGCAAATGCACTATAGGCAATGTTTGAAATGTTTACATTAAAATGTGTACAAAACTGGGTGCAGTGTTTAAAAAATGAACTCCCTCCTGTACTAACTCCCTCATAAGAAGAAACAAAAATGTATCAGTATGAAACAAGGATAGGATAAAATAGGATTTGAAGAAAGACAAGCAAATTTAGACCTCTTAGCATTTAATCCTCTTTCCCATGCCATTTTTCAGCTCAAATCATTCTTGCCTTTGAAGATGCTCTTTGCCTTCCACGGGGAAAATACAAGTGGGTGTTCTGTGCCTGCACATTTTTGACAATATGGTAACACACCCTCTTTCCCCTTTACTACCGCTCTGATGAAACTGTTTTAACACAGATAAATGTCAGAGGCTTGTGATCACTGGTCTCCTACACCAGATCTGATTTGTTTGTAAGGCCTGAGAAACCACAAGTGACTTTTCCCAGAACAGCTATACAGATGATGTGCTAGTAACTATTTTTATGATTTATTATTATGATATTCACAACTGTTAGCTAAATCATCTGGTCATTGTTTCCTTTTAAAGTGTAAAATAACTGTAAATATGCTGTATATAATGGAAACAAGTCCTCTCACACATGATACTCTATTCTCAGGTTAAAAAATAAATCTTGAATGGTAACTACATTAAATCAATGGACCTCCATGTGTTTAAACAGATTATGATCTGAGATGGCCAAAGCTATTGTGGACTTGAGAAAATTCAGATGATGAGCCATGAAAGGGTTAAAAAAAATACCAGCTGGTTACTTGAATGCAGAAATTGAGAGTGTTTAATTTGAAATAGGTGCTTGTGTGTTTCAGATAATTGTGTTCAGGATGATTCCATCACCTGTTTTATGGAGGAGATGGTCACCAATAGCTAAACAGACAATGAGGGTGTACAGACCAGTGATAAGGGCTGGCCTGGGGGTGTGGCCTTTGCACAACACATGCCCCAACTCTGCCCCCGGGCTGGCATGATGCCACACACCACACTACACAACGGGGTGTCATGGTGCTCCTCTGGTGCTGCATACAGATTATGCAGTGCCAAGGAAGCAGATAAAAGCTGCGGCACCGGTGACTATGGTGCCCTTTCTGTGGTGCAAAAAGGAGCCACTTTTTGCAGCTCCTCTTTGCACTGAGGAAAGGTGAGATTGGGGTTGCAGCATGTAGTTGATCTGGTATGAAAAGGGCCGGTTACAGGCCACCCTTTAGTGGCAGTCTGTCGAGTCCCAAAGTCTCAGAATTTAGTAGAATCATAAAGTTGGAAGGGATCCTCTGCCAGGCAGGAATGGATAGCTAAAGCACTGTTGAGAGATGAAATTCCAATCTCTGATTAAAGATCATCTGTGAAGGAAAGTTCAGCATCCTTTGGAGTAGTCTGTTTCATTGTCAAAGAACACTTGCCATTTCCTCTAATAACAGACCCACAAACCACTTCTTCTGTACCCCTCAGCAAGGAGTCCACCTTCACTCCCACATGCCTCCTCCAATGCTTAGCAGTGGCTGTTCCTTGTGGTGGTAATTTTAGGGTTCCCTACACTTTCCCTGAGGACTGTCCCTGCTGCTCTTCCTCGTCAGCATTGATTAGGGAGAGAGTTTCAAATTATTCCGTAGCTGCAAGCTCCCAGAACAATCCCTGATTTCCCTACTTCTGCATGTGACATTCCTCCAGCTGCCTACCTCTTGTGTATGTGAAGTGACTTCCTCCCCAGCAACTTCCTTTCCTTATGTACCCTGTCCACGACCATCCATTCTGTTCTGTGCAGGAAAAATCCTTGCTCCCTAATATGCCGAACTGTAGCTACCCGGGCCTCTTCTCTCCAAGAGAGCTGCCAACTTGCCCTTGCTGCAAGTGAAGTTCTCCACATCCAAAGCCAAGAACACAAACATCATCCCCGCAGTTCCCCCAATGTCCATATTGAGAAGTCTTAAGTAAGCACTGAAACAGGACTGTGGGCTTCCCCCTCAAAGGGTCCCCCACAAAGAACCTCTGTTGGCCTGGCCTTTTTTCAAGCTCTGTCAATCTCAATCAACTGGGGCTATAGCTCTATAGAAGCTATACTGCTATAGACTATATTCTATACTTCCTCTGAGCACCCCCTCCCAGAAGCCCTTTAAAGAAAAAAAATTAAAAAAAATTAAAGGAGATCCCCTAAAATACCATTTCCAGCTCCCTTTCTGCCTGTGGTCTAGTTTCCCTTGACTGTGAAATAGTTTGAGAAACTCATACTTTGAAAGACTTTAGTTTCCAGTAACCCCAGGAGAACTGGCAATGATGGAGTTCTTACTTTCTTAGCCCAACTATTTCAAAGTAACTTGCTCTTTCAAAACTCTTTAGTTTATTGAACTGGTAATATAAATGGACAAATGAATGAATCCTAGAGCAAATCAAGCCTGAACTCTCCCAGAGGTCAAGATGACTAAACTGAGACTGTCGTACTTTGGCCATATCATGAGAAGACATGTCTCACTAGAAGAGACAATAATACTTGGCAAGGCAGACAGCAGCAGGAGTTGTATCCTGAATATCTGTGACAGTATTCAGAAGACCAGTTTTCTCTGTTAACCTTCTCAAGGAAAGTATGTAATAGCAATGCTAGGTCAGGTTGTAGGCACCAGGAAGAGAATGAGACTGTAACTTAAATGGATTGATCAATCAAAGAACTTATCACCCTGAGTATGCAACGCGGAGGTCTCTCATTCATGCGACTGACAAATTGCTTGATGGCAATTAACAACCACCATCTGTCAACAATATTAAGATTAATCTCCATAGTCTTTACTCTTTGGCTATTGAAAGGTAAGGTACTTCATTCATTTTGACATTTATGCTAAACATAACAACCCTATAACTCAACACAAATTAACAACAACAACAACAACAACAATAATAATAATAATAATTTTATTTATATTTCCCACCTCTCCCTACGGATCGAGGCGGGATCACAACAATAAAAGCAGTACAAAATAATTATACTCTACCTTTCCCCCAAAACTAATACTCAGGGATGAAATGTCCAGTAGCATAGCCTCCAATGTTTAACAGATGAAAACTGGGTCACATCTGGACAAGCAACATCAGAGTATGGTCAAGATGGCAAAAGTTATTAATAAGAGAGAATACACAAGTCAGGAGAGGCTGCAGCAGTTTGGTCTGAGCCTACTGGCAAGGACAAGATTCTGCCTCCTGCTCTCTCCTCATGATTTTGCGATTTAAATTCAGTTTGCATAGTCAAAGACAAAAGAGGAAAATGGGAGGAGGAAAGAGAAACTGTGACTTTTTAAAAGCAGCTGAAAAAATGGGATGGCAGCATTAATTGGGACTACCCCAGCCAAATCAGGACATTTAGAAGGTACACAACACAAAAGGTTCTGTTTTATGTAGTTCAGTAAAGCTATATGTTCGGGATACGTTTGTGCTGTGCTGTAGTCCTCTTCCTTCTCCTAACAGAGGGATATCAGCTATTTATCTGAGAAGGACTGGACCATTTAACTCTGATTAGACCCTGCTGTGCATTCAAACAATCCACCCTGTTTGTGTTATTATATTGTTTGCCCTATTGACATGATTAAGATAATGTTTTTTTAAAAATCAGTTCAGATATAACATCACTACAACTAAAAATACAGACATGAATTACTTTATGGTTATTAAAAAAAAACTTACCATCTTTAATCAGATTAAAAGTGCATGTGTTCTATTAGCATGGGATGGAGTGAGAGGCTTTTTCAGTACAACAACATAACTGGACATTTGTTTTCTCTGAAGTAACCAAACAGCAACAAGAACAGGAGGGAGGAAAAGAGGAATGGTAAGAGGAAACTTGCTAAGCACACTGGCAACAGAATTAAAGACCATGTACTAGACAGACAAAGCATCATGCGATAAGGTATGGTCAGTCACTACTATCCTGTTCTAATTCCACTGTTCAAGCCTCATGTGAAAAAGTCCATAGTATATAAATGTAATGTAAATTTATACACTAAATGAGAACTAATTAAGTGTTAATATTAAGATAAGAACCATAAAATGTAATAAACATCCTGTTTTCACTGTTAACGTAATTAACATAAATTTTCAAAACTTTTTAGTGTAAACATAGTGTGGTGGTGGTTTCCAGTAATTCTCCTGTCCCAGTATTGGAGGATCTGAGCAAAGGTAAATGCTCCAGCTCATATACTTAACTATAGAATCCAACACCATGCCACCCTAGAAAGAGAAAGTGATACATGTTTCAGAGATTAATCTATTATAATGTTTCTTTGGGCTAAGAAAAAATAATTATTTCATAATTAATGACAGTTTCAAATATGAAAACAATTCCTCGGAGATCATAGGTTTCTTTGTTATAGGCAGTTTCTTCAACGATATGGCTCATTAACGGACTGTATTCACAGTTGCTGTGGCCAATTCATGACCTGGTGGCTGAATGATGATGAGCTTCTCTGTGCTTAGTTAGGATAGTCCTCAGATAATGCACAGTCTATATGCTAGGCTGTATCTAAAGCCTTACTAACTTGGTAGAATCTGGAAGAGCTTATGCTCCATTGGCATAGTGTTCAGGGTCACACATGCTCACCTCCATACCATGATGATTTGGCAGAATAGGATGAAAACATTAATGTATAAAAATTGAAAAGCACAGGGGCACCAACCATTCATTCATTCTGGACCACCATTAATTTCAGGAATATAGCCACTGCAACACAGCATGTTAATTTGTTTATTGGATTATATTTTACCTAACTGTGCAAACATTTTTAATAGCAGCTTACAAAATCAATCATGAGATTCTCCCTGGCCTCATGATTACAATATAAAAGGCATAAGATACAAGGAAAGTGACTGGGAGATAATAAACAATGGAACACTTCAATGGAGAGCAACATGTGTTCCAAATTATGTTGTTCTCAGGTCTGCACATCACCTCTTCTCTGTCTTGGCTAGCTTATTCTTTGGTGGCCTGATCCTTTTTGTTTCCTTCCTCTTTTGCTGTTTCTCTTCTTCTTTTGCTTTCTTTTTGTTTGTGAGGTTTTCCTCTCATCATGGCAAATTGGTTTCTCAAAAACTTTTTTGTGGCAGTTTGGTGAGCCCTACCACGACCACCACCATGGGCAGCCAAACTGCAGTAGCTCACAAATCTGTTTGTGTTTCTCCTCTCATCATCCCCACAGGCCAAGATGGTTTCTTATTGCTTTATCACACTAGGGGGCAAACAGGATTTAAACGAGAGTTAAACAAGAGTTAATCAGGAAATGTCCTGTGATAAACTGTTTTAGTACCAGATGTGTGTTGGCTTTACTGAAAGAAGGCTTAGGATTCAGATGTCTCTGAAGTTCACTGGGTGTCAAATTCTTGGGATTCAATGTTTTATTGGTTGTAGCCACTTATACTGATGTTTATTTATATATTATGCACTTAAATTATTTATATCCTGTCTTTTAGCAACAGAGGATGTGCAGTGTGCTCACAATCACTGAGCCTTGTCTGCACTGGCTAGGATACTCCAGGGACAGCCCAGAGTAACTTGGACCTGCAACTGCACAGACTTTACCCCTATGCCCCATTTCTGGGTATTTGTGGTGTCATGGTTTGACTGTAGGATTTGGGATCTATAGACTAGGTTTGAGTTCCCTGCCCAGCCATGGAAACTCACTGAGTGACCATGGGCAAGTCACACACTCTCAGCCTCAGATAACCCTGTGATAGGTTCACCTGAGGGTCACAGTAGGTCAGAAATGATTTCAAGGCACACAACAACAACAATTTTTAAAATGTTTTTTTTTTGTGTGTGGAGGGCATTGTGTGTGGTGAATAGGGTTTCAAAGTCTGGGGGAATAATGTGGTACTTAAACTTTCCACAGTTGCCCACTGCTACTTTTATTAAATAATTTCTGCTTTGTAGAAAGGAGATGGCTTTTCCTTGGTGACAATCTGAAAGGGTTAGTAAAGCCTAAATCTATTTTTATATCCCAGTTAGAGTATAGCCATTAAATGAATGCAATGTACATAAATATTGATTTATCATTCAGCAAGCTATTTAATGGGGTTTACATTAACAAATTAAAGCAAGTGTGGGTTTAGGACCAAAACTGGGAATTTTACTCTTTAATCAAACTTTTTTTTTTTTTTTTGCTGTTCCAGTAATCTGAAATTATCTGAGTACTGAATCAAGTGGATTTTCAGAAAGGTAGCAATACTCTGAATTCCAACTTGTGTCAAATTATTTATGTAACTTTATATGATGAAGCCCTGGTTCATTAAAGCGATTTACTAATACCGGCACAGCTGTCTCCCCAGTACACATCTTGAAATCATATGGCAAAGTCTGAGGTCTCTTGATGTAAATGAGAACTGAGTTGGTCAAGAACATGCCACAGAAAAGCCTTTCTGCTCCATCTGGTAAGTGGCCTTATTCCAGTTCAGAGAATAATCCATAATGCCAAATATTTATCATTATCTTATATCAAAGGTAACTGATACTGCTGCCATGTACATCATTTCAGCTAAGCAGCCTAGAACTGAGAAGCTGTGAAAAGCCTTCCAGGGATTGGAGTGAGAAGCCCTCCAGAAGTTGGACTGAACTCCCCTCAACTCTAGTCAACAGAGCCAATTGTGAGGACTGGTGAGGGTTACTCAGGAGTTTATTATACGACGGAATTTGGGGGTATAATGCAATGGCAATCCGAACGCAATCATGGGTTTTCACGTAATTGCATATGAGTGTATCTCACGCAATTTCGGGCAATGGAAAGTCATTCCGAACGCAATCATGGGGTTTCATGTAATTGCGTATTAGAGTATCTCACACAATTTTTGGGAAATGGGAAGTCATTCTGAACGCATTCTGAACGCAATCAAATTTCACGTAAATTTGCTAAACTAGCGAGTTCACATAATTGCGAATTGGCTCCATTCACAATTGAGAGAAATTCCTTCCGTGTGATATACTCCTCAGAGTTTGCAGGAGATAAAATATGGGCTACAACCACCATACTCCATGGTGGGGAGGTGCTGGGAGTTGTAGTCCAAACATGTAACATTTCTAAGCTCTGTTTACAAGATAATGATTAAATCTGCACCTGGAAGCCCATATGTTCCTCACCACTACTACATATCCTCCAACTGTCCTGATTTAGCGGAGGCTGTCCTGGTCAATCCTTTGTCCTTCCTATTTTCAATCTGCTTTTAAAATTTCCTGAGTTCTCTCTTTCAGCTCTCTCCCTCTTGTTCTCAGCTTACTTCAGAGAGAAGGGGCAAACTGGATTAAAAGTGAAAAGGTTGTTTTTTGTGGAGCTTTCAGGCTATGTGGCCATGTTCTGGAAGAGTTCCTTTCTGACGTTTTGCCAGCATCTGTGGCTGGCATCTTCTCTGAAAGCTCCACAAAAAACTATGGATGCCGGCCATGAAAGCCTTCAACTCCACAAAAGGTTGCTTCTTCCTAAGTAATTCAGTGGGGCAAGGGAGAGAAGGGGGAAAATTTATGCGCTTTCCAGTAGACTTGGGCAAAAATAAACTGCTACTGTCTTTCTAAGCTTGTGTGTTCTTCCTCATAAAGAATGTTTGGCATCTAGACCACACTCTGATGTTGTTTTCCACATGTGTGCTATTTTCATCAATGAAATGCTGAAAGTTATATATAAAGTATAAACTTCTCCCTTGCACAAAATGAAAAAATGCCAAATTTTGTTCCTCCCAAACTTAGTGGTGCCACTGGTCCCTCATTTTAACATTTGTTTGTAGCTGACTGATCCAAAATGTTGGTGATTTCTCTCCTGAGTTTCTACATATACAGTGGGCCACCAGTTCTTAGCTGCTCATATGAAAGCTGGTGTGGACAAGATAAGTGTAATTTCTCCTGTCACTGTAGCACTGTGATGGGAGAAATTCCACTACAGACTCAGTCAGTCCCAGACGCACTGCTCTCCAAGGCCTGGAAGATATTTTGGTCCTGTGTCTGGTACCCTGCATTCACTGCTGTGTTAAGATTTGGGGGAAGGGGGATAGCTTGGTGAACTTCCCCCCTCCTTGCCATTCTCATCGCTGTCCATTCTGTTTTCCTTATCCCAGAATTAGTGCAAGGCATATTGCTGCCTGAGGCAAAGGACAATATGGTAGCCCCTCCATTCAATGTACAGAAGGTGATGAAATTGGAAATTGATATCATAGTTCAATGCAGGTGACAGAATAGTATAATCACCACATTGAACATTGGTGAACTAGATAAAGGGATGTAGGACAGGCTGTAGGGTGCACACAATTCTGCCTTCCAAGATCGGAAAAAGGCCAGTGAGCTCATCTCCTGCTGGAGACAGTCACCTCACTCTCCCTAACAGTATGGCAGGGTCTGCCACTTGAAGCTAAATTGGCACAACTTCTCGCACAGAGTACTAGTCAAGTGGATACAGCTGCATGTCCTCATTCCTTGTGCCCTTGGAACAAACATACTGACAGATAAGAAAAGGAAGTTGTTGTAGTAATATGGCCCTGGAGGCTGACAGGAATGTTGGCCTTGCAGGTGTCGAACGATCATATCCTGTGTTTTGTTATAGTTTGTTGACAGTTATTATCTTCAGCTGTGTCTTGTTTCTTTCAGAACTTAATTTTGATAATCCACATTTGGATAATCAAATATTGGATTTGTAAGTGGAGATATGAACTTAGCTGCTCCTACTATATGTGTAGGGAACAGTTGTTGTTCTTGTTATTTTATTCATTTATATCCTGCCTTTTCCCCAATAGTGGGACTCAAGATGGCTGACAACATATGTGTGTTTGTGTGCTGTGTGCCTTCAAGTCATTTCTGACATATGTTGACCCTAAGGTGAAGCTATTGCAAGATTTTATTGCCAAGATTTGTTCAGAGGAGGTTTGCCATTGCCTTCCCCTGAGGCTGAGAGCATGTGATCTGTCCACATCACCCAATGGGTTTCATGGCTGAGCTGGGAATTAAACTCTGGTTTCCAGAGTCATAGTCAAACACTCAAACCAATGCAAGACAAACATAGTTAAAACAATACAAATTCAAAACTATATTAAAGCATTAATAAAAGTATAAATACAAGAATTTATAAATATAAATAAATATAAGAATATAAGAAAGTAATTAAACAATTTATAAAGTCAAAACATTAATAATAATAATAATAATAATAATATTTATTTCTATTCCACCCCTCTGAACAAGCAATCGGGGCGGAGTACAGCAGAGGTTAAAACAATATCAAGTTAAAATACCCCTTCCTTACCCTTACCACCCTCCCTGAAAAAAGAATTAAATCGCAATAGAGTTAAAAAACATAATAGATTAAAATAACAATGCGCAATAGTAGGGAGCGGACCCAGCTTAGGTTGTATGGAGAAAAATACAGGAAAAGATTTTAAAAGCCCTTAAAACCTAGGTATGGAGCTGGGGATATTCACATTCTCTGGGAAGGCCTGCCAGAAGAGATGCGTCTTTAGGGCTCTTTTAAAGCCTTTTAAAGATGGAATGAGACGCATCTCGTCCGGCAGGTCATTCCACAACTTGGGGGTGACAGCCGAAAAAGCCCTCTGGGAGGTCTGTACCAGCTTGGTTTTCATAGGTTGAAGCAGGTTCCTCCCACAGGACCGAAGTGTGCGGGGGGGGGGGGTTCATATGGGAGGAGGCAGTCCCTTAGATAAGATGGGCCCAAGCCATGATGGGCTTTAAAGGTTAAAACCAACACCTTGTACTGTGCCCTAAACACTAAAAACTGGATGGTCATTGTGGTCTCTTCCAACTCTATGATTCTGTGATTCTCTGATTCTAGTGTGGGGAGAAGGAGGAAAATCAAATCAGTCTCCTCTCTGTTGAGACCTCCCATGCGAACCACCACACCAATCTTACAAAAGTGTAAATGCTTGTTATTTAGAGACACATTTGTCTTTCACTAACATAGCAATGGTCCACAAGGAACATTTGAAAGATTGTGTCTTTTTGTTGGGTGGAAATCCTCCTGATGGAAAAGCTATTCTTGCACAAAAATCCCTGTGCTGATTCATCTGAAATTTGCCAGCCAAAAGGAAATATCGCACAGGTTTATTTCCAGTTTCACCAATATTATTTTTTGTTATTTTCTAAAGAAAATAGTTAAAAATCATTGAAAAAATACATGCAAAGTCTAAAAAATTACAATTCATATGCATCATTAAAAATCCAGGTAAATTGATCAATGAAAACTTGTACATAACGTTCCTGTGGTTTGTGAAACAAAGTTCAACTAATTAGAAAGCAGCCTCTTTTGTTCCTCTCTGCAATAATTTCTTCTTTAAAGAAATCCTCATATAGACTAAAGGATATTTGGGAATGATGTACGGTATGCTATGTAAGATCTTCAGGTAAAAGGAAAAGTTGGCCAAAAACAGTTGACTGAGAAACTTATGGGTAGTTTTACTTTTTTAAAGAAGTCATGTAGCATCTTTTTGTTTGCAATTTAACACGTGTGATCAATTCTTAATGGTAATTCTTAACCATCCAGGCACATCCAGTTCTGAAAAAGAGAGCCACATTTATTATAGGGATATTTGTGTTTTCTATGGTTATCTATCTGAGGCATTAACTTTCAGACTTCTAATTCTTAAGCTGGGTTTGGGACCCAAATAAAACTGGGCTGGTTCTGAATTAGCCTGATCAGAAGCAATCTACTTTCTGAAGTGAAACAGGGGATAAACTGAATCATTCAGACCCCTAGGAATTATTTGTATTAGCAAGTGTTCATTCTGTTTGAGAATGAGATGGACCTTCGACTTCACAGATGAACCTTTGTTTCAGGGGTAGGTAGAAATTAGATTATGTTCTACAGGTAAATTTCTGGTGGTTTGCAATAAAGCAGTAGGAATTCCAGCTGATATAACAATAGTAGCAAAAAAGGATTCTTCCATCATAAATTGTACAGGTGCAACAAAGATACCTGGAGATACAGGAATAAGGTTTTTTTTTCCAGGAATGGGATGTGACCTGCTCAGTTTTGGTACTTCAGTCAAATCCCTGGCCTACAGTTCTTTAAGTGTATTCCTCTTGCACCAGGCTCTGGTCAGTGGATCTCTGAGTCTCATAAACAGTACTAGCCTTCTTGTTAGCTGCAATGAAGCAATTGTTTCAGGTGATGAAGTGCCAAGAAAAGAAAATCTACTACTTCCACCTTGCCCTTCGAGTAAGCTATTTCAGAGCCTTTTAGTTCCAAATGCCTGGCTCTCAGGGGTCATCAGAGCCAGACATTGTGGATGTGGCATCCTGGGAGATTGTCTGTGCTGAACAGGTGGAAGGACCCTTCAGAGCCAAACATTTGGGAGGTATCTGGCTTTGTGACTGCTTTTCACAACCATTGATGCTCTGCCCAGATCTTTCCTGCCTTCTGTTTTGCTCTTAGGAGGGTGGGAAATGGCAGTGGCAATGGCAAACTGAGAAGGTCCCAGATCAGGTGACCACTTTGGCCTTGCCCCACAAAGTGGCAAGCACACCTTCCCATATTCGTATCAGGATGTTACTATTATTAGGATCTTTACCAGGTTGGTTGCCATATTGGCTGTAAATAATAATAATAATGATGATGATGATTATGTATATCCAGCCCCATCTGCACTCAGGCAATCAGGGTGGCTTACAGCATTAAAAATTGTACATATCATATCCCCCAACTTTCCCTCTCTTAAAATAGAATTAAACACTTTACAATTAAAACATGTTAAAAAATTAATAACAATCTAAACAATGAATTAAAACAGACAACAGTCTACAGGCAAACAGCAGTGGGAACAGTGCATTACTTTCTCTCTTTGGTGACCAGGGGTCTATTCAGGAAAGGCCTGCCAGAACAGATCCATCTTAACAGCTATTTTAAAGCTCTCTAATGTGGTTATGAGTGACAGATCTCATCCAGCAGGCCATTCCAAAGCCTGGGAGCAATAGTCAAAAAGGTCCTCTTGGCATTTGTAGATATCCTGGTTTTTATTGGTTGTAGCAGAGTTCTCCCAGAGGACCTAAGTATGTTGGGTGGATTATATGGAAGGAGGCGGTCCCAGAAATATTTTGGACCCAAGCCATTTAGGGCTTTAAAGGTAATAACCAACATCTTGTACTGGGACCAGAAACTGATGCGCAGCTAGTAAAAAGATCTTAAAATTGGTGTAATATGGTCTCTTCTAGATGTACCTGAGACCTGTCTGACTGCCATATTATGTACTAGTTGAAGTTTCGAGACCAAGCATAAGGGTAGCTCCATATGTCTATGTGTGTATGTATAAAAGGGCTGTTCTTTTAGGATCCACTTCACTATGGGTCTGGTGATGGGGCTTTTAGCTGATTTAGAATATAATTTTACATATGACTTACATTATCATATTTATTCCTAACCAAAATTACACCCACTAAAACATTTTGTTATAGTTACCTTTTATCCTAAAAGCTTAGATAGCATTGTAATCGCTCCATAAACACAACTTTCCTTTCAGTCTCTCTCTCTGCCCACCCTTAAATCTCCAATGATCTCCTTCAAAATCCTATTTTTCATCTTCACCCTGACATCATTCTAACATCACTTTCATCCTCTAACTTCCTCAATGAGTCACCATCCTTATGCAAGTTCAAGTCTGATGGATATGTGGAATGCCCACTGGATGTTCTACATCTGTCACTCAATACTCCTCGCATCCTTTACCTTACTTACCATAAACTTCAATACAAAGGTGCAAACTATAATACAGCTTTTGTAGCATCATAAGTTCAGGGGTTTCTGTTTTCACATCAGATGGCAAGAGAACTCAGGTTGCTCCCACTAGTAAATGATAAAGTAGATCCCATAAACCTACACTATCCACCATTGCTTTTGGGGATTTGTTTCCACTGCAGATTCCTAGAAATGCAAGTTTCATAGGAATCCTGATTTTATAATTTAGCTTGGAAAATAATGAAGTCTGCCATACTGTAATAAAAATGAATGTAACACTGTTATTGATGGTTGGAGGGAGGGTACCATAAGCAGCATGGTATTATTTTAACACACAACTTATAGAATAATAGTTGGAGGAGACCGCAAGGGCCAGCCAGTCCAATGGCCTATGATGCAGGAACTCACAAAGCATCCCTGACAGATGACCATAACTTAAGAACAAATTATGCCTGTAACTATTTTCATAAAAGAATGATTTCAAATATGAAAGTGTACTCTGCACATTAACTTTAGGTTATAAAATACATCCAGCTAACAGATGCATAATTTTATATGCTGTTGGTTGGATCCAAAATGTTCATTTTTCCAATGGACTGAACCTCATTCAATGTGCCTTATGGAACAAGCCTTATTCACACAGGGGCAGTTTCAGATCTGTTTCATGAGCCATCCTGGGCAGTGTTTGCTCCAACAAGAGGCAAATAAGTGAATAAACCCCTAAGGCGAGAAGAAAAACATCACACATACACAATGTAAGATTATATCTTTATTTCAGTTTGGTTAAAACATACAATTGTCTAAGACACAGTGCAGAAATAATCCAGTTTGAGACTGATTTAACTGCCCTGCCGCAGTGCTAGAAAATCCTGGGAACTGTAGTTTACAGTTCCCGGAATTCCATAGCATTGAGCCAGGGCAGTCAAAGTGGTCTCAAGCTGTATTATTTCTGCAGTGTGTTTTGGAGCAATGTTTCATTGAAACTGTGTAGCATTCTTTTCCCAACAATTGGAGTTGAATTGTTGATCTAACAATACAGTGTGTATCTCTCTCTCTCTCTATATATACATATACAATATATACAAACTGTATCATATCTGTACATGAAGGCTCAATATATTGATTTTAAAACCAATCACTGAAAACATCAACATACTCTGAAAACCTGGACATTGTGGACCCAAAATATAATTCATGGTTATTGCAGTGAACACATCTGTGAACAAAGAACAATGAAAAGCCTAATATGCACAAGAGCTTCCCATTCCCTCTGGTGAACAGAACATTGTTGTGTGCATTGCAAAGCCCTTGAGGGCAGGGACTTTTGCACACATGACAGTGTTCATGGGTCAGGTTTCAAAGAATCACGATGCTAGTCAACATTATGACTTCTTCCTTGCCTCCAGCAGCAACTACCACTGTCCATCCCACATAGCAAACTGCTTTGCAACTAACAGGAATTTCAGATCAGTTTGGTGGTACCATGTGGGGCAAATGGTACAAAGGGAACAATAAGATTTCACTGGATTCACACATGTTGTTGAACACTGGTAGAGTAGTGAATGCCAACCCACATTTGGTTTTTAATCTTAGCAACTTGAGCACAGAGAATTTTAATTGGGCAGCCATACTATTTCTCTGGAAATTTCTCATCTGATTGCTCTTTCTGGGTGTACAACATGAATGAATCATGGACATTGTGTATTAGCCATTAAACATATTGAAAGCTTATATACATAAACATAAAATCCCAAACCTACATTATATACAATATAGTTACAATATATACACACATGATTTATGTACAGAGGATATGCATAAATACTGAAAAATAGGTTTTCAACTTCCAACAGGTTATTGTTCTATAAATAATGTTACATTTTATGAATGAAATAACATGGAAGACAGTAATTGTAAAATGAGGTGACAAACGGTTTAATTAATACTGAAACTGCTAGCTTCGGCGCTACTTAGAAACCTCCAAAGAAAACAAGTATGCAACAGATTCAGACATCAGAAAGCAATGGACAAATTCCTAGTGATCATATGCCAGAAAGCTGCATGATTCACAGTGTATTGTCCAGCTATCACTGGATTCAGGTTGCAATCCTATACACACTTATCTGGGAGTAATTCCCATTGAACGTGATGGGACTTTACTTCTGAGCAGCTATGTATATCATTGTACACAGTATCATTTACTGAGGCAAAACAATAAGCATTATCTTGGAATCTTTTCATACCTCTGTCTAGTTTTTCAGCTGCTGTGATAAACCAATGAATATAGACAATTCTCCAGTGTTGGAAGAGGGCAGAGTTTTTCCCTGTCCCAAACTGTTGGCTTGAAAGATACCAAGACAATCATAGTTGTTTTACAAGAAGCCACATGAATGGATAAAAAAGCTGCCATTTTAAGTGAGACTTCTTCAAATATTTTCACATGGAACATGGTGTTAAGTATCAATAATTTAGTTCAAGAAGCAGGAAAAGAGAAATGCTGTTTTCACTATCTTATACATTATCTGTTGCATTTGTATAACATAATCTTGATTCCACTGAAACCAGTAGCTTTGAGACATAAAAAGATATCTTTTAAAAAGTCATTTTACTTTATCCCAAACAATTGCTTAGAAAAAGGTGAATTCTTTTACACATTTTAAATTGTTCTGTTTTGTATGTTTAGAACGTCTGCAAAAATTTAAGATCTTGCAAGTACAGTAAATTATAATAATAATATTAATAATGATGATGGTGATTCGTGGTTACAGTGGCTCCTATTCTTCTGCAGGGCCCCAGGTGGATGGGGAAAATATAGACAGTTGCTCCCTATATTATTCAATGGGCAGTGATGTGCCATGTTGCCACTGAATAATATGGGGAATGGCAAACCACAGACTGTCGAATCTACAGAATGCTAGCCTGCTACCCACTGTAATTGGATTTTTTGAGAACATGGGAGGTAATCAAGTTTATTCAAGTAAACTTCATATTTCTCTGCTCAGGATCATGGCTTGGATTCCAATTGCAAGCCATTGAGTAGTGGAAACAAGGGTATTGTAAGGGGAGGATGGAATTAATTAGCTTTCAGTAATGCATAAATGTCATCAATATTGACCTCAGTGGAATCAGAATTGCAGCTTTTGAGGCAAGCAGTGCCCATGCAGAAATGCAAACAAAAACTTTTGCATTATCATATGTAAAAAGACACAATGACAGACAACTACCAAATATTAAAAATGGGCCAAGACATTTTTCACAAAAAATGCCTTTGTTGCTTAATTAGCTAATTACATGCCATCTGATCCCTCTAACCCAACTATTACTTGAACTAAATGAGACTCCTAAATTATGCCAGTTGAATATAGCTGAAAGCAATTCACAGAGTACTACATTGTTAAACTTTGCCTGTCTAGACTTAGAATATTCTTTCCAGCAGCATCTGTGTATGCAAAGCAGTATTGAATGTGCTCTTAAACAAGTACCAATAATGCAGTGAACACCTACAAATTACCAAACAGTTAGAAGTATGCGTACCAGTACACAGATTTGCCACCATGAGGTGTAGTAAAGCATTTTTCTCCTTTACCTTACTCAGCGTTAATTCACAGGATGACCCTCTAGGGTGTTACAAAGAATGGGAAATCTGGACATACTTCCCTTGTCTCCATCTAAACCTCCTAACCTGGGCTGCAATAGCCTGGTAATGCTGAGTATTCAAGGGAGGAAGAGTCAGGGGAACAGAGCTCCCTTATAACCAAGGAGATTTCTGCATTAGGAAAAGAATCATGGTCCTAGTAACCACTGTACACAACCTGTTGTTTTTTAAATGCAAATTTAAGGCTCAAACAGCACTCATATTATAGAAACAAATACACATGAGATGACAGTATAGTCAATCAAGATCTTTTTTTAAAAAAAATTTGCTGTAAATATCAGTTGCATTTAGGAATACCAGTTGCCTTATGAAGATAATTTTTTGTCATGTACACCAGTGTCTGGTGTATTTTATGCAATCATTTGTTCGAAGAGGAACAAATGATAAAATCGTTCAAAATTCTACTAATGGATGGAAACTTGAAACTGAAAAATATTGTGCAGCAAGTGAATACTGTACTGCTAGTAAACTTTAGGAGGACCTCACTTTTACTTGTTTAAAAATAAATAAATAAAACTAAGCCATGTGTTGTCAATAAGGGAACTCTGTATTAATGGCTGATGACCCAATGTGATTTGATCTATAAGAACCGAATGGGGGAAAAATGCCCACACTTTTCATTTTTAAAATGTAATTGCACTATTGAGAACTTCATGAATTAAAATGCCAATACTGCATTATCTTGAATATATCAGTAATTTGCCAGATACTTCTGTGTAGCCCTCATTCATTTCAAGAGGCTTGCTAGGGTGTATCACTCATTGGATAGGATGCTATGTTTACTACTACATACAAATTGCTTAACACATCATATCCATTTTGGTGGAATGAAATCTTTTTAAAAGCATGACAATTTAGGAAATAGAAATAGAGCATGGTAGTTTATGTTGGTTAGTTTAGTTATAGTACCATGAGATCTCAAGAAATTCTTGTTTGGTTTCAGAATAACTAAAGTACATATGGTTTTGAATCTTTCAGATTAGTTGATCTTTAGCATAATAAGTTTTAAAAATAATTTCTTGTGGCCAAAAATATAATTTTAAAGATATGCCTCTACAGAGAGGCAAGACATGTTGAATTTAGAACACTAATTAAACTGTTTACTGATTTTTTTTCTAACCTTATGTGGATCATCAACTTACAAAACATCTTCTTAAAGTCAAAATAGTGCTTTTGAGGTCCATAACATTTTTGGTACAAAAATAATAGTGTTTTTTCCTTTCACTTTCAATGGTTAGCTTAGCCTCCCCTGTTGTAAACTAACATTTCTCACATCAATTGTTTCCATTAGGCACATTCAAGTAAATAATAAAATTTCCAAGTAACAATGATAAAAGCCAAACACGGCTTGATAATATTTTTACAGAGAGAGCTGTCCATTCTCTGGAATGGAATAAATAGTCACTTCCCGCAGCCAAAGATTCAGGTGGTTTGATGTTAGTATCCATTCCCATCATGTAGAATAGTTTCTTTTTAAAAAGTTCACCTATTCTACAATCAGAAGAACCAGCATCAAAGAATCTGCATTTCAAAGGAAGCAGAATTGCAAATACGGATAAGAAGTTCTGTCAGCAGATGGTTGTATGACCACTGTTGTTCAAAGCAGATAGTTAATGACCATTAGAAGCAGCATTGCTTGTCCAGTCCAGAATGATCAAGGTCATACTTCCAGTCATCACAAATATGCCACTGATCAGGAAAAGAAGAGCCTACAAAGAGAGCAGACAAAAAATATTGACCACATTATTTCATCAAGAAAAAAAAGTAGGACTTTATGGGAAGAACAGGTCATGGACATATTAGGGAATGGAATATGCATCTCAAGTTTGCTTTGTAATTTCAGTGGTAAATCCCCATAGCTAAGATGATGAACCATAAAAATACATCTTGCCTTGAAAGTTGTGGAAGGCACAGATATGCAAATTTTGAATAACACTCAAGGTTAGAAAATAGGTCCTTTACCCACGGATGGATAATCTCCTTTGAGTAGAAGCCTAATTTCACCACTGGTGCTTTATAGCATCCTTCCAACTTCTAAACTTAGTATGATTTTAGTTTCCATTGATCTGGGTTTAAGCTGGAGTGTGCAATTTATAGCCCTTCAATAAACAGTGAGATTTACCGTAGTAGTAGATAGATATAACATATAACTACTATCCAAAGGAAGAATGAAAGATAACAAAGTATGACTGCAATTACTATTCTGACACCTTCACAAAAAGGCACAGATCCACTGTACAAAATACTGGAACAAAAATCAGTGTTGAAGAAGAAGCCATTTTACCAAGTGCTTCCTCAACAATGATTTGAGGAAAGGCAGTTGATCTGCATGTATTTGAATAAAAATGCAAATACAAAACAGATACTGAACACTGTGCAGACAGACCACTGAATTAACTGTAATCAGGCATCACTCCAAAAGCAAACTCTTGTAGAATTTAAAATACTGCTGTAAAAATAATGATATTGGGGACTCTATCTGCTTTATCACACTAGAGGGCAAACAGGATTTAAACAAGAGTTAAACAAGAGTTAAACAGGAAATACCCTATGTTTATCATAGGACATTTCCTGTTTAACTCTTGCTTAACTCTCCTTTAAATCCGGAAAGTAACCTGATTTTTTAAAAAGAATACAGTAGATTAATAACCGAGAGGTAGAATCCAAACTAACCAAAAGCAAGTTGGGGTGGGGGGGGGGTGGGGAAGATAAGAATGTGCCAGGAGCACTGGTACTAGAATTTATAGGAATTCTGCTCAAAGTTTGAGTTTGAGAGTCAATCATTGCAAGAATGCAACTAGTAACTCTCAGAACTTTTAGGCCATGGGGCAGTTGGTGGATCTGCTGTCAAGGGAGAGGCTTCACTCTCAGTTTTGAAGCCAACCTTCCCACAGCTTGCCCAGGTGGTATGGGGGCTCTTCACCTGCTAAACTTCCATCAGGTTTGGAACTCTGATGCCTTTGTATAACCTGGAGGAACTGTGAGAGGTCCAGCCATAAAACCGGGCATGGACTTATCCCCCACTACAACAGAATCACCATTCACATCTCTCATTTTTAGTAGTTATATGGATAAGATATCGACAATAACTCCTTTTCTGTACATACCCCAATCTTCTGTACAGACTTCATTGACTCCTTCTTCACTAGCTTAATGTAGAAAGCAGATGGAAGTATAAAGATCAGCATAGCAGCAGCAGAGGCACCTATATTAAAAATTAAAGATTAATAGGATATTAGTTTTCTTTTACACTGTTCAAATTTCTTTTGAAGTTTTTTCTTCTTTTGAATAAAAGGAACATGATTAACAGAAGAATACTTACCAATGAATCCAAATATATCTCGGATTGTGGGAACAAAGATCACAAGGATGTTGGTGAATATCAAAAGAGCAAAAGTAATAGCACAGTGGCGGAGCCAGCTGAATTCTTTCCCTGCACACAACAATTGCGTGATGGAGCTACGGATCTGTAAATATATGAATTTTTTATTTAAGTACTGCAATTCATTTTCTGGGGGAAAATGTTCCCTAGATTACTCATAGCATTGTAACAACTGTAAGAAAATAGCATATGGGGGGAAATATTCTAAATTTACTGCCTCTTATAGATAACATTTTTTATATAAAATTATATAAAAATCTGAATTGATTTGCTTATGCTTAGGCTTTGACATAACATGCTTAAGCCAAAAATTTGAGCTGTATTCTAAGGTAAGTTAACAGAAGGATTGTCACAGAAATAAAGTATACCATCCTCTTTTTCTCCCTATACACTACCAACAGGCTCTTGACACAGTGGGGGCAACAAAAAAGGTGTTTCTTAAGTGTTGGGAAACCCTGATGAGGAGAATCCCTTGGAAACTCCTCTTCATTTTTTCTACAAGTCTCCAAACAAACTCAAGGACTATTCCTGCCTTCCCCAGTCCAGATTTCCTCTACTCTCCAAATATGACCATGAAGTGTTTGAAGGGAGGGCAGTGGGCAACTGTTGGTCATCACTAGCTACGTTCTGATCACTGAAGATCCTTATCTGACACTTGCTACCACATGTTAGGATAGGGGTAGATGAATTAAGGGGAGACTCTCTCCATCCTGCAAAAATGTCTTTGAAAACTTGTATTTTGGAAGATGTTCTCATAATGGGGACAAAGCTGATTAAATTATTCATTCTCCAATGGGGAATGAGTAGTAACAAGTGCATTCCTATTCTGAAGGATATATGGGTTACCTTCTCAACAAAAGGGGAAACCAATTTAAGAGTGGGGATTCCCTACAACCAAGCTTTTATCAAAAGAAAAATTAAATTATGGACATTTACTGATGGCAAGGTTCTCCCCTGCCCCCAGCCCATGAGAAGCTTTTTGAAAGGGACAAAGACAATAGTAACATAGAAAAGAACTTTCCTTCTGAGAAATTCCTTAGGTTCACTTATATTAGGAGCCAAGCATTTATTTTGAGGTCAGTTCTTATTCAGTATATCACAGTATTCAGTATGTCACATGCAGTATATCATTTTAAATGGAAACAGATCAGTGGCATCAAAGCAATGAAAAGAAAAATATATTGATACAAACAAGTGAAACTATATATATATATATATATATATATATATGGACAGGTGGAAAGAAGGAAAAAAGCCCTAAGTTATCTTGATTTCCAAATTACTATGAAAACTAAGAACAGAAATTATGAGCCCCTGCCCGCAACCTGAAGTGAAGTTACTTACTGGAAAAATCACAACGGGCACAGTAAGAGTTACAGCCATCAGAACAGCCAGACGTACAATAAGGAGAAGAACATCAGTTCCAAGGAATGCAGCATACGTATGAAGCAACTCTGGCTCAACTTTTTCTGCAAAGAAAACAGCATTTTAACAGATCAGAAATTTTATTATATACATAGTACAAGAGCAAAATCTCTGCGCACTGTACACTGACAAGTGGAATCAGGAAAAAATATAGCAATGCAGCACTTTCAACCTAGAAATGGAATTTATTTAATGTTCATCCTTATTCAGTTTTGCTTAATAATTATAAGTGGACCAAATTCTGCATTCTGAATTACATCAGCGGCAGTCTTTGAAATACCTTCTTAAGGTTTTGCTCTAATATGAGCACAATATTGAGGTTATTAATATTGCTCAATAATGAGTTAAATCCTGAGTTAATCACACTTGGGGCAGACACCCTGGAATCAGAGATTTACACACATCATGTTTAGCTGAATACCTTTGAAATTTACTCTAGGCATGACAAAGTCTAGGACCAAATGATTGTACTGATGTCATGCTGAAGCTGCAAAGGCAGTGCACACTCCAATGAAACCCAGCAATATGGTTCTTTGTAGTTTTACTCTGGCCTGCATTAGGGGGTAATTACTGGTGGCCAATTACATACAATTCATCAGAATGGCCTCGATGGTCCTCTTTGTCATAGCTTTGCAGGGAGAAGATCTAGGTAATTGATTTTACACAAGACACAATACATTTTCCAACACTTTCTGGCCCCCAGACCAGAATGCAGAACTAGTTTCCATGTAGTATCCTGTGCTCTCTCTCTTTTGTCCCCTCTTCCTTCCAGGAAAGCCAGACATAAAGTTTTGAAAAGTTATTATTTTTTGGACTATAACTTGCAGAATTCTATGATGGATGGGGGATTCTAAGCTTTAGCCAAAAAAGTAATGTTTCAAAGCACTGGTCAAGCAGGAAGATCAAGATGTACAAATAGAGAAGAAAATCTTCAGTTGGTGCCCTCTACTTTCCCACCCACCATTTTCCAGGTTCAGGTGATAGCAGTGTGAAATTTTGTTTGTTACAGTCTACTGCATAATAAGTAATAGCTTATGTATTAAACATAAAAAGCATTCTATTCCACTTTTGTTCACATGCTTTATACCACAAATGGAAGTCCCAATGTATACAGCAGAACTTTCTTTTTATTAAATGCATTTCAAAATGTGGATTAGATGTCCCTAGAATCAAATTGCTTAAGAACAAGTTGCAAATAAATTGAGGAGGGCTTATTTCAAGCAGTGCTTTTAGGAACAGTGAGCAAGCTTTTTATGCTCCCACTGGAGACTACATTTAGAGCTATAATTTAGAAATGGTACACAAATATTTGAACACTTAAATTGCCCTGATTCCACTGGGAGAGGTTACACATGACCCCCCCCCATGCAAAATAATGTTAAGCATATTTTACTGTGGTAGCCGTGTGGATGCTCAAACACATCTATACAATCAAATTCAAAGATATAACCATGTTAGTCTGTAGAATCAGTGCATCTGAGGAAGTAGACTGAAGTCTTCAAAAGCTCATGCTGCCAATTTCTTTCTTTCAGTTAGTCTCAAAGGCGCTATGAGATCTCTCTATGTACTACATCTATACAGTGTTTAAGTACAAAAAACAACCCCAGAAATTGATACAGAAAAGTAGCTATTTACCATAAAATGTCAAGTAGCCGAAGAGAGCAGCCAGAAGGTACATGAGGAACATGGCAAAAAATGAAACATTGGATACCTTCATCATTCTTCTGCGGCTTCGGCTATTTCAAAGGAATAAATGTATTAATACTTCTGAAATATATACACTTTTACCTATCTTATTTTCTATGAAACATTATATATGCAATAAAAATAGGTCTTACCCTTTCAGTTCTTCATAAATAGGAAGAATAGCAGGATGGCAGACAAAGGAAAACGTTAGGATCGGTACAGCATAGACAGTCTGGAAAACACAAATGCATTTGTTTATATTTTTTATAATGGTAACATTACAGAACAGTTTACTTAGTAACTAGATTGCAATCATAAACTCACTATATTTATTTATTTTATTTTAACTTATTACATTTCTATCCAACCATCCTTCCACTGAGCTCATTTAATGTGCACAGTAATCTTGTAAAGTATTGGCCAAAGATTACCCAGCAAGCTTCATGCCTGATTAAGGATTAGGCCTTCCTTGTCCTAGTCTGTCATTGTTACCAAAACAATACTCCTGAGGGCAAACAGTGAGGTTTACTTCTGTATGGGAGCCAGCATGGTGTAGTGGGTTGAGCACTGGACTGTGACTGGAGACCAGGATTTGAATCCCTGCTCAGCCAGGAAAACCTACTGAGTAACATAGGGTAAGTCACACTGTCTCAGCTTCAGAGGAAGGCAAAGGCAAACCTGCACTGAACAAATTTGGCCAAGAAAACCCTATGATAGAGTTGCCATAAATGAGAAATTACTTGAAGGCGCACACAACAACAAATGAAGGATTGCATAGTTAGCTATCCTTTGAGAGTTATTGTTGTGGTTACAGATGAGGAAAGGAATCATGCCATTCAAGTCAATTTAAAGTTCTACCCTTCAGTTTAAAGGATGTGGACTGATCCCTATGGTTCAATTTCTATTTGTTAGATGGAATTATGAGTATGCTCCCATTTGGGACTATGCCTGTCATGACCAAACACTTCTACCAAAATCTCTACTGTCATTTCTTCTTATCAAATCTTATGGCATGCTGGTGAGAGTGTGTACATATTCATGATTGTCAAAAAGAAGCAGGGTTGAAAATATATGCTGCACATATATACTATTACATTCCTATTCCACTGAATCAATGATCATGCCAGCAAATTAATAAGAATATTGCACCAGAGTACTTATTTGAAGTAGATTTGAAACAATTTGGAAAGTTTGCAGAGAACTTCTCTACTCAGATTGAGAGTCCAATATGCAACATACAGATATTAAATAACCCCATCCTGTTCTCCACTGGGAGAATTTTTAAATACTTAAGAATCTGAGCAGTTTTGTATGTGCTTAAGTAACCAACTGCCTGGGTGGCCAAGGCAAACATTCCATCCAATCCAGTCACCATCCGTTTAACTCAAAGATGACAGAAGACATGCTGAACTTTACAACAGGTACACAGTGCTCTTGTGGGAGAAACAGGAGCTCTAAATAGTCAATGAGGCTTAGAAAGAATTACAGTCACATTTATAATTAGCCTATACAGATCCAGCCACTCCTCTAGGCTAATATTAATCTTTACCTGTGAATTGAAGATGAAATATTTTGGTGTGCACTTGTCATCATTAGTTATATTGACTTCAGTTCCATGAAAAGGTGAAGCAGTTGACAGGTGTTCTAGTGTTGTATTTAGAGTTGCATTAACCAAATCATGTTCCAGCCCACAAGGAATCTGAAATTTCTTGCAAATGACCTAATGAAGAATAAAAATAGTACAGTCTGTTACTTACTGTGGATCAATTTGTTTTAGATCTAATGACTTGGCATAATTAGAAATAATCTGCAATTTCACTTGGACTAAGTATCTCAAGCATTTCACATTATGTAGAAGAGATTGTACTTACAACAATAAGAAAGAAGACCATGCACAGTAAGGAAAATCCACTGGTGTAGCCCAGATAACCTGTAATAAAGAAATGTTTTAATTTGGACCTTACATTTCACATGCAAGAGGATATACATCACATGGTCTGTAGTGGATTTCTAGGAATGGATATTGGCAATACCCCCTACGACTAAACCATGCACACCTATATTAGGTTTACTTTTACCTTCAAGCTACATAACCTGTGGGCCCCCAGATGTTGTTAGAATACAAATTTCCATCAGTCTTTGCCATCCTTGCCAATAGTGAGAGATGATGGGACTAGCAGCTCATGAACATAGTTTGTCGAGCCATGAGCAAAACTGGCTTGTCTGATAAGTTAACAATTAGATTTACAGTATAATTCTACACGTTTACTCAGAGGTAAGTCCCACTGCATTGTTGGAGTTTCTCCCAGGTAAAGTATCTATAGTATTGCAATATTTCCCACCCTCTTCTTGTTTCTTGTTATTTATCCATGTTTTATAGTGTTTATGTAAGCCTCTTCTTTCAGAAATCACAATTTATTTTTGTAAGCTTTGCAGTATACATATTTTTCATATTGGCCGCTGTGAAGAATGTCAACTGGAAGGCTTCACACACAAGATAAAGGAGCAGAAATGCAGTCATGGCTTCTAAACTAAGGATGTCCTACCCTGTCATCAAAGAGAGTCATTATTATTTCTCTCCTAATTTTAGACAAAAATCAATATCCACTTACCTAAATTTTTCAATAGCGATAAAGGTAGAATCAGCACCAAGGATACCAATATAACCAAGTAATCACCGTTGATATACCATTGCCTAAAAGAACAGTAAGAGGAGTCACCATTAAAACATTGGCTATTAAATCTACAATTTCAAACAGTCCACAGTTAGATATGTATTGCAGTAAAATTAGGGGAACAAGAAATATAGCAGAGCAATTCCAGGCTAGAGTACTTCATACACTCAAATACCCAATTCTGGCTATGAAGCTATAAAAGCCCATTCTTTGGGAAAATTTGCTCTGCTGTAGCTTTCAAGAGGGATGACCATGTTGCAGTCAGATGTGATCAATATTCTATCAGCTATCATATTCAGTGATGTTCCACATAAATTTATTAGACTGAGGGTGCACCTGTGTTGTAGAAATAATGCAGTTTGACATCACTTTAATTGCCAGGGCTCCATCCTATAGAATCTTGGGATTCGTAGTTTTGTGAGACACCAACACTCTTTGGCAGAAAAGGCTAAAGACCTTGTAAAACTACAAATCCTAGGATTCTATACAATGGATCTATAGCATTTAAAAGTGGTGGTCAAACGGCATTATTTCTACAGTGTGGATGCCCCCTGAGACGTGTCAGTTCAATATTAAGTATATTTACTCAGGAGGAAGTCTTGGGATTGATGGGACTTCTCCCACAGGAAGGATGCTAAGGTTTTCATTCTTCCAGAGGATGTGAACATAATTATACTTAGAGTTAGCCAAGTGAAGGGCACAGGATGGGATGGGATGTGTGTTCCAATCCCCATAAGAAATTGCTGTGATGCCCATAGCAATACAGAAATGGAAGGAACCCTAAAAAAATCTCTCATCATGTAGAAATCCTATGGGGAAGAGCCATGTTTCAAAAAGTTAGGCATTCTACCACTAAATGGCAATTACAGTGGAACCTTGTTATCTACTGGGGGTTCGTTCCAGGACCCTCCATGGATAACAAAATCCGTGGATGCTCAAGTCCCATTAAATATAATGGAAGAGCAAAATGGTGTCCCTTATATAAAATGAAAAATCAAGGTTTGCTATTTGGAATTTATACTTTAAAAAATATATATTTTTAAGCCATGTATGCTTGAATCTGTGGATAAAAAAATCTGTGGATAAGGAGGGCCGACTATATTCCTTATCACAATATGAAACTGAATTTAATAGAATCTAACTGGATGCCTACATACTAATCACTCTAAAGAAGTTTAGGCATCCTTACCTATATCTGGATTACAAAGTATTATGTGAAATTTCAGTAAAATCAGAGGTTTTTATGGCTCAAAGCAAAAATATCTGAATTTCAGAAATTATAAGTCCTGAAGGCTTGCACCCAATGCTTATGCATCTAATTTTCCTACAATATTTAAGATTAATGTCTTAGTCCCACGAAGTTCAATTTTCATGAAACAATATTTTGTTTAAACCTGCAGTTAAAAAGGTACATTGTATGTACTGGCTTTCAGTAAATATGTTGGAGAAAACACTTTCAGAAATGTTTACACTTTTCTATTTTTGTTTTATGTTTATTAGAAAAAGTAACAATTGCCCTGTTAGTTTTACTGGTCCATTTTAGCATTTTATGTTTGCAAGCCAGAAGTAAAAGTATGTTACTGGATGGCTGACAAAAATGCAGCAAATAACAACTACAAAACCTCAGACCACCTACAGTCTAACAGCAGACCTGCAAATGGTATAACACTATTCCAGTTTACTAGAAGTTCTAATTTTGTCAATCTGTGAGGAAATTTTCCTAGTAATATCGATAGCATAGTTTAAACAGATTGTTCAAGGAAAAGGGAAGCGTAACTGAAATTTTTCCTCTGGTTCAGAAGTTACATTCATGTGTACCAATAGAGGCATCCAGATACAATGTTCCTTTGTCTTCCTACTGACAGTTTTTGGGCTGAGCCATTCTAAGACCTACCCTGTGTTCTCTTCGATGTCCATAAATGCCTTGATGACCAATGGTAACTCATATTTCACTATGTAGAGGTAGCTTGACATAGCTGCAGGTGAATAATATTGTAGATTGTTACAAAAAGAATGTGGCACAGAAAAATAAGTCACCAAACACATTCCATAATACCAGTTTCAGTACATTAGTGGAACTATGTTGACAAAGTCGTAACAGAGAGGAAAACACTTTTAAAGCATACAGTGTGAAGAACATGTATATGAAAATCCCTTACCTCCAATATTCTGCATTGTAATTGATCCGGAAGCTGCTAGTTTCCCAGCCATGCCAAATGCCTTCATTCCCAGTTGTTCATATAATAAAGATCCTATAATCACAGAAAACAGAACAGTTGCAAGCACATCATTTATAATGGAGTGGTGATGGTGAAGTGGTTGAATCTTTTATTTACAAATCAGTGTTATCATACCTCCTTCATTAGCAGTCTTCAGAAGGAGATGAACGGAATACAAAGAAAATATCGACACAAATACTAGAAGAATTCTAAAAATAAAACACAAAGAGAAATGTTACTTTGACTGAAACAGGTATATAAGTGCAGCAAGAAAATTTAATAAACAAAATAGGAGTTCTACTAATTTTATGCACTCCCCCCCCCCTGATATCAACAGGAAATATTTAAGGTTGTGTGTAACCTTTCTTTGAAATCAATGGCAAATAAAAGTAATAATTCTTTTGAAAATGGTTTCATCATTCCAAATTAACAAATAAAAATATATAGAAATGAACATGATGAAAATAGTCGTGATCTTTATTGTGGCTCAGGTTACAAGAAATTTTCCAAAAAGGATTACAAATAACCCAACTGACCTAGCACTTAAACTGGATTACTTTGCTTTAAAATAGTTCAGACTCACAATGGATTAGATCCATGTTCTTTTAAGCCGACAAGCCCTTTTCACCCCAATGTTATTAAACTTCTGAGACAAACAGTTTGAAGGGGAAATAAATTTCTACTTCTTTTTCTTCTGTTCACTTTAGTACTTTTTACAAAATAAAAATTAAACTCATGGTACAAATTTAGGTCGATACAGTTCCAAAAACTGGATTCTCAGTAGCAACACTTGGGGTGAGACAGAAGATTAGCACATAGGACTAAAGCCATTTTAGAATATCTTCTTTGGGGAGCTGGGCAATCCTCTGGAGTTGGTTTGGGCACTGCTAAGGAATGCAAGCAGAAAGAGGTGGAGAAGGGAGGAATCCTCAATGCCCAGTGAAACACTGGATTTACTATTTTCTAAACACTGGATTTACTATGCCTATGTAAAATGTTGCTGACCAACATCCCAGTCCATAACACACACAAGTGAATTCAGTCCGATAAAGGCATAATGCAGGCAGCTGTAGGCAGGCCCTGCCACCTTATTCAGAAAACTTAATCCAACCTTCTAGTAAAAATGCTAAATCTATAGAGTAATTACTTTATATAAATGGGCAAATAAACTGGAGGAGACTCCTCTTCTCCTTTGAAAATTTTCAGGTCCCTAAAGCCAAAGATCAATATCTACCAGTATCTACTCCACATATGTATGTGCATAAGGCATGCAATACAATCCTAAGTATGTTTACGCAGAATTATGTTCCATTAGGTGCCAAAAACATCTCTTCCCTAATGTATGTACCCAGGATAGCTGCTTTACAACTATGTTTCATAAAAGGCAGTCTTTGGAAAATAAATGCATTTTAACTTTTGAAAATATTGATTTTTTTTAAAAAAAAATCTTCGCTAACTTGAATGAGTTTTTTTTTGGAAAAATAAAAAAGAGGACATTGCTATCCAGAGGGCATGCATTATGCTGATGACATTGTAACCACTGCAAAACTTCCTTGGAGCATGAAAGGGCACATCTTAATATCAAATTATTTCTCTCTCTCTCTCTCTCTTTCATTTTAAATGTGTATGGCACATTTTTTGCATAGTATTTTTTTTTTTGCATATAAACTTAAAAAATTAATTAGCAAAAAATGAATAAAGGCCATACATCAACATGTGCTTCACACTTCAGTTGGTTTTGGTGGCAACAGTAACATTACCAGCATACTGCATGTTGAGACATCTCAAAGTGATCATCAATGAGTAATTCTGAGGACCTGAGAAGACAGAAGGGGAAGTTTAAACGTGCAGTGCTTAAAGCCAATAAACTGGCCCATCTGAAAATGCAGAGTATAGCTATAAATGTTTAAGGAATTAATATGAAAAGACTACATTTCAATTTCCTCTTATTAATGTAGACACATCCTTGGGTATAATCACTTATTTCAATTGTATTGCAATAGGCAATACCATGGTCATCTGTCTTTCCAAGGATGGTCTTCCACAACTTACACTGCCCCCTAAAGGAAAGAATTATGTTATATAATATAGGAAAGGCATCTCCTTGTCCTCCATTACTATATACTGCTAAAATTCTACTTACTAGTTCTTTGTGTTACACTCCTGTCTATGTCCCTCCAGTTACATAATCCCAAAGCACATATACACTAATTTTTACATGTGAAAAAGATATTTGTGTGCTCATTAACACTAGAATAAACAGTATTTTTTTAAAAAAACACACAAATGAACAAGGCTCATTGTGCTGATATGGACAGAAATGAGGCTGAAGACCATGTGGACGAATGTCTATCTGAATGCAGAGAAATACAGGCCAGGAACCACAGTGGACAAAATGGGAAGCTTCTTCTACACTCCTGAAAATATTGCATAGTGACATTTATGCTGCCAAAAGAATAAATTTCTGAATACTGGGAACAGGCATTATCTGGTGCAAGGGCAGATTCTCAGATACTAACTAAAACAAGACAGGATAGGTTGGATAAAAAGTGAGACAGAAGTAAACATGGTTGAACCCTATTGATTTAAATAGCAGAGATGCAAACTTTTGCTCTCAAAAATGCTTAATTGGGGCCAGATCCTGCCTTTTGTGTTTAAATTGACTCATAGCCTGATCCTTAATTCAGAATATAGGGGAGCAAATATAGATAAGCAGGACTGATTGCATCTTCTAGTCCAGAGGTGGGAATCATCTGGCCCTCCAGATGTTGTTGGGCTGAAACCCCATAAATTTCTCATCGCTGGCAATGCCGCCAATGGCTTTTGGGACCTGTGACACGGCAACATTTGGATTCATATTTATGTTCAAGTCTAATTTACCTCAGTGGGAATAAAACTTGTTCTGTTTCTATACTTCAGAAAAGAATGTTTCTTTCTAAAACCATCAAAATCATTCTAAAATCAAGCGGCAAACAAACCGGGGTAGTTTTGGTGATACTTTAAACTGCAAACGCTTTCAGAATTGATGAGTACAAAAAGTAACAACATAGGACTGTTAAATAGTACTTACACAAAGAGAGCAATTCCAGTGTTTGCCATGGCATAAGAAAGTCCAAGGATGCCACTGCCCACAATAGCATTGCTCAGATTAAATACTGACATTCCAAAGGAAGTAGTACCTGGATGCTGCAAACAAAAAGAAAAATGTAATGATCATTAACTGACCAGTTAGATCCTATTATTTTGTAATTGGTTTCAATCTGGATAAAAATTTCCCTTTACTTGAGTGCTGCTATTAAAAAGAATATTTGAGGCATGCTTACATATTCAGTCTCATATTTCTTCTTTCCAGGATTAGATTCAAGTAAAAAGTTTTGGTTTTCTGGATCCATGTCTACATAATGGCTATAAGAAAGAAGGGCAGAAGGAGAGAGAAAGAGAGAGAGAGAGAGAGAGAGAGAGCAGCTTTGAGTATCATTCTCCAGTATCTTACTTAAGCATCAGAAAATAGTTTTGGTTTTCATGCATAGATCCCATGGCTTTAAAACGAGTTCATTTCTGAATTATTTATTTGTCTGCATATATTTATTGCTTTGCTTTCCTCTCCAAACTGGGACTCCAGGCAACTAAATCTGTTTAGGACTCTGGGCCAAATGCAAAAGATTTATTCAGAGCCTCCACCCATTTATGGTGTAAGCAAACCAGTGGCCACTGATGGGTCTAGTCTTGGGGATGGTTTTAGTGTATTCATAGAATCATAGAGCTGGAAGAGACCACAAGGGCCATCCAGTCCAACCCCCTGCCATGCAGGAAATCACAATCAAACATCCCCTACAGATAGCCATCCAGCCTCTGTTTAAAGACCTCTAAGGAAGGAGACTCCACAGCACTACAATCCTAGCATTTTGTAATTGTATCTTCATTCCCAATTTTAGTTCAGAATTTAAAGGAGTTGTCCACACTGCTCATCTCTATCTCTCATCTCAGCACCTTGGAGAATTCCTTTAAAATTTAGACTAAAATCCAGAATGGAATCGCCACCTTACTGACATGGGAGCCACCGGCTGGGCGTTTGGAGAGGAAATCAACTACGAAATCAAGGTTGAAATCTACTTTTGGGGTGGCGATGGAAATCGGCACCTCCCCCAAAGAGAGACAAATCTGCTCTTGATTTGGACGGATGGATTTTTGCGGCGGCCAAAACCCCTCCCTGACCTCTTGAGAGCGGCGGGTTTGGTTGGGTAGGGGTAGGCGAAGTCATTGCTGTTGGAGCTGTAGCTGCTGCTGTCTTCGTCGGGGGTCGTGTTGAGCTTGCCCATCTCGGCTTTGGTCATGGTGGGAATCCGGGATGGCTCCTTTCGGGAGAAGATCGAGGATGCTCGGGATGGCGGCTTTTTTGTCCTTGGGATGCTGCTGGACTTGCCTTATCTGTGGAGGTACCAAAAAAAAAAATAATAATAATGCAAACGGATGGAAGCGTCAATACTGCAGCAGTCTCTGGAAGGGGGGTCACGTGAGTGGTGTGGCTGCTGTGGCTGTGGTTGCTGCTGCTGCTGTTGCTGCTACCTCTTGCACATCGAGGAGGAGGAGGAGGCTGATTCATAGTCAGGGAGGCGAGTGGAAAAGTACCAGCAAGGAAAGGAGGGAGGGAGGGAGAGAAAGAGGGGATGGGAAGGAAAAGTACCAGAGAGGAAGGAGGAGGAGAACAAAGATCATCTCCAGCGACCACACAGGAGAGAGGAGAACCCACACTGCCAAAAGGAAGGAGGGGGCAGAGGAATGAATGAGTGGGAAAGGCCAGGTTGCACCAAAGACACACTGATCTGCCCCACACCCAATTCCTCAGACCTAGGTCTCCCCCCCCCCAACAATCTCTCCATGGGGCTGGGTTTTGTTTTTGTTTTTCCTTCTCATCCAGAGTGATCAGGTAACCACAAAGGTGGACAAAGGCACCCCAACCTGTGTGTGGGGGGGGGAGAAACAAGGAGGGCATGACCAAAACAACAACAACAACAACAACACATGCTGCTGAAAAGGGAGGACATTTTGGAATTCCTCCTGGGCAGGAGGTTTAAAAGGTGGGCATGGAAAAGGAGGACCTTTGGTCACCAGATCTTGAAAGGGGGGAGCCCTTTTTTTGAAACCCACAGGGGAGAATCAAAGTGGCTTAGGGCTGCATGGAAATGGACTTAGATCACACACACACACACACACACACACGTCTGTGTTGAGGTTTTGGCAGCCGACCAACTCCACCCCCTTCCTCCCCATCTGAATTTGCCATGATGCAACCCAGTTGAGAAATTTTTACATTCCCTTTTATTGAACCACTCCTTCCTTCCTTCCTTCCTTCCTTCCTCCAGAGGTGTGTTGTCATTAATTCATTCAGCCATTAATCAGAATTATTAATTAATCGCTTCCCTGCTCCAAAAAAGCAAAATAGGGACAAAAATGTCCCTGCATTTGTTTAACGCAGAATTTTTAAAGAAATGCAAAGCCAGTCACAAGACTGCAGCCCCGGAGTCTGTTTTGGGGTGGGTCTCATTTATTGATTCATTCAAAAATATTATTATTAGGAGGCATTATCACCAGGGAAGGGGGGATTTTTTAAAAAAAATAAAGAAATGCCTCCCACAGCCTTTTACATAAAGAAACCAACCAGGGCTGCGCCTTTCCGACAGCCGAATAACATTCAACGAAACCTTTCCCCTCCTCCCCAAAACCCCATAGAAATATGCCAACAACTTACCTCGATCAGCCAACGGATCAATCAATCAATCAATCAATATCTTCAGATCTGGATGTTGTGAATAATTTCTCTCTCTCCTCCTCCTCCTCCTCCTTGTTTTCTGAACTGTCCTCTTCGGCGGCTCCCCAAAAATAAGGACAGACCAATGCCCCTCGTGTAAAAAAAAAAAAAAAAAAAAAGCTCAGTAGAAAAACAAAAAACCAATTATTATTACTACAAATTAAAATATAAACAAAATGGGTGCTTTCTCCCCCCCTTTTTTTTTTTAGAAAATAAAAATAAAAAGCGACCAACGAGGCCAGTATAAAATAATACCAATAATAATAATAATAATAACAAATAATAATAATAATAATAATTTAGGGTTCTTTTCTTAAATTAAAAAAAAAAGAGAGAAAGCTTGAGTTGAGGTACGATTGCAGCGATGCTTTTATTTGTGGCTGTGGCTGCTGCTGCTGATGATGCAATTGCAAGGCAGGCGAGAGAGAGGAGCCACTCTCAGTAGCAATGCTGCTGCTGAGTTACTGACTGAGAAGGTCTAGAGGATGCCTGGCTCTGCCCAAGCTTTTGAGGGGGGGAGGCAGTGACGTCACAGGAGGGAGGGAGGGGCAGCCGGGAAAGGGCGAGGCTTAATCCAGCCTGGAAACGAACGACTAGGGCCTGGCTGCTGCTGTGCAATCTCTGTGTATACCAACATTGGGACGTAATAAAACAAAGGACAGGACAGGGCTTGCCCATAGGGAAACGTTGAGCACATGCCTTATGTTTGTTTCCCTATGGGCAGGTATTCTCCAATGATTCCCCATGGGCAATATGCCCCTGTGTTTCCCTATGGGGAAGTATTCCCCTAAGTTTCCCTATGGGGCAAGTATTCCCCTATGTTTCCTTATGGGCAAGTATTCCCCAGTGATTCCTTATAGGCAAGTATTCCCCTATGTTTTCCTATGGGCAAGTATTCCCCAGTGATTCCCTATGGGAAAGTATTCCCCAGTGATTCCCTATGGGAAAGTATTCCCCAGTGAGTATTCCCCAGTGATTCCCTATGGGAAAGTATTCCCCAGTGATTCCCTATGGGCAAGTATTCCCCAGTGATTCCCTATGGGAAAGTATTCCCCAGTGATTCCTTATGGGCAAGTATTCCCCAATGATTCCCTATGGGAAAGTATTCCACTATGTTTCCCTATGGGCCAATTATTCCCCAGTGATTCCCTATGGGCAAGTATTTCCCAATGATTCCCTATGGGCAAGTATTCCCCTATGTTTCCCTATGGGCAAGTATTCCCCTATGTTTCCCTATGGGCAAGTATTCCCCTAAGTTTCCCTATGGGCAAGTATTCCCCAATGATTCCCTATGAGCAGGTATTCCCCTATGTTTCCATATGGGCAACTATTCTCCTATATTTCCTTATGGGCAAATATCCCCCCAGTGATTCCCTATAGGCAAGTATTCCCCTATGTTTCTCTATGGGCAAGTATTCCCCAATGATTCCCCATGGGCAAGTATTCCCCCAATAATTCCCCATGGGCAAGTACCAATGATATTCTACAGTGATTCTCTATGGGCTAGTATGGTTTCCCCATGGGAAAACTACTGTCATTTCTTTTAGTACTGTATGTCCTACCAACACTGAGCCCTTTTCTTCCTTCCCCTGTCTCCTCCCTTACAAATTTGCTACAGTGACACTTGGAAGATTATCGTCTGCACTACAGTCTTGTTCTTGCTGTTGTTGACTGCCCTCCTGTCATGGCGACCCTGCGGATGGGACATCCCCAAGTCCCCCTGCCCTCCTCTTGCTCTCCTCAGAGGATGGCAATAAATAGCAAAGCCCCTCTGAAGAAACTTGCCAAGATTGTTTCACCCTTCGCTGCTGTTAGAATTCAATGTTATGGCCATGTTAGGTACTGTAGAATCCTATCTTCTTTCTTAACTGTCCAGCTCTCACATTATATACTCTTATCGCACTGCTGTTCCTCTGCTCTGGCTGCCTCATGTGACATTCTGGGATTTACAGTTTGTTGTTGTTGTTGTTGTTGTTTTCCTTCAAGCTATTTCCAGCTTATGGCAACTCTAAGGCAAACCTGTCATGGAGTTTTCTTGGCAAGGTTTGTTCCGAGGGGGTTTGCCATTGCCTTCCCCTGAGGCTGAGACAGTGTGACTTGAACATGTAACATGTCCTCCAGTGGGTTTCCATGGCCAAGCAGGGAATCGAACCCTGGTCTCCAGAGTTGTAGTCCAACACTCAAACCACTACACCGTGCTGGATCTCTTATTTGCGATTTAGGGAAAGGCGTTTAGAGTTCTCAGCCAGAGAGCTCTTAGGCCTGATTGAACTATGAATCCCAGAATGCTACAGAAGGCAACCAGAGCAGTAAAAGTGGAACAATGGCACTATAAGAGCGTAGTGCACTATTCTCCTTGAAATCATCCAAGCCATTGTATTCCACGTCACCATGTATGAGATGCAAGAGATAGACCAGTGAAGAAAGGAGATAGGAAGAAAATCAATGATTCAGTGCTAGCAAAGAGCTACAGGATCCCTTTGGATACTGAAATTCCAAATACTGTTATGGCCTGGGGGAGGAGAGAGAGAAAACATAGATTTCTGAATCATGTCACTCTAGTATAAGCTTTCAGAAGGGCAATATCTTTGTAAAGACTAATAAAAAACATCACAAAATGTGAGCAAGATTTTGAATTGCACAGAACTCTTTTTCAGGACAGGCGTTAAAGGTGTAAAAGCTTATACCTTTTAAAACAGTATGCAAGAAGCCCTATATAGATTTATAAATCCATTGGATCCCTAAGCTCAACATCTACTCAGTTCTGGCTACTGTTGTCATTATCTGTGAACAAGATATATGAGTAAGGACTGTTTGTCTACAGCCTATGTTTCTACAATAACTTCTGACATTTATCAGCATTTGAAAAGATTGAATGATAAAACTAATGACTTTACAACGTTTACTCTAGGTGTGACACCAGGGACAGAGGAAATGGGTCAAGACATTGCCAAAGGCTAAAGGTCCACGTTGGGAAACCTACATCTGAAGAAAAATGATGTGTAACTCTGAATATTGCAAACGTTATTTGCTTTGTAACTCTTGCCCTCTTATACCATTAAAATGTTGCTCTAATACTGCCAAGTCCACATGTGGCATATTGGATTTCAGCAGTAAGGAATCAATGGCACTCAGGATCATTCTGCATTAACCGACATAAGTCGAAAATTTCCAGTTTGTATCACATGATAATGACAGAAAATTTCCGAAAGGAAAAGAGTATCAGTTGCCCTGACTTATGCCTTTCATGTGAGTTGCTCATTTATTATATTTATAAAATATGATGTCATGCATTTCTAGCTAGATATGGATACTGTTTTAGAGTAATGTCCAAACTGAATTATTATTTTCAATGTGTGATATGTTCACTGTTAATGAAATGAGTCTTCTAAAGGAGTGTGTGTGTGTGTGTGTGTGGTGTTACACTAGAAAAACCAGATAATAACAATGACAGTAACAATTTAAGCTGTTATTGAGAAAGTAGCAAATAAATATTGCATTTTGTTTCTACTGATTTTCTATATCTTTTAATACAGAAACTTTTTTTTTTAAAAAGGAGATTGCCTATCTACTTCTACTTATTTTATGAAATCTATTGTTCTTCCAAATCAAAAATTAGTAAAAAGTAATAATACAGTAGATGTTAACTAGGTAATGCAGATGAAGTTGTAAGTCATGTATCTTTCCCCCTTTCGTTGTTATGTATGGTTTACATTAGTTTGTTAAGTTAGTTTAGTTGTTTCTGTGTGTGCTGTTTTATGTATCCTGTATGTTCTCTCTCTCTGTGTGATGGTTTGAATAAAAATATTAGAAAAAATAAAATAAAATTGCATTACATGTTCATTGCTTATTGTCTGGGACTGCTCAGTCTTCAATGGATACTTCAGAAAAAAGAAGGAATGGGGAAGAAACAAGGACAATATAGTAGCTAGTGAAACTATGTGTGATCCTTCCTGTATTTTAATATGCTGCTAATTTTACTGCATTTACCCCTGTCTGTTTTGTTTCTCTGTTGTTCAGGAACTTCTGCATTCATCAGAACTTCCTCTTAGACAGCTGTCAGTAACATGTTATGCTTATTGTTGTTCTTACGTGTCTTCGACTCCAACGTATGGCAATTCTTCCATGGAGTGTTCCTTGCAGGAGTTATTTGGAGGAGGCTTGTTGTTGCCTTCCTTTTAGGCTGAGAGAGTGTGACTTTCCCAGGGTCATAATTCAAAGACGTTGCCATGTTAATCTGAAAAAAACAGTTTGAGACAGGGTCACCAGATGTCCTAGCCACAAAGTAGGACAAGACACTACAAAATGTAGGTCATTCAATAAAACTGTAGATCCAACCCAGGGAGAGGCGGGATACAAATAAATTTATTATCATCATCAACATCATCATCATTATTATTAAGAAAGAAGCTGGTAGCATGAACTTTGGTAGACTTGAGTCTACTTCTTCAGATACATGCTCAAGGTCGGTCAGTGGGGTTCCTTGGCCAATGGGGATACGAATCTTGGTATCTCAGAGTCCTAGTGTTGGTACTTGGAAAACCATTTGTTGGAACATACAAAGATGTACATAGAACCATGCCAAGTCTTGCCTTGGATTACTGTTGCTGTTCCTATGGACTTATCTGGATTTATATGGACCTGTGGCCAGACTCTTACCATGACTAAAGCATGCGATTGCTAGCATGATGAAGAAATCAATAATAGCATATTTTAAAAAAAATATCATCCTGAGAGCTGAGAATGATAGGTTTTTCTGGCGAAAAGGATCCCATCCCTTTTATATTGTCGAACGAGGATACAAACCAGTACGCTCTCCATGTCCTGTTGGAACTAACATGCAACACAGATGATGCTGAAGTTAATAATGATAAACAAGATTTGCAACAACCCTGAGAGATAAAGGTTAGGCTAAGAGAGAGTGATTGGCCCAAGGCTGGTTAGCAAACTATAAATAAACCGAATTGTCCAACCCGGGTTTGAAACATTAAGTTCGCCACGTCCTTCTCAAATGAATATGCAACGCAGACACTACTTAAGTAATTAATGGTGATAAATAATGCTTTAGGATAACAACTCCTGTGAGGTAGATAAGGCAAAGAGAGAATGGCCAAAGGCCATCCAGCAATATTCATAGGAGGGGAGATCTGAAATGGGATTAACCCAGTCCTTAGTCTAACAAAGGCTGCTTCCACATTGGGGAAATAACCCAGTTTGTTACTGCTTTAACTGCCCTGGCTCAAGGCTATGGAATTCTGGGAGTTGGAGTTTGTTGTGGGGCCCAGAGCGGAGTTGGGGTTGGTTTCCCTTTTGCCTCAGATGGTCCCTTTCTCCTGGGCTGGGAGACTGAGCTACAGTTTACAGCCTCAGACTGTGAAGGGCTTTTAAATTAATAATAATAATGATAATAATAAAATATGTATGCATATCACACAAGCACACCCACCCACCCCAATTAGAATCATCCACATTTCTTAAAAATGCTGTGAGGTTTTGGAAATGTGACCATTTTTAATGTTTAAAGGGGGAAAAGGAACAATTTGGACATGTTTTCTCCCTTTTGGAAAAGAAACTCAACCTCAGCTGAAGGAGAAAATAAGCTTTTCCTTCAGTTTTGGAGGGAGCAGCTTCTCTCTTCCCGTGGTCTTTGGGCGAGTGACACTCTCTCAGCCTCAGAGGATGGCCATGGCAAGGGTTGTCCTTGGGCCAGTGACACTCTCTTAGCCTCAGAGGATAGTCGTCATGGCAAGGGTTGTCCTTGGGCCAGTGACACTCTCTCAGCCTCAGAGGATAGTCGTCATGGTAAGGGTTGACCTTGGACCAGTGACACTCTCTCAGCCTCAGAGTATAGTCATGGCAAGGGTTGTCCTTGGGCCAGTGACACTCTCTCAGCCTCAGAGGATAGTCGTCATGGTAAGGGTTGACCTTGGACCAGTGACACTCTCTCAGCCTCAGAGTATAGTCATGGCAAGGGTTGTCCTTGGGCCAGTGACACTCTCTCAGCCTCAGAGGATAGTCGTCATGGTAAGGGTTGACCTTGGACCAGTGACACTCTCTCAGCCTCAGAGTATAGTCATGGCAAGGGTTGTCCTTGGGCCAGTGACACTCTCTCAGCCTCAGAGGATAGTCGTCATGGTAAGGGTTGACCTTGGACCAGTGACACTCTCTCAGCCTCAGAGTATAGTCATGGCAAGGGTTGTCCTTGGGCCAGTGACACTCTCTCAGCCTCAGAGGATAGTCGTCATGGTAAGGGTTGACCTTGGACCAGTGACACTCTCTCAGCCTCAGAGGATAGTCATGGCAAGGGTTGTCCTTGGGCCAGTGAAGAAACAAGTCAAGAAAGCCCCAGAGGTTGGAAATGGCTGCATCCACACTGGAGAAATAACCCGGTTTGGCACCAATTTGACTCTTTTCTGGCTCAAGGCTATGGAATTCTGGGAGTTGGACTATGTTGTGGGGTCCAGAGAGGAGCACAATAAACTCCGACTTCCAGAATTCCATAGCCTTGAGCCAGAAAAAAGAGCTAAAGCGGTGCCAAACCGGGTTATTTCTCCAGTGTGGATGCACTCAGCCCCCTCTTTCCTCCCAGCCCCGCCCCACTCTCTCCTCCTTTGGCTCCCCCTCCCCTCCAGAATGTTCTAGAGATAAGAGAACGAGATAAGGAAAAAGGGAGTGTGGGGCTGGGAAGCTGCGCGCGCAGCAGGTCAACGAATTGGAAAATTTTCCACTGAGTGAGTGACACACAATGGGCAAGAGAGGCGCATGCGCCCTCCTCCTCCTCCCCCCCCCTTTGCCTTTATCCTCCCTCCCAGCATAGCATCACATGTGAGCCCCATGGAGTCACCTCTCCCCCCCCCCACCTCCCCAGGGATGGGTTGGGCAGGGCAGGTTGGGACAAAGCCAGAAGTGGAGCCACACACACAACAATGCAATTAATCCTCCTGGGGAAGACAGAGACTGGCAGCAAGGGAGGCAGCAACCTCTGGCTTTTGTTTCCTCAGCAGGGCTCTTGGGGAAACAGTCCAGGTCCTTGGAGTGTTGGGAAGAGGAGCAGCAGCAGCATCTCTGGCTGGGCTCACCCTTGGAAACACTAGCCTTTCATGGGCCCAGGGGGCCTGGTGGTGTTGGTATCTGCCTTCCACCCATGGCCACCCTGGGAATGAGACCCCCTTCCCCAAGACCCCTGTTCCTTTGCTGCATAGGTAGCCTAAGAGGTATGCACTCAAACAAGAAGGAAAAAGCGAAGGGAAGGGCACAAAAACAAAACAAAATTCACAAACAAAGGAAACTAGCACTCCCTTTGAGACCGTTTTATATACACAAGCATTTGTGCATTTCTTCGGATACAATGCGGGAGGAAGTGGGTTGATCGCCACAAAAGCTGTGTAACTACCACCGAGTCGGTTTTGACTCATGGCGACCCTGTGGATGAGACATCTCCCCCAAGAACCCCTGTCCTCCACTGCATAGGTATCCTAAGTGATATCTTCTCAAAGAAGAAGGTGAAAGAGAAGGGAACGGCACAAAACAAGCAAAGGAAACTAGCACTCCCTTGGAGACGGTTTTATATTTTAGTGCAAGGGTTTGTAGATATCCACACACTTCTTCAGATGCAATGCCTGAGGAAGAGGATCGAGAGCCACAAAAGCTCGTTTGTTTATTTGCTCATTTGTTCATTACGTTGTTCATTTGTTGTTAACTACCACCTTGTCGATCTCGACTCATGGCAACCCTGTTTTATTGAGACACCTGCAAGACCCCCTGTCCTCCACTGCATAGGTATCCTAAGAGGTATCTGCTCAAGGAAGAAGGAAAAAGCAAAGGGAAGGGGAAGGAAAAAAAACTAGCCCTCCCTTTGAGACTGTTTTATATTTTGGCACAAGCATCTGTGGATATCAATACACGTCTTCAAGATGCAATGCCTGAGGAAGTGGACTGATAGCCACAAAAGCTCACTTGTGTATTTGTTCATTTATTCATTTGTTGTTGTTAACTACTGCCGAGTCAACACGACTCATGGCAACCGTGTAGATGAGACATCTCCCCTGTCCTCCATTGCATAGGTACCCTAAGCTGTACCTTCTGAAAGAAGGAGGAAAAAGCAAAGGGAAGAGAGCACACACACACACACACAAAGGAAACTAGCACTCACTTTGAGAGTGCTTTATGTCCTACCACAAGCATTTATAGATATCTGTGCACTTCTTCAGATGCAGGGCCCGAGGAAATGGACTGATAGCCACAAAAGTTCATTTCTTGTTGTTGTTAACCGCTTTCCTTCACATGACATGACTGAAGTATAGTAACATCAACTTTATCATCTTGGCTTCCAGGGAAGAATGAGAAATTCTCAAAACTTTCAGGCAGTGAATGCTTGAGCAGATAAAGCTGAAATTTCCCTGGAGGCCAAGATGTCTGGGTCTATCCATCTGGCAGGTGGTCTTCTTCTCTTTCTACTACCTTCAACCTTTTCCAGCATTATTGTCTTTCTAATGAGTTATGTCTTCTCATGATGTGGCCAAAGCATGACAGCTTCAGTTTGACCATCTTGGCTTTCAGGGAAATTTCAGGCTTTATCTGTTCAAGCACTCACTGCCTGAAAGTTTTGTGAATTTCTAGTTCTCACCATTTTGATTATATCTGCATGTTGACATACAATTCCTTAATATTCCTGCTCTTCCATCTAGACCTTTCTTGAAATATGCAGAATTTCCCTCTGTCTCTGCCTTTTGTCTTTATCATCTCCAACTGAACACATGT
Source organism: Urosaurus nigricauda (assembly GCA_034509955.1). Lineage (NCBI taxonomy): Eukaryota > Metazoa > Chordata > Lepidosauria > Squamata > Phrynosomatidae > Urosaurus > Urosaurus nigricauda. The sequence continues at coordinate 62,283,195 of JAOEGL010000005.1, read as the reverse complement.
CATATGCAACATCCCGTCTCATGCAACATTTCAGATTATTATTATTATTTGCTAATTTCCACTCTGCCTGTCTTTTATTACTACTTAGGAGTATAGTTATTGTGCTAAAGCACTTTTGCAGTATACGTTAGTTAAGTGCTAGGATCATTTTGTTTTAGTGTTAACATTCTTCTTCCTCTTGCTTGAAACCAGTTGAATCTGCTGAGGTAATTGAATGCACAATAGTATTTAACTAAGAACTCCGTTTGGAGCAGTTGAATTAAGCTGAAGATAAAGGGAGAATTTGTGAGGAGGAGAGATAAATGAGGACATTTTAAAAGTAGCTGAAAAAGTGGGACGATAGATTAACCAGGACTGGCCCTGCCAAACTGGGACAGTTAGAGGGTATGGAAATGTGTTGGGTTAAAAATAAACCTACCTTGATTCATTGGCAATAAAAAAAGTTCATTGGAAATAAAAAGGAAGCAAAATGTCTTCAGGGTATCGGAAGTAAAATTGGTTTGTACAGTAACAAAATCTGGCATTTTCTTTTTTAATCCGTGTGGCAGCAGCCTGTGTTGAAATCACTTGTGTAAGGCGTTCTTCTTGCTTTTTTGCCCTGTGGAGACTGTTTGCTCATCTTGGACTAGCAGATCATCATCTGACCCACAAAGTGAAGCAATATGTGGCATCTCCTCATTATGGGGAACCAGGGCAGTCTGAAAATGGCAGCACCCATTATAGCTTATATTGCAGTATAATAGAAATGTCAAAAATTAAGAGTCAATTTAACAATGAATGTCTTGTGCTGGATGCAAAAATCTTGTAATCCCTTTTGTAGTTAAGTTGTAGACTTTGGCCTGAATCCTGTTGGTGTACTATGCTGATGTAATCACTGGAGGAAACATGAGGAAAAGACGAAGGGTGCAGTGACCGTGAAGTAAGTAGGGCACTAGAGAAATAAGCTTCTTGAGGACAGCAGATTTTTATCTGCTTTCCCTCACTTAGCATAGTGAACTGACAAGAATATATCTATTATATTACCACTATGGAGATCAGCATCTACTGGCAAATTTCTCACTTGCTTACAAAGATGGGGATATGTGATTTTCTTTATCTTGTTGGATTGCAGCTCCCATATCTCTAGCCTATATAGCCAATGATGAAGGATGATATTAGTTAGGCCGGTAGGTCCCATCTCATACAGGAGGCAGCCAGAGCAGTAAAAGTGGAATAGCAGCACTATAGGAGTGTAGTATAGTACTGTAATCTCCTAAATAGCAACAGCGAATCCAGTCATTGTGGTGAATGTAGCATCTGGACTGGATGAACCATTGTGATGGAGAATCAATTCTGAAAGAATCTAGAGAACTAAGTGTTTCCTTCCAATGTGTAGTAAGTGGCAGTCCAAGACACTGTGTTCTCTAAGGTGGTGAAGGAAAAAGGTACCCCAGCCACCAAAAGTCAAACTACATAGTATTCAAGCAAAGGTATCCCCCTTCCTGGGCAGTAAAAATAATAAATAACAATTTATTTCATCCTTTCTTCATGACACTCCAGATCAGCACGTCACTCTTGCTAATATTACAGCCAGCCTGGCAATGGTGGAATAACTGCAAGGAAAAGGCACAAAGACCAAATTCTCCTGGAGTTCAATATGCCATTCAGGCTGGTTTCTTTAGCCCATGCAGAGAAATCTTTTCAAGAGCCTTTTCACAAGTGAAAGTGAGGTTAGAGGCTCTGTGGAGGTACACATACTTAGGATTTGTATAAATACCGATAAGTAAAATAGTAAACATAGTTTACGAAGTAGGCCAAACAAATATGTAAAACCATAACATATACCCACATCTCATTACTTTTGCTGTAGTAGAAGAAAAGAAGTGTTGTCTAAGTAAGTGAATGAGTGCAGATCTTATTTGTGGAACATAGTGTTAACTATGGTCTAGTATCTTGCCTTTTTCAGGTCCTGGTAATTTGTACTGATTACTCTCTTTCCCATAAGTCTGGTCAAGCTGACCTGTTTGCTTTTACTTGCATAACTTGTCATAAGCATCACTGAGAAGAAGGAGAAATGCCTTTGGGACAAAGTTCTAGCCCTTTGGAAGGATACATTTGGGATATAAACTGGGGAAGGACCGTGAGAAAAGCAGTTTTGAGATATTCATAGTGTTTTTGCAAAGGATTGGGTGCCACAGTAAAGCTAAGATTTGTAAAAGCTGTGGTAAAAGTATAAAACAGTATAAATGGAGACATACTCCACCAGTACCTTAGACAACTGAAGTCAGCTGCCAAATGTCTTTTATATGCCCCTGGGAGTTTGGAAGTTGAGAATTTCCCTCTTTTACTGTGTTCATGCACTGATATATTCCATGTACCATGACTTTTGGTGCCATGAAAGTAGCACTTTTCCCATGAATTAATATCTAGTTTGCCTAGTTTGCCTGGTTGTTGTTATTAACTGCCTTTGAGTGGACCTCAACTCATGGGAACCTTGTGATGATACATCTTCAAAACTTCCTGTCTGCCACTGCCATCTTAAGTTATGCAGACTCATGTCCATGACCTCCCTAAATTAATCCAGCCATCTGGCATGCACCTTCCTCACTTTTTACTACTGTCAACCTTTCCCAGCATTATTGTCTTTTCTAATGAGTCATGCCTTCATGGTGTGGCCAAAGTCCAATGCCCGCCTCAATTTGATCATCTTGGCTTCTAGGGATATTTCAGGCGTGATATGTTCAAGGACTCGTTTGTTTTTCTTTTTGGCTGTCCAAAGTATCCTCAACACTCTTCTCCAGCACCACATCTCAAGTGCATTGATTTTCTTCTTATCCATGTTCTTCACTGTCCAAGTATAGCATCCATACATGGTATAGTAGGCCCTCCTTATCCACAGATTTTTTTATCCATGGATTTGAGCATACGCAGCTTGAACATGTTCCCCAAAAGTATAAATTCCAAATAGAAAATCTTGATTTTTCATTTTATATAGGGGATACCATTTTGTTGTCCCATTATATTTAATGGGACTTGAGCAGCCATGTATTTTGATATCCATGTAGGGTCCTGGAACCAAACCTCAGTGGATAGATAACAGTGACCCACTGTATTGGGGAATACCATGGCTCAGATGATTCTAAGTGCTCAGCTGTATATCTTCACTCTTTATGATCTTTTCTATCTCTTTCATGGCTGCCCTTCCCATCCCTAGTCTTCCCCTTATCTCTTGACTGTAGTCACCCTTCTGTTCAATGCTTGATTCAGGGTATCAGAAATCTGACTATTTTGATTTGCTCATTGTCTAGGTTAAATTTATGTAGGTCCTCCAACTCATTATTAAAAGAGTGATCAAAATGTTCACATTTTTAAGGATGTTGGTAAAAAGTAAGCTTTCAACAAAGTCACTGCACTTTTTCATATGTTCAGTTCTGTCATGAGAAAACTATGTTGCTGTTTTTTGCTTCGTTGACTTTTTAATAATACTGTCTTTTGTTTCTTTCTTTGCTATTATACAGGCATATGCACCAATTCAGCTGTGAGTTATTTAATTTGGTGAATAGAAGTATTACCTTACTCCATAATTGGAAAGGATGGGTCATGTAATGCCACTTATTTATAATATTTATAGTATTTTTGTATCACCTCACAGCCCACAAGGGCTCCCATTTGACACCATGGGAGCTATGGAACAAATAATCTCCAAAATCCTGCAAGGCAGGTTAGGCAAAGAAATTGTAAGTGGACTAAAGCTATGATTTAACGTAATGGACTGAGCTGGTATTTGAAACTGAATGTGTATCCACACTGCAGAAATAAAGCAGTTTGGCACTAGTTTAACTGCCATGATTCTATCCTACAGAATCCTGTAGTTTGTAGTTTGGTGAGGCACCAGGGCTCTGACTGATCAGGATGAATACGTCACCAAACTTCAAATCACAGATTCCATAGGATGGAGCCATAACATTAAATTGGTGTCAAACTGCTTTATTTCTGCAGTGTTGAAGAGTTGGGAGTTTCTTTCATCCCACTACACCATGATGATTTTCTTGTATCTTGTAGTTACAGGAAGTATGTTTAGGAATTCTCCTACACTCTGGACTCTTTCAGACATGGGAAATTGGAAGTATAATCCAAGGGCAATCCAAACGCAATCATGGGGTTTCACGTTATTGCGAATTAGAGCTTCTCACGTAATTTTGGGCAAAAGGGAAGTCACTCTGAATGCAATCATAGGTTTCACGTTATTGCGAATTAAAGCTTTTCACACAATTTCGGGCAAGGAGGGGTCATTTTCGGGTAATGGGAAGTCATTCCGAATGCCTTCCGAATGCAATGGGGATTCACGTAAATTCACTAAACAAGTGAATTCATGTGAATTCGCATTGGCTGCATTCGAAGTTGGGAGAAATTCCTCCAGTGTGAAAGAGTCCACTGTTTCAGATTCTCAAGCCAGTGACCACAAGGAAAAATAGTTTGAACAATATGCTGGTGGATATTTAAAAATAAGTAATCATAACTTTGCAAATGTGGAGGTATTTCCAAGATAGATAGATAGATAGATAGATAGATCCCGTCATATAAAAATCTTCCCCTGAGTTTCAATTTAGTGACTGATTACCCCTCACACTGCCATAACATGGAAGATAACACTTTAACTTATACCTGTGTTTTTGCTTCTTTTTAAAAAATCTTGTGCAAGTAAAGTCTTGCTGAGACTTCTGCCTACCCTCAGCGTTCTTTGAACCTTTCCTCTTTTCACGAGATCAGGCTGCATTACTATATGGTAAAGTTGAATGAATCTAGTTTAATGACTTATGTTGAATATATGAGACCAAAACTGAGCTAGTGTGGAATTTTAGTAGGAATATAATACAGGTCAATTAACCACATGAGCTTCATTTCATGGAAATACTATTTCTGTTAACCTTATCTACAAGTTGCTGTGTCATGCTTTAGCTTCCTAAATGGTGCTCCACCCACATTCTTACTCAGCAGAAATCTATGTGTTGCACTTACCCCAGGAAAACATAAAAAGGCATGGTTTGTTTGGTTGAACATTGTATGCCAAGTACACAAGAATGAAACAGCAAAAAACAGGCTCAGGTGTATGTTACTGATAACACACTGCCTAGTAATAATCATTCTTTAGCATAATCTATGAACAATATCCAAGTAATTCAGCAAGAGTGCTGGATTTGCAATTATCCTCTGTGTTTAAACATCTAAGTTAAGATTGGGTTTTAGGTCCATACAGTTAAGGTGGGTCAAGTGGACTTATGGCAGTCACTCTGTCCCTCAAAAAAACCCCATATTGGGTCCCATAGCACCCTGCTAAATAGCACAGATTGTGGAGTGGAAAAGAGGGGCTGAGCTCTGAAAATGACCCTGTAGTAGTGCTATTTTAGCTCTGTCAACAAAGAGTCAAATTTAGTTGTATCCTTTTTGGTAATACAGTGGTCCCCCGGGTTACGAATACCCCGGGTTACGAAAACCCCAGGGTACGAAAGAGCCGGGGCCGGAAAAACGGCCCCGACTTGCGAAAAAAAAACCCAGGGTACGGAAAAAAAAGCGCTGGCCCTTTAAATTTGCCATGCGGCGCTACAAAGAAAGCGGTCCCCCAGGTTACGAAGACTTCCGGGTTACGAAAGGTAAGCCGGAACGGATTACTTTCGTAACCCGGGGGACCACTGTACTGAGTAATGCTAATGCATTAGAAGGGTGAAATATAAATTTTTGGAATGAATGCTTTCTTATCCTCAGAGGATTGCATATATCAGTGGAAAAACAGCAGGAAACTGGCTTCCTAACATTTTTGATTCCAGCCATTTTACACCTTTCAGAATCACCTTTAGCTGCTTTTTTTTCCATGGGGAAATATATACAGTTACTCCCTTTGTATCCGCAGGGGATCAGTTCCATATATATACACACATACCCCACGGATAACAAAAAACACATGACCTCATGTCCTGTTGTTTCCTATGGCAGAGTGATGTGTGTGCGGCTGCCAGCATGGCTGCTTGCATGTTACCTACATTAAAAACAATGGGGCTTGCCATCTGCAGAAGCTCAAATCTGCGGATGGCAAGTCTGTGGATAAAAAGAGCCCGCTGTACATCCATATATAATTTTGCAACCTAGAGGACAAAAGGCAAGCAAAAAACAGCAATGGGTGCTGGACATTTGATTGCTAGGCTGTATACATTGCTTTTTAGATTTGAAAGTGAAGGGGAACAAGTAAAGGATCATATGCTGAAATGGGCTGAAAATTCTGGCTCTCCAATTTTAATGGAGCAATGGGAAACAATGTGGAAAAAGAGTTTTAAATTTACGTTGAGTTATGACTTGAGATAAAATTTCTATAAAAGGATGTATAGATGGTATGCCTATTCCTGCAAAACTGCCATTTGAAAATGCTGAAACAGAATTGTCATTATCAGGAAACAAATGGTACAGTTGTTATGTATCTGTCTGTATAAACTCCAGTTTATAATGTCAACCTGTAATTTATATTGCATATTTACAGTATAAATATGAACCTAACCACCCATTTTCTTCGTGTTGCTAAACAGAAGTTCAGCAGAAAGAGACAATTACACCAATACACTTTGCTTCAACAGGCAGGAACAATGGATAGTGTCTGATATCAGTGAAAAAGACCTTTTGATCAGGGTTAAGAAATTAATGCAGCAAAAACACTGACAACAGAACTGTGTTGAGCATTTTCTTTATTATTCATGAAGCATTTCCCATTAATATAAGCCTGCCTTCCTCTACTTTGGGGCTGGAAAGACTTCCCCTAATAGGTGGTTCTGTGCCACTCCCGGAAGTGCTGGGTTGGGGATGCCTCGCTCCCAACCTGGCAGGTCCGTGGTGCAAAAAGAAGCTGCAAAAAACAGCTTCATTTTGTGCCACAGGAAGGGCACCATAGCCACCACTGCCATGGCTCTTCTGTGGCTTTTTGGCACAGCGTGTCTACACACTGCACCAAAGATATGGTGTGATGCCACCCGCCATGCGGTGGGGTGTGCCGCGTGAAGCTGGCATGATGCCCCCACTCTGCCCTCATGCCAGTGTTTCTTGCCGATCTGTTAAGGGCTTAAGTCAGAATGACAAGCTATCATTGCTTCTTCCACCTTCTCCTTCCTGTTGTTGCAGTTGTCATTGTCATCATCTCATCATGTTTTGACTTGAAGAGTACAAAAAATTCAGTACATGTAGATGAAGAATATTAGGGGAAACTGCTAAGAAATAAATACAAGAAACATATTAAGATGAAAATAAATATAAGAGTAGAAATGTTGCATATTTTAAAAGTTTGAACTATAACATTTTTGTACTCCTTACAGACAATGACAACAGAAATAGTGATGCCTTGAGTGTACCCTGTGTATCAGCAATGAAAGCGTGCAACAACTGCAGGAAGGTTGTATAATTTGTATTGGGGACAATATTTCAGAGGAAGGAACTGACATAACCACCTCTGAGTATTTTTTGCCTAAGAAAACTCTATGAAATTCTTGGGGTTGCCATAAGTCAACAGATGATGGGAAGTCACATACACACACACACACAGCAAGACAATGGAATATTACTTTCATAAGAATGAATATGATGATTTGCTGAAGTTATCCATACTTGAGCCAGAGCCTCATCCTATCACTCACAGTGGTAGAAGGCTTCAGAATGTCATCACATTAATTCACCTTAAAAGTAACCTTCAGGCATTGGGCAGTGTTTCTGTCCAATGTCTGAGGAGCATCTTCCTAAACTGTTGATCTGGTCTTTTGGAGACTCCACACAGCAACAGCCCAGAGAGTGATAGGGAAGCCCTGTGAGTATGGGATACCGAATCTATCCTTTTCCCAGTCACTATCAGTAGTGTGCAGGAGTGATAAGGGAAGTGTAAGGTAGTGACCTTCACCTCTTCATGAGGGCAAAATGGGAGAACTCATTTCACTTTGCACTCTTCGAAATTGTTTATGGTATGTTTTTCTTTCATTCCAGGCACTTCTGTGCCAGATCACAAGGCATGTTATCCAATATGCCCATCTCTTACTTATGTCCTTATGCAGGGGTTAATGGGGATAGCATATCTGGGGGAAAACACTGTTTACTTTGAGATTAAGAACGAACATGAAAATCTATCCTGGATTTGTCGCTCTTTGGGATTCTAGAAGAACGGGTGAAGAGAGAAGAGGGGTTGGGGAGAACAGAATAAACATTTTTCGCAGAGGACCAGTGTGTTTCCAAACTGCAGAAATAAAGCAGTTTGAGACCACTTTAACTGCCACGACTCAGTGCTGTGGAATTCTGGATTTTGTAATTTTGTGAGCTATTTTAGCTTTCCCTGTCAGAGAGCCCTAGTGCCGTGCCAAAACGACAGATCTCAGAATTCCATAGCAATGAGTAATGACAGTTAAAGTGGTATCAAACTGCTTTATTTCTGCAGTGTGGCAGCAGCTAACATTATCGGCTGCTTAAAGGTAAGTAATACTGATGGGTAAGTGGGCGTTCTAGTGCTTAGAAATCTCCCAGTACCCCCGGGCTCCTAATACCCCCTCCCCGGCTGAATGCCCAGAACTTCTTGAATCTTTCAGCCAGTCATCCTGGCCACTTGCCAGGCTGGCTAGGAGATTTAGGGAACTACTGTAGTCCAAAAGTAACATATTCAAGCTCTTAGGGTGTTCTGGATTAGGGAGGCTCCCTTAAAGCACTGATCAACCCCCCCTCCTCCCGCCTGTAGTGTAAAAACTTTTAAAATGCAACCAGGAAAATGTCAGGTATAAAAACATTTGAGAGCAAAGACTATAAATGTCTGCTCATGTGTACTCATTGAGTAGTTTAGAAAAATGTAAGTTAATTTATTACATCACTGGTTAAGCATTTCCTTTAGGCTTTGATCTCTTGGGAATCTGGGGAAACAGAGCACAGACAGACGTATTTGATTATATGCTGTATATGCCAGAAGATTATGCTCTCTAGAATACATTGGCCCTCCTTTATACCTGCATCAGTCTGGTCCCATGGCTGTTCCTTAATTTAGACTAGAAATGCTTGCATTGCCCAGAGTTTATGAATGTTAGTTTCTTGGGCTGCACTAGTATTTCCCAAATTGTAACCAGCTAGGCTAACTGGATGATTTTTGGAGTCATTATCTCCAAAAGGAACTTTCTCCAACTCTGATCTCTTGCAGATATTTAATATTTAGTTTTGATGGCATAACCTAACTAAATAGTAAATTAAGCTATAGAACAGTGGACACCATCATATGTTTTTCATCTGCATTCTCAGTGACTCAGTTATAGTAAAATCCAACCTGATTCGTCAGATGTTAGCAGTGATGTGAAAAGAACTATATCCATATCATTGGAGAACATGCTCAATGGGAAATTTTCCTGGATGTAACTTTGGAGTCAGAGAAATTAATGTTCATACTTTTAATTATGGCATTGTTTGGATTTTATCAGAGCATAGAAAATATGCCGTAGATGAATTTATTTTAAAACAAGCAGATAAGGAAAGAGCAAATAACCTAGGTATTTTTTGATGTAATTTGAATATATAAACATAGTTATCACCCATAAGAGAGGAAAAGAAGAGAAAGAGGAATGAAACAAGCTTTTGTCTTTTGTCTTTTGCCTTTTTTTTGGTAATATTGAAGTATTCTAACTCTATATGCAAAGGAATCTTGTAGCATCTTTGTGACTATCTGAGCAGAAGACATTGTATCATAAGCTTTTGTAGACTTGCTCTATTTCCTCAGATTTGATGTACTTCCAGATTTCTGAAAGCTTGTGCTATAATGTCTCTCACTCAGTCTCACAGATGCTACAAGATCCCTTTGCATGCTGATATTCCAGACTAACATCGCTATATCTCTGGATCTTAAACCTATGTTTAATTTTCCTAAATGCTAATTCATTTCTCATCTTAAAGGACTTCTTGCTTTGGAGGGCCCTGAGACAAATGACAAGAAGGTATTATCCCATAATTCTAGGACTAAAGTTGAATGGAATAACAGTTGACCCTTTTTTCAACACTGACAATAGAACAAGCTTCTTTAGAGAGTACAGGCACACACTTCTCACATCTACCATATCTTCCCACCTTGCAACATTTCCCTGCTGAGGCAACCATATCACTCTGTCTAATGTTAGAGTCAACCCTGATGTGTTGTAAAATGAAGAGGAAGTGTTCAAGTTACCAGATGAATGGGTTATCAGTTTATTTAAAATAATGGTACGGAATCATATGTAAATGGAATTGAACAGATCACATATGCCCCTTGGCTTGGATGGGCGTATTATCTATTCACATCATTTATATATATTTTTTTCTATTAGTCAGATGTTCCTTTCTTCTTTCCACATTGAGCAACTATGTTTCAATGTGTGGGATACTCATGGACAATTGCTAGTTAAAAGCAGAATTCAGTGCACTGGAATTCTGCACCAAAATAGCTTGGTTTTAACAAGAAAAACAGGATGTGCCTCCTACCGGTTTCTGAGCTTTTGGAATGCAACTCTTGTAAAGATATGACCCTGCTTCAAGCTCCCATTTTAGATACAGGAATGTGAATCTGCCTGGTAAATCATCACTTAGAGTCTTCTCACATTATAAAAGTAAGATACAGCTTTCTGCTTACCTTCCCACATGTCATCGTAGTACTTCCATTTTCCCGCCAGAGGGAGATGGTCATAAAAGCGTGCCTTTTGCCAAATGGATTTTTCCAGCAAGAGAAAAAGCATGCTTTTATAATTGTCTCACTTTGGAATAGAATGAAAATGTTTCAAGGCCCTCTGTCAACAGCATTAGCGTCTCTTTTTCAGGTAGACTCTTTGTGTGTGTGTGTGTGTGTGTGTTTTGTACTGGTCATTTTGCTTTTTGCTTTTGTGTTTCTGCCTCCTTTTGCCTTATGTAATAGCCTTCTGTTTGGCAAGGAAACAAAATATATGATCCTAAATGTAACTATGCCCACAAGAGAGTGAAAGAGTTGGAGTTTCTTGAAGAAAAAGTATCATGCAACTATAGAGACAGTTTTCAGAGTTTGCTGTGGAGGCTGCAGAGTTTGTATCACACAATCTCTTTCCTACTTCTTTTTGTTAGGAACCTGCCAGTTTGGCCAAAGATATCTGAGCAGCACAGTAATGCAAACTGTGACATAGGGGCAGTACAGACCGGCATTTTGTGCTGGCCTGACTGCAGAGTAGGGCTGAACCAGGACTGAGTGCCCACATGCCCCCAGCCCTAGTTCTGCTGCTTGGCCACCATCATGATGTGCGCTCATCCATATGACATTCTACGTCTTAATTTCATCTAGACAATGATTCAGTGCTACCACCGCCTCCATGGTATCAGTTGTAAAGGAGAGAGAGAGAGCTGGTTATCAACAGCATACTGGTGACATGCAACCCCAAAGCTCTGGATAACCTCCCCAGCAGCTTCAGGTAGATGGTGAAAAGCTTATAGACCACTGTGGAACTAACGGGATGTATGTGGTTCCTAGCAAATAATTTTATCCCTTAAGATTGTAGTCCTTTAACTCAGCAGACTTTTTTTTATTGTGTTGTGTACTGCAGTAGACAAACATACATGTTTTTAAAAGTGGAATTGATAAGTCTGCCCAAGTGTGCAGGCGGATGTGATACTGACTCTTAAAATAGGACACATTTCAACAGGAAGCAGTGCCTTACAGTAAAGATCTATGTGTAGAAAAGGAACAGAAAATGTGAGCTCTTTGCAAGAATTAAGAACATGATTACACCATTACTACCTTTATTTAAAAAAAGAAAAAGATTTGAGGAAATGATTCATTCATAGAGCATTAGTGCAGAGTATTCTTTTAAGTACAAAAAGTTCTAATTACCAAGTGGAAGCAAGACCAGTGAAGTAATGTAGGAAGTTGGTTAAGTAATCCTTTTCACCATATAAACACATAGTTGTTTTTCTCCTAGCTGGTCTAGACTGGCCAAATAAAACCTGACTAGACAGAAAATACCAGGTAGATCTTATGGGAATGACACAAAAACCATTGGATGCAGTGAAGGCCCTTCTGGAAAAAACTAAGGCATTTGGGTCATGATCAAGGTTTAAAGTGAACAGTGATAAGATAAAGTTTCTGATCAAAACATGACTTCATAAGAGGAAAATGAACTAAATATTCTTTCAAATTTTGAAGAGTGAAAAATGGGTTTAAATATCTGGGAGATACAATTATGAAGAAAATAATATTATTTCAAAATCACACTGCAAAAGTGTAGAAAGAAATTAAAAGAGACCTAGAAAATTGCGAAAGTTACATTTATAACCTTTGGGAAGAATTGCAGTAATAAAATGAAAATTTTTCCAAGACTTTGATTTTTCTTCCAAACAATCCCCATTACAAGACAGAAGAAAATGTCCAGATTTATTTTCCAGGCAAAGAAACCTAGAATAAAATTTAAAACATGGTATGATGCTAAGAAAAGGGTTGGATTGGGAATTATTAATATTAAACTGGAGCCCTGGTGGCACAGTAGTTAAATGCCGGTTCTGCAACCACAATGTTGAGAATTCAATCCCATGGGGCTCTCAGGTTCACTCAGCCTTCCATCCTTTTGTAGGTCAGTAAAATGAGTACCCAACTTGTCGGGGGCAATTGGCTTACATGTTGTAAACTGCTTAGGAACTGCTTAGTTCACTGATAAGTGGTATAGAAATGTACCTGCTATTGCTATGCTATTAAACTGTATTACAATGCCTGTTGCTTTTGTATGGCTGAAAAAATGGATATTGCTTAGAGATGAAAGAGTCTTGGAACTTGAAAAATATGATTTAAGATTTGGGTGGCATGGTCATCTTTGCGATGATAAAGTAAAAGTATGTGATGAATTTAAAAATCTTTGTAATAGAAAGGTTCCCTTACAATTGCCTCTCAAGATGGCTTTTCACTGGCTCTGGGGTGAGTGGCGTCTAAATGCCACAACCCCAAGCTGGATAGAAGTCAGCTGGTGTGTAATTGGCAACGTGGTTTTTGTCCTTCTTGGGGGCATGGTGTGTCTAAATGCCATGCCCCCAAGCTGGCATGAAGCCAGCTTAACCGGGCCATCTGTTTCAGCCGCAAAATAAGAAAAATGTGGCAATACCACTTGGAAAAATCAATTTTATCTATAGTTGTGTAAAGTGATGAACATGTAATTTTAAAAGGGTATAAATGGCTTTTGAAACAAGAGATAGAAGGTGAACGTTTAAAAGAGTACACAACAAGGTGGCCCCCAAAATTTTGGGCATAAGGGTCAATCAGATATATGGGGGAACATGTGGTCTAAAAGTACCTAACTTTAAATAAATTGTCAAATGTGTCCAAGAATGTTTCAAACCAATATGGTAGGCTTGTAAGAAGGAAAACAGTTATTTTTAAATCTTTGTATGTTAATTCCAACATTTTTTAAAGGTAGATTCTGTACTTTCTGTAACATTCTGGAATGTTACAAGAATTGTTTCTGCTGGGCATTATAAAAAAGAACTGTACAGTAAACATGGATTGCTTTTTTGTTACATGATTACAGCAGCAAGAATATTGCTTGCTCAAACTTGGAAACAGACTGAAGCACTGCTTATGGAAGGCTGGATTGTTCAGAAAGCTGAGCTAGTACAAATGGCATATCTAATATGGGTTCTAAAGGATAGGCCAACTGAAGTTATTTTTTGAAGGACTGGAAACTGTTTATGGACTTTTTGAGCAATGTAATAATCTGTGGCTATGGTTATCTGTAATTCTAGCAGGATAATTTAGTTGGATCTGTAATTGTAGAATAATGTGTTTTGTTTTATTTTTATTTTTATTTTCATTACAGTTAGGATGCAGGGGTGGAGGTCACAACCCAATTATGTTCTATGTTTCATATGTCTTGTGTTCTTTCTTTCTTTCTTTCTCTCTCTCTCTCTCTGCTTTTCCCCTCCCTTTTTTTCCTTCTTAAATGTATTCTTGAATGTATATTTTCTTGGTTTTGAGTGAAAATTAGATTGTCAGTGTTAAATGAATAAATGAAAATAAAGAAAAAAGAAAATGCCAGTTTGTATCAAATACATTGATTTATTTTTAAGATGTCATATACTGCAGGGAAGGTGCTGATGCCAAGACAATGGTTTAATTGATGCTATTCCATCTAAACATATTCTTCTACTTAAATGTGGTGTGATTTTTAAAAAACAGCCTTCTTTTCAAAGCTGGAAATATAAATATTCTTAACATAGAAGTAAACTGTGTGAGCTGTTCCTTTGTGCTCTATAAGTAATCCATTACAAACCTGACACTATGTTTTACATGCACTGACTATGTTGAAGTCATGTAGTCTTGAACATCACAGAGATTTTCAAAAAGCAAATAAGTTGGGTGTGTATGTGTGCGTGTGTTCCACATGATTTTTGCTTCTAACTGCACTGTGATGGAGATCATGCCACAAGGCATCCTTATGCATGCCTCTTCCCTTTAGGGGTTTATATTTTAAGATGCAAGAATGGATGAAGGTATGCAAACTAAAGGCAAGAGCGCAGTATATCATTAATCACCAGCACTTGACTTTGATTGTAGTGGGACTTAAACATGTATGTTTCTGGGACTGTAGCCAACATCTGTAGCACTATTCATTAGCAAATGTTTTCAACATCTGTTTTTCATAGCATTGGTAAAATCCATCACTAATAGAACCCCCATGGATAACGTGATACAATTTTAGCTCTTTTTTTTTTTTTTTTTGGCTACTACAGTGAGATATGAATGGAAATGGAGCAATCTTTTTTATTGATGAAAGTGCTGCAACATTACACAATGTGTAGAGAAACTACATTTGTAGCCTATCTAATAGGAGCGGATAGAATGGAGAGATCTCCTTTTGAAACAACCCTAGAATTCTGAGATTCACAGCTGAAAAATGATGTGAAAATTGTGTCTTAAGTAGTTGGATGTATGTTGTGAATAATTCAAACACAGGGTCATTCTGAGCACATGCTCAGCCTAGCAGATTGTAGTCTATATCAGAACAATCTCACAAATTATTTCACACAATAGCTGTTCTAAGTTATCTCACAAAGCTTTCTCTCCAGCAAATTGATGGCAAGGGGGAGCTTTTTAGCTGTCTCCATTGTTAGATAATTGGGAACCAGATTTGGTGATTTGTTACAAAATACCAAGAGATTTTCTTTTTGCCCACTCCTGTCTGCAAGCTGATTCTTCAAGTGTGGGTCTTAATGACATAGTACAAATGGGAACCTAAAGCCTGCAGAGATAAATATTTAGGATTTTTTTAAAAAAAAAAAACCCTAAAGAGATTAGGAAAGATCTAGGATTAGCCCAAAACATTTGGCTTTTTGAAGAACAAGAAAAATGCTTCCCTACCAAAGTGCATAAACAGGAGCTATCTGGACTGGCAGTTGACTCTTACTTCAGTACTGACAATGGGATATCATCTTCTTGTGGAAGCAGATAGTTTAGGTGACCTAGGAGAGGGCAGTGATACATGGCCAGCATGAGTAATAATAATAATAATAATAATAATAATAATAATAATTATTATTATTATTATTTATATCCCGCCTCTCCCTTCCAGGACCTAGGCGGGTAACAACAGTCCAATAAAACAGATATACAGACAATAAAAAATTTCCCTAATCCCCATAACCCTCCCTTTTTCTGCTAAAATTACACATAAATGTCAGGATACAATACAATATCCCCAGTACAGTGTACTTAGTTACACATTTTGTAACTAAGGATCAACACAGGTCAAATTATTCCTAGAGACCATCAGGAGAGGTGGTGAAAGAGTGAATGGATCACTTTGATTAATTCAGCTGGAGGTTAGTCTGGGAAGGCCCGCCAGAAGAGACCTGTCTTTATCGCTTTTTCAAACACTTCCAAAGATGTAATATGGCAGATCTCTTCTGGCAGGTCAATATTTTAGGAGTGGCAGCTGAAAAGGTCCTCTGGTTGCAGTCCCAAAAATAATTTTCCCTAGCTCTGTTTGGCCTATTGGTAGGGCTAGCCCCAGAGAGAAACCTTGAAACAGTTGGATAGGGGACACAGAATATTATTAACAATGTTGGAGGGAAAACTGAACTGGATGGTGTGTGGGGCAGAATTCAGAATGGTGTGGAATCCAAAGTGTGAGGGAATATGGAGCAGGTTCCTAGTGAGCTGTTTATGATCACATCTGCACAGAGCCCCAGAACATTTGGTGGTGTGGGGAATCTTTAATCACACACAAATAAAAGCAAGTGCAGAAGCTATTAAAATAGGTTAAAAACCAAGGTAACAATCTAGTTCTGAAAACCATAAAGACAAAAGACAGGTCCCTTTTAAAAAGCATACCCGTATGTATCTTTCTGTTTCACAGGATGAGAAAAGAGATATGTTAACAAGCATGCCACATCCATGTGGCTAAACCAGTCTGATTATTTTATTTTTTAAAAAGGAACAAGCTGAAGCCATTTAATAAGTGTACAGACATGTCCTAAGATGAAAGACGACTGTGGGCTTAGTATTTTCTGCCTTAGTATTGCAGACTTTTTCTCCCACGTTGCTTGCTGTATAGTTTCCCATGGCAGAGATTGCATCAGTCCTGTAACAATGAATGCAATCCTCCTGCATGGGAGGAACTGTAGAGGAAACTGTCATTTGATGGAAAAGCAACAATCTGATTTCCTGGGTGCAATAGATCCATGTGGGTACAATTTCCAAAGGGCAGAAGTGTTAGTTTCAGCAAAAACAATGAAGTGTCCTTACTCCTATAGCAACTTAAAGGTTAATACATTTATTCTGTCATAATTTATGGACCAGTTGATCTCAGGCATTAGCCAGAATTACAGCTATATATTACTTCTAACCAACAGTCCTTTAGGAGTAGATAGTGACTCTATGGAAGAAAAAGGGTCTGATTTACTTGCTACTGACATCTGGTAGACTGGGGCATCTGAAGGGGCTGTTTATGTCCTAGATTGTCCCAGTCTACCCACCTAGTTCTCAAGTCCTGAGGGATCCAGGTGCCATTCAGCAAAGGGCATGGTGACAGGATCCTGCCTGGCCTCCTCGCCACCTCTGGGTGGGTGAACTGGGTCCTTCCCAATCCCAGGACCTTCAGCCTCTGGGAGTGAGTCTCAGTTGACTTGCGGAGAGACATGGTGGCACATTTTACACTAGAAGACATATACTTTCCTCCAAAGTGCCCCCTGGTATAGGCCACACTCCCTGTGCTTCCTAAAAACGCCCCTGCCAGGCAGTTTACAGGATTAAAAAGGCGTATAAAAGAAACCCTGTGTGAGCTGAAAATATACAAAAAGGTGCATTTAAAGTAGCATAAACCGATCTACCAAATTAAAACCCATTCAAAACATATCTGTTTAAAGCCAAAAAAGTACTATAGCACACTTATAAAATAGCCAATTCCACGAAACCTGTTGCAATAGCAAAGTCTTCAGCTGCTGATGAAAGGACAGCACAGAGGGATCAGGCTAGCCTCCCTAGGAAGGGAGTTTCACAGTCTAGGAGCAGTCACCAAGAAGGCCCTGTCTTGTGTTCCCACGAAATGTGCCCTTGAGGGTGATAGGACTGTTTGGAATATTTTGGTTTATGTAATATTTCAAAACGTTATTTCAACTATTTAATATATTTTTATAATGTATCTTATATAGTCAACTGCTGGTACCTGCTTCAGCCAGTGCTGGCAATTCTCCCTCCCCGCTGCAACATGTCATGGGCCTTAATAGCCTTCTCCAGAGAGTTAGGAACAGATTTTTGGTGCCAAAGATGGCTGTAGCAGGAGGGAAAGAAGGACTAGATTCTGTTTGTGCTGGATATCAAAGGACAGCGTTGGTCCTTGCACAATGTATTTTCATTTAGATATTTTATTCTGTTTAGTGGTATCCAGGTAAAAACAACAGCAACAGCAGCACTATGTAATCTTTTCTAATAATGAACGCACACCAATAGCTATTGGTTATGTATAGTGATGGGATGTATCTGTACCAGACACAGTTTGATATCACTTTAACTGCCATGGTTCTGTGCTATAGATTGGCTTTAAGTCTGAGGTGTTACATTGAATCCTCGGACGTAGAACACCAGAGCTGTATGACAGTGAGTACTTAAGCATGTAAAAAAAGCTGCAGATCCCAAGAGTCTCTATGATGATGCAAATTTTTTTCTGGAAGGAATCTTTCAATTTAGAATTTGGGATATCATAGGAGAAGTCACATTTACACATTTTTTTAAAAAACAAAACAAAATCTAATATTTTGAAAAAATGTGAAGGAAAACAGGGCTCATTTTCTTAGAGCATCCAGTTTGTATGCAGAGTTGTGACTGAATATGCAGTAAAAAGAAACAAACGTCTGAAAGTTAATACCCTTGGCGCCAAGTGTGTGTCTGTGGAAGAGGAATTCAACCAGACATTTCTGATACGCTCTGCATTAATTCCTGATAGGTTGCTTCTCTTGGGCAAGATTATATGAATGCGCCAGGAGCTGGTGAACTTTTAAGCATACATATGTTTGATAGATCCCCTTTGGCCTTTTGTGTATTTAATTAGATCATATGAGTAATAATAAGTTTAATAATAATAAGTTTATTTATAGCCTGCTCCTCTGTCATCAATCAGAGCAGGTTACAATAATTAAAAGCCATCAAGATAAAACAATTCCAATAACCCAAAACCCCACCTCCCACCCCTTAAAATTAAATTAAACCAATATCAGATTAAAATCCAAGAACAATTAAATACATACAACATAGAACATAAAAAGCAGCTAGTCAATTCTATAGACACTGTAGATGTAAACTTCCTAAATAAAATGCTGGGAGCTGGTAGGAGTGCATGTCCCGGTGTCGTAAACCAGTGTCAGGGCCAGGAGTTAAGATGTTTCTGGGAAGGCCTGCCGGAAGAGATGCGTCTTTAAGGCTTTTTAAAAGCTATCAAGGGATGTAATAAGACGCATCTCATCCGGCAGGTTATTCCATAGCCTGGGAGCGGCAGCAGAGAAAGTCCCCCGGGAGGTCCGCGACAGCCTCATTTTCAAAGGCTGTAATAAATTTTTCCCAGAGGACGGAGTGTGTGTGGGGATTGTACGGGGAGAGGTGGTCCCTAAGATAAGATGGACCCGAGCCCTGTAGGGCTTTAAAGGTTAAGACCAACACCTTGTACTGTGCCCGGAAACTAATCAGTAGCCAGTGGAGGGACTTAAGCACTGGTGTTATGTGCTCGCCCCTCGATGTACCAGTAATAAGCCTGGCCGCTATGTTTTGGACTAGTTGAAGTTTCCGGGTTAGGCACAAGGGTAGCCTCAAGTAGAGTGCATTGCAGAAATCAAATCGTGAGGTTACCAAAGCATGTACCACAGACTCCAGGTCCTTCTGATTCAGGAAAGGGCCGAAGCTGGTAGTAAGCACTCCTGAGTGTCACATTCACCTGACTAGTCATGTGAAGCGACGAGTCTAGGAGTACCCCCAGACTGCGAGTAAGAGATAGATCATTGTAGCTTCTGGGGGCCCAGAGATGAGAAGGGAGACTGAGAATATGCAGAGTTAAAAATCAGGGCTCACATCAAAGTGGGCACAGTATGGCCTGTAGATTTTATAGCTATCTTGACTTCCTGGACTGTCCTCTTTCTGGCAAAAAGAAAAAGATAAGAAAAGTGAATGGCCATCCATGGAAGTCCCAAGAAGCAGTATTTTAAACACTTAGGTTACAGCCTATTGTCTCTGTGTGTGCATGTGAGTACATAAGGAAAATAGGTTTCCTGTCAGTGATTTAGGTTGGGAAAGTACTTTATCCATGATGTCTCTAAAATCAGCATTGTCTGATCAATTAAAATTTTCTAAAACTTCAGCATAAAGCAGTGTTCATTATGGCATGGCATGCTAAGCAGGAAGGTAAGCCTATTTAAAGTTTTAAAAGAGTATTGTAATTTTAATTAAAGAGTATCTTTGTAGTGTTTTGATTGGGTTTTATTTGTTCATTGCCTCGGGAGCCCTTGTGGGCTAGGAGACAATACAGAAATACAATCAATCAATCAACTAGTGCCTTCAAGTTGCCTGTTGATTTATGAGGATCCCATGAATTTCACTGGGTTTTTTTAGGCAAGAAATACTCAGAGGTGGTTTTGCCAGTTCCTTCCCCTGAAATATAGCACCTGGTATTCATTGGCAGTCTCCCATCCAACCCTAGCTGACCCTGTTTAACTTCCAAGATCAAACAGGATCTGGTGACTTTAGGGAATTAGGTAGGGGCAAACGAGGGCATTGACTCCCAAACAAAGAATTCTGACACCTCTCAATGAAAGTTTCTTCCAGTCCCCAGATTTCTAGCACTGCAGTAACTTAAAACTTCAACTGAGCATTTAGAAATAACAGAAAAGGGACAGGCAAAATGATGAATGTGAACACTGTGAATATCAGGGTTCTAGGTTTAAAAGATTTTCACCCTCTCACTCTCTTTGATGCTAGAAATTTGGAGACTGATAGAAAATTACAACAGTGGGGCAGAATTCTTATGGGGGGAGGCACTTTGTCTTCCTACAACCATACCTACAGCCCTGTCTTTTCACACTGGTTAATATTAAAAATATGAATTTTTGAGAACCAGAAGTGCCAGATCCATTTTTGTATATGGCCCACAGTAGATACAGGGGCAAAACAAACCAACTGTAGTTGTTACCCCCAATGTCTTATAGGACCAACTAGTATTTCACATTTCTGAAAGCAGTCAGAATTTGCTGTTTGCATCCATATATTTACTGGGCCTGTCCTATTTCTTCTGTTTTAAAGTCCAGAGTGTACATTTGTTTTGCTCATGGACTAAAAATCCTTTGTTTTCAGTGTTTCATGCAGAGACTGGGAAACAAGTAAATGGCAGTTATGACCTAAGCAAGAGCAACACCAGAGTGTATTGTCCTTTCCCTGACTGTGTTCATTCATCCCCTTTGTCCTATTGAATAATACAAGCTGGGGAATGTACAAACTGACATGGACGCAGCTTGCTTGTGTTTTTCATCTTCATATGTGAGGCAATATTCAGCCCTAATTGCACACCCAGAGGCACGTTCATGGTCAAAACAGCAACACACAGGTGAACTTTGGCATTCAGTGTGTTTCTGACAGGTTTTGCAATACATTTGTAACTTCTTTCTATATAACTCTCCATCTCCATTTGGAGACTGAAGATGTCACCTCATTGTTTCCCTTCTTTTGCTCAATTTTCCTCTGAACTGTTTATGTCTAGAATGAGGTTTGCTAACCAGTGTTATTGACATCTCAGCACCAGCACATCCCTTACCTTCTGGCTCATTAGCTATATAGTAGCACTAAGATTAGCAAGAGAAAGAATGGTTGAATTTGTTGAATTTGTTGACAGCAAAAATAGGATGTGTGGCCCTGGTAGCTTTCATGTCAGTGGCCTGGAGGCATTAGGTTTTAATTGGAACTGTAAAGGAGCTACCTAAAGTGCTTAATGTTATCTCCAAATAGATTCAGCACTTTGGATAGCTGTTTAAAGTTCAATCTAAAATTCAGATAAGAGTCACAATCCCACTGATTGCTCACAGTCCACCAGCTGCTGTTGCTACAGTGTGTGGATGTATGTGGATGTATGTGGAATCCCTTAGGTCTTAATCTTTTTGAAAAATCGGGTTTAGGAAAGGAAGATTTTGATCAGGAGGAAAGGTGGGTGGGTAAACTCTTTCCTCCCAGACCAGTTAAACTGGACTTACATTGTCCACTTGGAGCAATATTCACAATTAAACAATATTTGAATACAGTGCAACACTATTTACAGCATCTAGGGTTTCCAGGACAGGAGCAGCCAGATCCTGAGATTTCATGGCCAAAATCTGAGACCTAGGTGTATCAACTCTGCAGAATTATAGCAGTTTGATACCACCTTAACTACTATGACTTCATCTATGGCATCTTGAGATGTACAGTTTTGTGAAGCATTTGGAATTGTTTGCCAGAGAAAACTAGTCCACTCCTCTGAACTACAATTCCCAAGGTACTCTGAGTGCTTGTTTACAGTACAGAATTAAACTTATTTACAATTTGATTTTTTTTAGAGTACATGTTCTAAATAGCTCACCAAACTGATGGTAGATGGAGCCACGACAGTTGAATTGGTAGCAAAGGATATAATTGTGTAGTGTGGATACCTACAGACATTTTCTGATAACATCACAAGGGGCAGCCTCTAGTGAAGCAATTAAGCATGATTCATCAAATATCCATCACATTTGCACAGAGTATGCTGTTAAAATAACCCCCCTACAAAGTCTAACAAATGACAAATATCTATCTATTTATCTATCTATCTGCAATTTTCAAAGCAACACTCTTGTCCTGAGATTCCTGTTCCTTGGCTTGAGGACTAAATAAGGGAACCAGGCCCTGAAATCTGGGAACCCTAACAAGGCTATATGTTCCTTATCTGAGTTGTACAACACAGTAGCATCTCAAGGCTGATCTGGATTGGGGTTGCAGTGCAACAGAAGAGTTTAGAGTCTCCTCCTGTGACAAAACCCTGATCTAAATTCCTCCACCCCAGCTCCTATTTATTTATTTATTTATTTGGCAAAGAAGAAAGATATTAGGCATTCCAAGCACAAGTGTCCCCATGAGATGTCTAATCTGACCCTTCTAGAGGGAATTAAAAATAACACCCTAAGGTAAATCAGCTCATAGTTCATATTGCCAGACTGTAGCATGGAATGTTCATTTATTGTTTTGCCATTTTTAAAGAAATGTATTCGGAATCAATCCAAATATAATATTACTGATCTAGTTTTATTGGCTGTATTTTCAGCACAGTTCACGCATTACTTGGCTAGGCTGAGGAGTTTAAAGCTTACTTACATTTAGGCCACAATCCTGCAGACTGTGCTGGATTACACACATTTCACCTGGTTGATTTCAGCCAGCATAGATAAGCATACTTTAGCTAATGCTGGATTGTGGTGTTTTCTACGCTGGTTGATAGATGCAATATAAACTTTAGGAGCTTCCATTTCTGAGCAAGGTACTTAGACTCTAGGATCTGATGAAATTTCTAGCATTGGTCTCTAAGATTTGGTAAAACAGAACACTATCTCTTACCAGGATTGCTTCATCTCTTCAATTATTTGTCTACCTTTTAAAATTTAGATCCTACTAAATCTGTTGTACATGCTGAAGTCCTCCTTCCCACTACAGGCAAACTAATCATATGTAAGAAAACACCAGACTGAATCACCAACTGAGATTCCTTCTTCATAAACAATTTTGGATCTGAAATGATGAAGTTCTATAATTTAGTCATGCTCCACCTGTGTCCCTGGAATTTTGTAACATGTTGGGTTTGCCTAGGGAATTGCAACCATCCCAACTCCTTATTAAATAGGGAAAATAATCTCCAGGGTGACCCACATCTTCTTGACAAGGATGGACAACCGGGTGACCTGCATAAGTTGTTAGCCTTCAACTCCCAGAAACCCTGACATACCCTCCAACTGTCACCATTTGGCAGGGATTGTCCTGATAAATCCTCTATTGTCAGACTTCTTCAACTCCTTTTAAAATGTCCCATTTCTCTCCCTTGCTTCCACTTTCCCCTTCATGTGCAATTTATGTCAATGCTACACATTGAGCTAAAAATGGAAAAATTGCATTGAGTTAGTAGGAGGAAAAGGAGAGAAGAAGGTGGAATCTTGCCCTTCCTAGTAGGCTCAGGCAAAGGCAAACTGCTGCAGCCTCTGCTAGCTTGTGGAGTCGAAGGCTTTCATGGCCAGCATCCGTAGTTTTTTTTGTGGAGCTTTCGGGCTATGTGGCCATGTTCTAGAAGAGTTCCTTTCTGACGTTTCGCCAGCATCTGTGGCTGGCATCTTCAGAGAATGATAGCCTGGGAAAGGATTGGAGATATATATCCTGTGTGACCCTGGGAAGGAAGGAGTATAGCTTGTTTGTTTTTTCCTCTCTTTGCCACCTTGACCACGTCTGATGTTGCTTGATTACACATGTGTCAGTTTTCATCTGGGAAATGCTGGAGGATATATCCTGACAATTGACCATGGTGGCTGGTCTGATGGGAGTTGCCATTGAAAGCATTTGGATGTCAGTTCCCTAGCAGATTCCTCAGTAAATTCAGAATGATAGTTCAAGATGTAACAGAGCCAGTATGATGTAACAGAGCCAGAGTGGAGTAGCAGTTTGAGTTTTGGATTAGAACTCTGGGAGACTAAGGTTCAAATCCCCACTCAGCCATGGAAAACTAACCTTGGGCAACTTGCATACTTTCAGCCTAAGATGGAGGCAGTGGCAAACCACCTCTGAATAAGACCCTATCTGCATGGGTCAAATAAAGCATCTTTCCCTCATCCTCTTCTTGGGGAGCCTGGAGAATGCATGGACCAAACCCTGACATCTGGCCCTTTCAGCATTAGGGGTATACCCCTCTTAAACTTTATTAAAACACCTCGTTATTTGCTCCAGATTCCTCTGTTCTGAAACTGTTCTGTTGAGCTACCCTGTGCCACCTCTGCTACTATCAGTTGCTTGCTCCGAGGTCAGAATGAGGTGCCCAGCCATGTATTCATCACTGGATGCCTTGTTCTGACCCATTGAAGAAACTCATGGTTCCAGTGGCACATATGTTGTGTGAACAGCTGCCTGGCATTGCAACGGAGGGCCTTTTTAACAGGGGAAGGTTGGGGCAGCTCCGGGACCAGAATATTCTGGGCTGATCCCCGGAGTATCCCAGCCAGGGCAGTCAGGAAATAAGTCTGGTCAAGAAAAAGTTATGGAGTTTATCACACAAAGGAGATTTGGAGTTTATCCTGTGAATATCTCAGAAAAATTCTGTAATTATGCATAACGATTTCACCCGACATTGCACAAAACCCGCCATTAAAGTGGTCACAACGGAAGCATTAATGCACATCTTTTTCTTTCGGGATTTCAGCGACAATGCATTTCTGATATCATTTTATTTGTGCAATTGCATGTGATAATCATTTACGCAATTACTTGCCATTTCTGCTTCATTTACAGGATGCTTTAAATGCTCTTTAATCTCTCTTTATTGTAGAAATCAATCCCAGTGTGATAAACTCCATAAGATTGCCATAAGTTAAGAGCCAATTTGAAGATACACAACACCAACAAAAAATTAAGCTCTGCAGCAGCAGTATTTCTTTAAATGGAGTTCACAGAGAGTTCCAATGTGCAGGAAATGATTACCTCAGGTTGACAAATGTCCTTGGTGCTTATGCAACCCCAGAACAGGATAAGCGTTCATTTTCTGTAAGAGAAAGAAGAGGGCCATGCTCCTCAGGTGAACCACAAATCAACAGGGTCAGGCTGAAGGCCATTTCCTTTGATAACAGCACTGGGCATGAAATGGTGGGGCTTGGGGAGTTGGCTGTGGAACTCTAGTTCAGAAAAGCATTTGAACTTTTTATTTACCCACCTGAGTTTTTGACCTTGAAAGGGCCAGACCTTTCTTGTTGAATTTCATTGGTTTTTATTATAAAAATGTATTTTGCCTCAGTCAAAGGCACCAGATCAAAGAGAGTTTGAGGTTCCTTGTCTCCTGTTCTTTGTTGTTGTTGTTCAAAAATAAATACCATTTTAATACTTTTTTTCATTTTCAGAGCCACCCAAATCTTTTGATACCATCACCAGATTTTCAGATGTGTGGCCCTGAAACAGTTGCACAGGGGAGTCTCCCTTGTCTCTACATCACAACTACATGCCAGTTCATGAAGCAACAAGACTTTGGAATCAGGCAGGCTTGAGAAGAAGTCATGTCTGAACAGAGCTACCTCTGAAATAATCTGCTCCATTGATACATAGTTCCAATGGGAAATCATGCAGCCATAACATTCTTTGTTTGCTAACAAAGTTGAGTAAGACTGCTGGTAAAAGTATTCCTCCATGCCCTGAGAAGAATCTATGAGATCATTCCTTGGAGAAGTCCTCCCAAGAATTGGCCCCTTCTGGAACAATATATCTTGGGGAGAGAGAAATGAGAGTTTGGCAAAATTACTTTTTGAACTACAACACTCAGAATCCAGCAGCCAGAAAGATCATGATGTAGAAGATGCTAGGGATTCTAGTGCTAAAAAGTGAAACTTTCAAGCACTAGAAAAATGGATGTTTACTTGCTTGATTTGGACTATGGACTGTGCATCTAATCCACCATACCAAAGCCAGTGTAAGAGTTCCATAGCTGTGCTTGCCAACACAAAATCAGGAGATTTATCAAGTCCTTAATAAGCCACCAGTCCATATATGACTAGTGGAGTGCATTCTGTTTGATGGACCACAAGTTATTTAGTCCTAAACTAGACCTGGAATATTTGAGTATAAATATGTACTGCTCCATAGGCTGGAAAGAAACAACGGGAAAGGAGAAGTAAGAATTAATTTACACTTCCTTTTTATTCCCTGCTCACCAAGGTAGGTTTCACATGGCACTAGTACCCATCAACAGTGGCCCAGTCCAGTTTACTTTGGCCATGCCTATGGCTAGTGGAATTAAGTTAGTTATAGCTACCTGGTTCTATGGATTTCAATGGGACATGGGCTTATTCCTCAGAGCAGCAGGAGTGAAAGTAAGCCTATTTCTCAACAGGGCTGCTTGAACTGTACGTGTGGAGTTGCATGTCTGAATGCTCCTCTGTGCAAACAGTGTCCCCAAAAGCAGAAAAGTAGATGTCAGAGAGAAGGACAGGAAATCATTTATTTCACTGACATGCAGATTTTCTTTCTGAAGTACATCTTTCCTAAATAGAAAGAGTGACCAACTGCATTCTGAAGTAATGCAGATGAAAACTGTGTTTATCTTCTGATGTCTACCTTTTATAAAAACCAAGCCTTAGTCATTGACAGAGTTTGGAAAAGTTACTTCTTTGGACTACAGGTCCAAGAATCTCTGGCAAGCATGCCCATAAGCTATTGCTCATTTTGGCTGGAGAACATTGGGAGTTGCAGTCCAAAAATTAACTTTTTCATGCTCTAGTCATTATTAATCTGGGCTGAAAATGTATTACTGTAACTAAAAGTCATTGCTAAATCAACATGGGGCTATAATATATCAACAAAATATACAAGTGTTGAGAATAAAAATATACATGCCACTGGAGTCATCCAGCAGAGACTGGTTGATTTAGGTAATTTTAGATGTATTAATTTGACATGGGGCTCAGCTCTTTAGATAGCAATACACTGTTGCTGTGAGCCTTCAATTCATTTTTTATTTTTGGTGACCCTAAGGTGACCCTAAGACCCAGCATGAGTGGGTTGAGTGTTAATGATTCTCGAAAGTAGGGTTTAAATCCTGCTTGGCCAAAGACACTCACTGGGTGACCTTGATCAAGTCATACACTCTCAACCTCAGAGGATGGCAGTGCCAACCCACTTCTGAAGAAACTTGCCAAGAAAACCCCAGATAGGTTTGCCCTTGGGTCGGCATAAGCTGAAAATGACTTGAAGGCACACAACAACAACAATAATGGTTAACTTATCACAGGGTTTTCTTGGCAATCTTCTTCAGAGGTGGTTTGCCAATGCCATCCTCTGAGGCTGAGAGTGTGAGTTCCCCAAAGTCACCCAGTGGGTAATTTCACATTTACTTCAAAATGTGACTGTTGCTGCTGTTGTTATGTGCTTTCAAGTAATTTCTGACTTATGGAGACCCTAAAACAAACCTTTCATGGATTTCCCTGAGTGCACATGATTTGCCCAAGATAACCCAGTGTGTTTCATAGCTAAACTGGGAATTGAACCCCTTCCAAAGCAGTGCAAAACTTGTATTTCTGATATGGATGACAATGATGACTATGATGGTAGACTTTTACAACATAAATTTCTATTTTCAACAAATGGCATATGGCAGAGTAATTTGGAATGACTGTGATCAGATTCCTACATGCCAGATTATAATTTGATATGAGAGGAATAATTCATGCATAGAAATCATGTATCAAAGTTGTTAAATGGGCTATGGACACATTTAAAAAACAAGTGAGCTGAAACATGAAGAAATAAAGAGAGGCACCAAAACACTCTTCACTGGAGATACCCTTTGATTTATGCATGATCGTTGAGTCTATACCCATCTGGGCAAAACCCCACTAGACCTGTTCAAGTACACCCCCACCAAGTGCCAAACCATTGAACTATAGGCAGAACTCAGAAACATTACTTTTTGGATCACAGTGCTCAGAATCCCCTAGCTATCATGACTACAGACTGACCATGGTGTATGGAGGATGCTGAGAGTTATGGTGCCCTGTGCTGAAAATAGGAGTTATTAAATAGGACTTAGTTGTTGTTGTTTTTTGGTGGGGCATCTGGATAGGACATAGTAAAAGCTCAGGTACTCATTCTGGAAGTGTTTCCATAGTGTGCATGTTCTGGTTTGGAAGACTGAGTTCACATAGGTCAAAAGCCTCCATTTAGTTTAACCATAAATGGTGGCAATAGATATTTCCCCCTGGGCAACACAAATTAGGCTGAATAAAAGACAATGAGTGTCTTCAACTGACTACTTTCCACAGATGCACAGCATTTCCTTTGCCTCACTTCCCAAACAATACTAAACCACTCCTTTGATTCCACCCCCCCCCCCCCACACACACACATTCCCTCCCATCTTCCCCTTCCAGGTCCAGGTGACTCCATCTGGAAAATTCCTGAAACATCATCAGAACCACAGGCTTGTTGCTGTTGTTTTAATCCTTTACTCAACAGTCTTTGAAGCTCAGAGTTATATAACACAGATGCTATTTTACTAGAGCCGTAGGAGGACTGCTGTTGCTCCATGATTTATATGGTAACTAACTGGTAATTGCAGCATAGCCATTGCCACTGCAAATCACTTCTGTGACTGGGATTTCATGAAGCTACAGTAATATATGAATGACAGTGCCTTGGCCATGTGAAAGTGATTTTCAGTGGTAACCACATAGCTGCCACAACATGCAGATCAGCTCTCTGGAACAGCTGCCTAGGGTATAGCTGAATATGAGGGGCTCCTAGGTCTGGATTGATTTTTATTTGCAAATAAGAAGGAAGGCACATGAGCTTTAATAAACACACTCTATTTAACAGAGAGTGAGAAAGATTCAGGACTACAACTTCCTGAATCTCCCAGAGGTATAGTCAAAAAGTAAAATTTTAAGTTGAGTTGTATTACGGAGAAAGTCTGAAATTTAGTTCTTAGCATTTCCACAAAAAAGGAATTAGGAAAGAACCCTGAGAGTTACTTACAGGTAGGACAGAACAATCCCATCCAGCCTGGCACACTCTAGACAAGTGCTTCTTTTGTGTGTGTGTGTGTGTGTGTGTGTGTGCATTCAAGTCTCCTGTCAATTTATGGCAATTCCATTAATTTCATAGGGTTTAAGAGGTGATATGATAGCCCTGTTTAAATATTTGAAAGGATGTCATATTGAGGAGGGACCAAGCTTGTTTTCTGCTGCTCCAGAAACTAGAACGCGGAACAATGGATGCAAACTGCAGCAAAAGAGATTCCACCTTAACATTAGGAGGAACTTCCTGACAGTAAGGGCTGTTTGACAGTGGAACACACTCCCTCAGAGTGTAGTAGAATCTCTGTCCTTGGAGGTCTTTAAGCAGAGGCTGGATGGCCATCTGTCTGGGGTGCTGCGAGTTCCTGCATGGCAGGTGGTTGGACTGGATGGCCCTTGTGGTCTCTTCCAACTCTATGATTCTATGACCCTGCTTAGCTTCCAAGATCAGTTGAGATCTGATGCCTTTAGGGCTTTCAGGACCCTTATGTGTCATGGATTGACACTCAATTTGTGCCCATTGGGTACAACTGGTTCTTTCCTTCCTGGGATTGGCAGCCAATGATCCAGGGACTACCACTTTGAGTGACACTGCTCTAGATGGATTGGCCTTCAACTGATATCACCCCTAAAATGAAGAAAATTGTATTCCAGCATATCCATAGGGCACAAGGCTGTCCTAGACAGTACTAGTTAAACCAAGAATCAGTCCTGGGATATGGCCCCTAGATATCTGAGGAGCTGCTACTAAATTATTTCTCATCTCTAAAACATTTCACCATTTTGCAGCCAAGTGAATGAATTGTGACAATGTATCCATGCAATCACACAGACTAGTTTTGGAAGGGTAAAGATGCTTTCAAATCAGACCAATTCTCCCACTACTAGCAACAAAACAATTGTGCACCATTGTGCTCTCGGCTGCATTGTTGTGCCCTTAACACTTAGCCCTTTGTTAATTGTTGCTTGCAAACGGAAACACTGCGTAGGATTGTACAGTTGCATAAGAGAAGGGAAAGTTGTCTAACGGGTGAGACAAAAGGTGCTGAGTACAACCTTTCATCTGGGTTGTGTTTTGCAATCGTCTGGGTGGTGAAACCATATAGACGCAAGTCAACCTGGCAAAAAGGAGAGCAGTTAATGATTTATAAATGAGGCTTACCTTGTACTCCCTTGGAGTAACTGTAACCAGAGCGTCAGTTCAGAGAGCCAAAGGGGAGTGTTTTGTTTACTCATTCATAATTACTACTTCATTTGTAAAAGGCAATATGCTGGGCTTTAAAGTCATTTTGAAATAAATAATGGCCAGCAATGCATTGCAGATGAACCCCACCCCCAAACAGGTTCAGGAGTTTGGTTTGCTCTTTTACGATTCAGGCTAAAACCCAGATTTGGGGGTGGATACCAACTGCTACTGCTTACAATATGACAACATCTGAAAGGCATATGTTCCCCACCCCTCCATTGTACAGCACTAATATAGATCATAAACAGCAGTTTAAAACGGTTCCATATGAGAACTGCAGTTTTTGAAATCTGGCTCAGTATCTTCCACTGCTGATGAAAAATGCACAGGCTGAGTCTGTGGTGCGTGTCCAGTGAATGCAGTTAAGATTATTACATTATTCTGCATTGCACACTTGGCCAGATTGTAGGGACAATTCTTTCATTTTAGACTGTTTCTCTTGTAGATATTGGTATTTTAAGACTTGTTATTTTTAATCTCAGAGAGATAGAAAATGAATCAATTAATAAATAAATAATAAATAATGAAAGAATAACATTTTTCCCTTGCAGAAATGTTGAAAGGGAGCAGTGGTTAAGACAGATATAGTGAGAAAGAAATGGTGAGGTTCATAAAAATGGCTGTGTATGTCCTATTTGCTACTGTGTATACCAAAGATGTCAAATATATTTTTGTCTATACAGAAACTGGATATCATGTAGATTTTCTCCTACTTCCCCCTACACATACATGTGGTTGGTAAGGAAATCCAGAGCCTGGGAAATTTACTTTTTTTGGACTATGATTATTAATTAGACCATCCTTTCCCCCTATTAGCATGGCTTGCTCTCTGGAGGGTTCAGTATGTTGTAACACAAAAAGATAACTGTTCCAAGTTTTGAGATATCTATGTGTTACTAGGTTCTTAAGGGTGCCATAAATGCATTTATAGGCCAAGAGGTGCATGTCTTGGAAGATCTAGCTCTCTGTCATAGTTTTGTTCATGCACAAAAGAGAGCTTTACTCCTTCAAGGACAGCACTAGCCATGAAAGGACTGTGTGGTGTTTCCCCAAATGTGTTTCTAGAGTTCTGGAGGAAGCTATCTTTGGCCTCTTCTCCCATCCTGTGCCTGCAGAGCATGTACAATGACAACAGTTTGGATGCCTCTGAGATAGCCACAGCTCACAGGCCATGGAAATAGAAAGTTTAATTTTGATAGGCAATGAGAATGTTTGTTTGATCTGCTTTAATTTGCATCTGTCAGTTGGAGCCAATTTCTGCTCCATGGGAACAAGATTCATCATGCTATTGGTGGTGGTTGGGGGAGGATTTAGTGGACTCATTTCTAACAAAACTGGATTATGTGTCTCCTTTGATATTCAGAATCTGAGGGACAGGCACATATGTGTGTCCATGTGCATGATTTTGGGTTTCTGCTCCAGAATTAGATTCCTTCCAAACCCATCAAAAGTATATTGTTTAGATTGTTTCCCTGTTAAACATTATTTTTTATAAACAATTTTGCATTGCTTTGGATTATTTCAAGGGATTGATGGGTGGGGGGCAGGGGAAACAAATGAATCATAATCTAATATCATTTGGCAGAAAGTAAAACGAATGAGGTTACTGTTGAAAACAATGTGTCTGTGTTGAGTCCTGCCTACATCTTTCTCAGACGTAGGTAACATTGGACTGCAGTTCCCATTATTTTCCATCACTGACTATGCTGTCTGATTCGAATCTTAGTCCAGCAACATCTGGAGGGGCACAATTTCTCCACTGCTGTAATGCAGCAACTTGGTGCCCTGGTGTTAGAAATTCTGGTTGGCTCAGTGCAAGGAGCTTAGGAAAGTTCCTTTTTTGAACTCTTAAGAATTCTGTAGCTGGCATGGTCAGTGCTTAACACAGTGGAACTTCAATGGAACAGTGAATCTGCTCTGGGTTTTAGTCTGAACTCTAACAGAACTATCCCCCTAATAGGTTCAATGCTTAGAATAGCTCCTTTAAAGTTCAAACTAAAACCCAGAGTGGACTCTGTGTCCCACAGACATGGAAACCAGACACCACTAATGATAATGTTTCCAAGTCCTGATTGACTGGGCTTTTGGGTTTGTTGATAGACAAGGAGTATATGAAAAACTATAAAAGGCCCATAGGAGAAGGGTCCAATGTGACAGGACTGAGATACGACCCTGCTTTGACCACTAGTCACTGGAATGTATTATTCCTCAAGTGATTATTCCAGTAAACAGACAAATCTGTGACTTCCACTTTTGCCATGAACAGCTATCCATTGCCAAAGTCATGAGTAAAGTTGGAAGTAGCCACAGCAAAGGAGACCACACCATATCCATAGTGATTAAACATCAGCTATTTATTGTCATTTAGGAATGTGAGTGCACATGGAATGCCCTTAATGCAATATGTTGACCTAGAAACTTCTTTGTTAACTGTTGTATATCCTTGTTGCTCTCCTGAAAATCATCCAGAATTTTACCAGCATATTTCAACCTGTTTTCTGCACATTCCTGCTATAAACACTGATCCTGGAGTAAGTCTCATTGTGGTTTATAGTACTTATTTTATGAATACATGATTGCACTCTGAATGACTTGCAAGAAGTTGAGCCAGCAATTTGTGTAAAATGCTAAGGTGGAGGATTAATACCACATTCTGCTCAGTACTGCGCAGATATTCAGCAGAAAAGGATATCCTTTAAACGATAGGTCACATTTCTCAGTTTGAAGTGAAATAATCTTTTATCTATCAATATTGTTCTCTTCATCTTCATCAGGATGAGTAGGAAGAGAAGTGGGAAAAATATACTGTACTATAAATGAAATATTCAGCCAAGGTAACAAGTACTTAAGGTATAACTTCAATTATCTGTATTAGAAAATTATTTATTTACTG
This sequence comes from Urosaurus nigricauda, assembly GCA_034509955.1. Classification (NCBI taxonomy): domain Eukaryota; kingdom Metazoa; phylum Chordata; class Lepidosauria; order Squamata; family Phrynosomatidae; genus Urosaurus; species Urosaurus nigricauda. The sequence goes on along the minus strand of JAOEGL010000005.1, from coordinate 62,249,764 downwards.
TTTCTTCCTATTTTCCTTTGATTTTTTTAAAGGCCTGAACCAATCTTTGCACATTTTTATTGGATTACTTTGGCCTAATCTTTTTGGATTTATATGCTTATGAATCAAATCATTTTTATTTTGCAAAAGTGTACAGATGGAGGTAAGATTAAAAGGGTAAAAAAAAATACCAGTTGATGTGGATCCATAGATGACCTATGGTATGATTCCTTTCAAATGAGTCACATTTATTCATTTGAGACCATTCTCATTTATTGTATCTCTGGATGACTAAGTGATTCCCAAGCAATGCTGCTGAATATTTGGGCCTAAATCCAATTCCGATTCTCAACTAGAGTAAACCAATTAAATCAGTGGCATTTAACTAAATGTTGATTTATATTTTTATATTATTGATCTTTAGCAGATACCCTCCCCATACCATTTAAACTAAGGACAGAACAACAAAATGCAGGCATCTAACTAAAATTTCTAATTTTTCTCCTGTTTGGCATGTAACATCTTGCCCGATGGAGAAGACAGTATATTGTGCATTTTGGTTGGCCAATAAAGATATCACTGTTTGGTGGATTTTTGTTTGAATTTATTAAATGGACAACACAGCTACCCCTGCATGTTTACAGGTCTACTCTAATAGGCCTTGAATTTTTATGCAAAATTCTTAAATATGACAATATTTACAAGCACAAGGCCTAGTTAAAAGTGCCCCCATATTCACAGAGAAACATATTTCCAAATGAGTGTTCATAAAGTAGATTGTAGGTAGCCTTTTTATATACTCTTTCTCTCTCAATCTGTGTCTTTCAGTAACAATCACTTATATTTCTTAGTATTTGATCATTTAGTACACCTCTCATTATTCCTGAGGAGGCACAACTACATGGGTTTTTTGATTGTCCAATTTTCCAGGTGACTATTTAGATTTTCTAAAGCATCTTTAAAACACACACACACACACACCTTCAACAAACCCGAATCAGTAGTCCTACAGCCATCCTGATATTCAGCCAAAACATTTTGCAAAAGCATCCCTCAACAGTAACACAAACATCTTATCATTAAACCAGTTAGTGAAAATAAAAATAATGGCAGACATAAACCCTGCTTTGTGGACTGTAATGGACAGGAAAGCAATTAATAAATACATAATGAAAATAATTCATCAATCAGCCATTTTAGATTGTACACAAGGAAACACAGTCCGACATTCATTCATTTTTCAAAGCAACTTTGTGCCCACATGGAAAATTTGAATTTTTGTAAACTTTTTGGGAACAATGCTCATTATGATATCAAGATCTTGTTCTTTAGTATGATGTAGAATGGACAGCATGACATTCTACATTATGGACTAAAGGACATTTATCAGCTGTCCTTTAGTCCATGCAGGGATGAGATAAGGGATTCTACACCCCCACTTGGACCACAGGCCAAAAGGGATCACTTTTATAGACCGTTTTGAACCAAAGGCAATGTAAGCTCACATATGCAAGTGCCAGGAGCCAGATAAATAAGTAACCTAGGACAAATCAGTACACAAGATGGATTTTTTAAAAAGTTATATCATTAACAAGACTATCTAAAGTATTTCCAGGTGAGGCTTTCCTCATGCTAGCAATCAAAAGTCTTTGTGCAAATTGCATTTTTTCCCCAGAGGAAGGGGTCTAAGTACCCTAAAGGCACCAGATGCCATCTGATCTTGGAAGCTAAGCAGGGTTGGCTCTGGTTAGTACTTGGATGGATAACTGTCAATGAATACTAGGTGCTGTAGGCTATTTTTCAGAAGAAGGAACTTTTTCAGAAGAAGGAACTGGCAAAACCACTTCTGAATACTCCTTCCCTAAGAAAACCTATGAAATTTATGAGGTTGCCAGAAGTTGACTAGCAGCTTGAAGGAACATATAAACACACACACACATGGAAAAACAGGAACAATAAATGGAAGATGGAAGATGCTGATGTTTGAAACTCTGTATAACATTCAGTTAATGAGTCAGCATGATGTATGATGAAAATCCTATTTGAAACCAGTTTTAGGAATCTATATAACCTTCAAGTTTGATTTAATGTTTCCCAAAATGGCTAAATCAGAGTGGGGAACATATGACTGTGAGAGCAGGTGAAGGATGTCAGCAGGGTGTCACCCCTCCTGCGGGGTTGTACTCCACATCCCCTGCATCTGCTGGTGGCTCACAAAACTACTTATTCCAGGACTATGTAGACTGAAGCTAAAGTAGTGTTAAATAGCATTATTTCCACAGAAAAGATGCATCCATAGTTTAAAGTATGTCAAACACAGATAATAGCGATGTTGTTGTTGCATGGCAGGGGGTTGGACTGGATGGCCCTTGTGGTCTTTTCCAACTCTGTGATTCTATGATTCTATGGGGCTTTCTAGATTGGCAGGAAAGTGTGACATGAAGTTGCCTTTTCCTTAATGCTTAGCAGCTGCACCACAGCCTTTAGATGGAGCTGCGCTGTTCCGCAGTTTTTAAAAAAGAAGCTGGGAAAACCAGCACCTTTTTAAAGGCGCTTCTTCTCCCCTAAAATGCAAAAAAAGCGTTTTCATGGCACACTTTCCCTTTTTCTCATCTAAAGGCTAGAGTTTCATGCAGCCATGAACACACTTCTTTTTGCCAATCTAGAAAGCCCCAATGATTCTATGATGATCCTATTCCATCAGGTGAATGCAAGTTTCTTCCCAACATTAATTGGACTTCCTACTGCCACCACTTCTCTGTCCTGAGATGTGTTTGGGCAGGAACAGAGGATGAAACAAGTGGTGCGTGGTATCCCCTTGCCAATCCAATATTTGCCCTCCCAGACTGACCCAAAGAAGCACGAGTTCCTGTGACATAAGTCCTTAGATTTTGTCAGGTCTGGTTGTTTTATTCTCTGCATCCACTCATTGCATTCTTGATTGATGGGCTCTTTATAGTGATTTCTTAGTTGGTGCTGGGAATTTCCAGAAAGTAGCCTAGGGCCTAAAAGACATAAGCCAAATAAAGCAGATTCTAGGCACTGTGGAAGTTACCATTCAAACAACATTCCCCCAGCAGTCAGAAGATGCTCTGATGCCGTGTTCTGGTCCTTTGGACTGGATTAAAAATGAGTGAAAATAATCCAGATCTTGGTGACTTCTGGCTTGGGACCATGGCTGTGGGTCCACTGTGGAAGCAGGCCGTGTGGTCGCCATGGTTCCAGCACAATCATGGCCAGTGGCTGCTCTTTAGCAGCCATGTGTTTTGCCCCTAGGACAATAGAAATATTGTTTAGTTCTTTTAAAAATTAAACCTTGAGAACTACAGCAACAATTACTGATAGATATCCAAATATATTTGCCCTGTCTGGAGGAGCCCCATGATGTCTCCAGATATTGTTGGAGTACAATTCTCATCAGCCATAGGTAGTATAGTTAGTGGCAAGGGATTATGTGAATAGCAGTCCAATGACTGGAGGGTTACATGTTCCACTTTCCTGTGCTACCAAGGTCTCAGTGAGTCTTTATCACACAAAGCTATAAAAGTGGAATTTTAACAGGATAAAAGTGTCTTTGGCCTGTATGTATCACACAACATCCTGTCCATCCTGCTGCTGCCTTGCAATTCATTCATTACTGTAGTGTACCTTTTCATTGATGGGGAAAACCCATCAATATGCTCTCAATTTTGCTGCTATTCCATTACTGCCTCTGTACAGCAGGTCCATTCCACTGCAGTTCTGCTTCTCAGACAGTCACATGATGTGAATGGGCATGATTCTGCTCCGCTCTCCATCTCCTCTCCTCCTCCTTGCAGCAATTATGATTGCCAACAGATTCCCAAAGCCAGATGGATTTGGGATGTGGTTGGCTCAATGGCAATCACACAGGGTGGTTGTGTGAAAGTCCAGACAACAGCCCTACACTTCAGGAGTGGGGGGAACAGTGATCATAGTGGCCAACATCTTCTCAAAGTCGGCTGTTGTGGTTGGCTGTTATGACCACTTGTCCTCACTTCCTCCTGGAATGCAGCCTTTGGCAGTGCAGAAGTAGATCACACAGCCATGGATTGTCAAAGCGTTTTCATGAGGGAAAGTGCAATAAGAGATTATGGAAAACCAATATGCTTCCATTCTTAAACTAGCAAAATTGTGGTGGGACAACTGACTGGTGTGATAAACACCCATGAGATCTGTGGTATCAGCTATTGTTTCTAGTTAATATATATGGTCGTGAATCTATTACACTGCATTATTTCTCCTTCTTCTGAAGCTACCCATATTTTCCCTTTGACTACAATATATCAAATATCTGCCAACCCCTCCAGCAAAAAGATCATAATGCTTCCTATTCATACAATTTGTGAGTTTTCAGCACCTCCTAATAATAATACTGTTAAGACAAAAGACTAATTCACAGAGAAATATTCTGTATCAAGGATGTATTTCAAATGAAAATAAAAGGATTTTTTTTTAGTCCTTAAATGCCCTTATAGCATATGAAACCTTACCCAAAATAATAGGAAAAGTACTGGCTCATTTATTCAATAATATTATTATGAGTGGTAAGTAGAACTGGAAAAAAGCCAAGAGGCTTGTGGCTCTGTGGATTTCTTAGAAGAACAAAAGGGGAAAATCATTTCAAAATAAATTATTCAAAAGGGGCTAGTGTTGAGCAAGAAGAGTTTGCCTTGTTTTGGAGATGGCCTGCTGATTTCCAAACCTTCCTTTTGAAGGATGAATATATGGCTCTTTTTTGGGAGCTTGTGTGGCATAGTGTGGCATAATGGTCTGAGCAATAGAATACAACTCTGGAAACCAGGGTTCGAACATTGGTTGACCTTAGGCAGTCACAATTCTTATCCTGAGAAGAATGCATAGGTAACCCCCCATGATAGGTTTGCCTTAGGTTTGCCATAATTGGGAAACAAATTGTGGGTTTTAGTGTCATATGGGGGTCTCTGTGTTAGAATATCTTGGTTTTTACATTTAATTTCTCTCAGATATGGTCCTGATTTACTCCTTTTAAGCTCTGGTGTGACTTTTTTCTTTGTATTTTTGGTAATTTAAATTTTAAATTAAAAAAAGAGAAGATCCCTGGATTTTACATAGAGGATGGGATTGTGTGGGTTAGGACTGACCACCTTGGTTAGCAACTTAAACAGGGCTATCATATCATCTCTTAACCATCTCTTCTCCAGGATGAAGATACCCAGCTCCCCAAGTCTCTCCTCATAGGGCATGGTTCCAGACCCTTCACCATTTTGGTTGCCCTTCAGACTGGACACACTCAACGTCTCAACATCCTTTTTGAATTGTGCTGCCCAGAACTGGGCTCAGTATTCCAGGTGGGGCCTGACCAAAGCAGGATAGAGTGGCACTATTACTTTCCTTGATCTAGACACTATACTTCTATTGATGCAGCCTAGAATCGCACCAGAGTGCTATAGTTGTGTGTTGTGAAAGAGCCTCTGTAGTAGCCACCCAGTTACCTAGTTATGATAGTAACTAAGGACCCTATTGCATGGGGTTAAACCCCCAATCTACCTTTTCTGAATTCAGTCCTAATTCGGGAGGCAGATGGGTGTTATCACAAAGAAATCACTGCTGAATCACTGCCCAGGTCCATCCTGGATGCAGCCCAGCTCCTGTAAACTGCTTTGTTGGTCATTTTTAGAAGCCAGAGGTTTCTGACTTCAAAAAATGGCTGCTGAAGTGGCTTACAGGACCTGGGCTGCATCTGGGATGGACCTGGGCAGTGATTCAGCAGTGATTCCTGTGTGATAATACCCATCTGCTTCCCAAATTAGGACTGAATTCAAGAAAGGTAAGCCGGGGTTTTAACCCCATGCGATAGTGTCCTAAGGTAAGTATCCCAATTATATTATTTAAAACTCCCTGGGTTTTGGTATGTTTGCACAGTTATGAAAGATGTGCTAATATGTTGTCTGAGGTCTTCCCCAAATTTAGTCTGTCCAGATGCTGTTGGATTACAACTCCACCACTGACTAGCCAGCATGGAGCATTGTTGTGGATGAGCTTGAGTTCAGAAAGTTAGGAGGTGCCCAGTCAGGAAATGTTGTTTTTTGAGACTTAGGGCCTGGACAGACTGGCACTTTGCACCAGCCTGGGCCTGAACTATGGGTGTGCAGGAGCTGAGTGTTTACACACTTAGCAACCCTACCTCACACCCCGGGTGCTATATTGACATGCCCCTGTACACACAGGGTGTGCCACAATGACATCCTCTTGGCACTGCGACACTTGAAATGGTCTATTAGTTACTTGTAAGTTAACATGCAATACATAATGACTAATATTATGACACCATCTGACCAAGAAAGGAGTGAAAAGGCAGGCCCCACAATGTCAGGCTTAGCCTGAAGAAGAGCCCTCCCTCCATGCCATTTGTCACCATCCAACCTGGGAGGGAATGAAAAGGTAGGCCCAACTCCATCAGGCCTAGCCTGAAAAAGAAGAGCCATCCCTCCATGGCATCTGACACCATCCAGCCTGGGAAGGAGTGAAAAGGCAGGTCCAACTCTGTCAGAGCTAGCCAGAGGAAGAAGAAGGGCCCTCCCTCCAGTCCATCTGCCATGGTCCAGGCCTCAGAGGTAGAGAAGAACCACTGGACCTGATCCCCTTCCTCACCACCATTCCCTTTTCCTTTTGTGACATGTTTTTTTTAGTCTGTAAGCCTGAGGGCAGGGAACCATCTGAATAACTATCTGTAAGCTGCTCTGAGAGCCTTTAGGGCTGAAGAGTGCAGTATAAATACCGTAAATAAATAATACCTTTGGTAAGGGTATGAAGAGAGTAACACCAAATGTTACCTGAAAACTCCCCACAGCATTCTAGACTCTGGGTTAGGTAATTCTTGAGAAATTCAATGTTCCCTGCCTAAGAAAGGAGAAGTTAGCTTCTTGTAGGCAGGGACAACCTGAGTCTCAAGGGAAGTGATTTTTCTGTTGGTTGAAATTTTATTGTCTATCTATTATTGCCTTTTGTCTCTGGTCCCTGCATGGCCAAGAGGGGAAGTAGTGTTTCCTGCTTTAGATTCCTCCTGAACAATGGAACTCCAACAGAAACAACATGTGACACAAAATATAGGTTTGTGATTCTACCTTCATCACCATTCTACTCCTGTATGGTATTGAGAATAATCTTTGCCTGATGAAGAAGCCAATGAAGCTTCAAAAATTTGCATGCTGTATTTTGTGCATTATGATTGGCCATCAAAGGTATCACTCTTTTGTAGATTTTGGATTTTGTTTCATTTCGAGTTAGGGTCTTTGTGTGTGTGTGGTTGTCCAACAACATTTGGAGGGTCATATGTTCTCCATCCATATATTACCAATTGCTTTATTTGCCAAACACTCCTTCTCAGACATTCTGATCCTCAGAATCTGTCTCTTCAACTTCTGGTCCTACCACTCCAGTAACATGATCTGTGGCTTAATTTGAGCTAGAAATACTCCTCAGAGATCAACCCTGTTTCTTCTTTTTGATATAAAGTTCACCATGCAGCCTCCACACATATGAAATTTTGAGCACTGATCTCCAACCTCCCAACCCACTCAAGGACTAGTAAGTTATCAGCAGGGATGATTTGTTTTTGACAGGAGTACATTTCAATTTAAGAAGACTGACAATTTCATCACAACCAATAGGAGTATGATAGCTGAAGAATTTCAGAAGATTTTTACTACATTATTAGTGGTACTTTTTAAACCAGGGTGGAAAGAACTATTGACCTTCCAGATGCTGATGGAATCCTGTTCTCAACCACTAAGGCAGTATAGCCAATTGTCTGATATGACAGGAGATGAAGTCAAACAAATTTGGAGGGGATACACTTGTGCTCTAGTGAAAAAGGAATTTCCAGAAAATACTTCAGTTTTGTAACTGACAGAATGTTTATTTTGTTGGACAAAATGGATATTCTCCATGCAAGAGGATAAATAAACACAAATCTGATATTAGAAATGGTAACATTAAAAAATCATGTGCAGAGCATTTAAACTCTCCTGGACATACAGTATGGGACTTACAAGTGGCAGTTCACAAACAAAGTAAGTATTAAAAGAAAGAGAAAGACCTGAATTGATATATTCACAAATTCATGAACAATGGCATGAACAAAGTTAATGACTTTATGGCTCTCGCTCTCTCTCTCCCTCTACATACACACGAACATATAGGCACTGAACAGATGTCAAAATGAATCTCCTCTGAGAAGGTTTAAACCCAAAGGGAACTGACTTTTGGTAAACAGATTTGTTACTTGCAAATATCAATACTAATAGTCCACTTGAAAAGACTTTTACCAGCCACTTGAAAGACACCTATCACCTTACACAGCTCTTTGAAGATTAATGACTTATATCACATTTTGTATCTTTCTGTATCCTATTACATTCTATTCTACTCCCACAGCAATGTAACTATTCTTTAAAAACTGTGGCTTTAATACAACTCTCTCAGTGTATCTGGGAAAGTGGATTGATATCTTTAAATGTGCATGCTAAAATACAAATCGGTCTTAAAGGTGCTTAAAAATTATCCCATAAAAATTCAAATACGAATCTCCTTGCCTTTTCCCCTTTTAAATACTACAAGATTAACATTGTCATTTCTTTTAAGAGTGCAGTATATAAGTGTGTATAGGTTGTATGTGCATCTCTCCATCTCTTTTGCTCTCAGTGTATTTGTGTGTATATGAGTTAAAAAAAGAGAGAATGGGATGGGGTGGTTTAATTTAAACAGTTAAATGTTTGGTTAGAGTGTTCACTGTTGTAGAAGTGGATTTTCTCAACATTTTTCTCTCAGCATGTTTGTTATTGTTAGGCATTACAGCTGGAAAACTGAGATAGGAATGGCCTGCTTTCTAAAAGGACCAGAATACTAATTTAAAGCAGCAGATAAATCTTGGTGATGGCTGGACACTGAATTCCTGTTATTGGTGTCTGTATTTATAGGCAAATCATACACAACATTTTTTAAAAAGATAAAAATGCAATTTAAATTTTTATATGCAATCTTTAAAGGGGCATGGTCATTCATTTGTAGAATTAAGAGTGACTGTTGTCTTCCATGCATTTATCTCCTTTCTTTCCCTTAAGTCTTTGTGTTTGTTTCAATGGTTTTATGTGATTTTTACTCTTTCCAGCAATTCAAAAGGGCAGGGAGATTTTTATTGGAAGGTATGGCACAATGCTTTCCAATAATACCCAATAATTGCTTGTTCTTAGTATAACATGCAAGGAGAGAAGGACATAAGCAATCACTTAGGCAGCCTGCCTTTGAAGAAGGATCGTATCTGGCCATCTTGAGCCTAGCTGGCTATGTGGTGAGTGAGCTAGATACATTGCCCAAATATATCTCTCTTCTCAATTCCAGGATCAGGACAGCTTGAACCATTGCTGGGAAAACAGTTTACAATTCATCAAATGTAGCTCAGACTTCATATGGGAACAGTGCATCCATCATCCACCCACCTTAAAGTGTACCCACACTGTAGAAATAAGGTACTATGAAACAACTTTAAATGCCTTGACTCTATCCTATAGCACTGAATGGGAACGTCCTGGCACCAGGCGATGGAATGGGGCCATTTTTGAGGACACTTGGGTGTGCGGTAAAATACATTTGTTCTTGGCACCCATGGCCCCTAGAGTCCCTTTCGTGTGTCCATAATGGGGACAAAACTGTGTCTGATAAAGTCCTTGGACTAACATCTGGAGTCCTAGTCCAACATTCAAAGAACTATACCATATTGGCTCATTCCGGCCCATTAACATTGGAAAAGTTCTGTCCTGCTAAAGAGAACTCCTTGAACTGGGTTTGTTGGTAAGAATCAACACAACTGTTCATGTTTTTGGGCTCTGAATGGTGGTGTGGATGATTATCATAAGCAGCTCCTGCCATTGAGAATGCACCCATGCAAAGCAGTACCAGTCACACATGTGGACTTTTCACTTTCTCCACCCACTCAAAAGTCTCCAAAAAGCAGGACTACATACAGTGCGAGGGTGGTTGTTGTTGTGCCATTTGAAGTCATTTGAAGTCATTTCCAACCTAAGGCAATCCCCTCACAAGGGTTTCTTGTCAAGATTTGTCCAGACGGGGTTGCCTTTCCTTTCCTCCGAAGGTGAGACAATGTGACTTATTCAAAGTCACCCAGTGGATTTCCATGGCTGAGCAGCAATTCAAACCCTGGTCTCCCAGTGTCTTAGTCCAACACTGAAACCATGACACCATGCTGGCTCTTCATAGTGTGATGGAGCGACTGTCAATCCACAGTTACAATGGAAATGGTTTGTTTACGTGTTTAGGCTCTTCTAAATGTAATTCTGGTAAATTCACATGGCCATAGAACATCAATGTTCCTTTTGTAAAAAAGAAAAAAAAAGCTGTGTCACACTTTAAAGCTGCTCTGTTTTAAACAACACATTTTAAAGCTCTGCTCACTGAATTTGCTCTGTTATTGTCTGTCCCAGTTGTTGATTTAGTAGCTTTTCTGATGTAGCCTGGGAATGGTTTCCTTTGGGTTTTCACATTATCATGTTACAACATGCAACCCAGACTATTTATACTGGTGGTTAATGACATTGTGTGAGTGGAATTCAGTGGTCTTTATATAAACAAGACAAGATAGCCCTGCTGTATAAATTAAAGGGTTACATCATGCTTATTAATCAAGTTTAAAGACTTTTATCATCATGAGAATTATTTTGTCAAGACATTAATATGCCTTGTATTTCAAATATTTCATGCTGAAAAAAATTACCATTTAAAAAGATGAAATTAAACATTATTTCCATTTGGCTAAATAAAGAAATGAGATGGAAAAACTAAAATAGTTTATAATTTCTCCCAAAGGACATGATGAGTGACTAATGTAATATATCCCTATCTAGTGCTTGTCCCCTCCATGCAGTTTTAAAATAGTGATATAACAAATCCCATATGTCCTTTAAAACATGCCATCAAAACATTCTTTTCTGGCAGTCCCACTCCCCACATTTTCTAAATCCTTTTTACAATAGTTCAATCCAAGCTGTGTTCAGAAAAGGAAGGAATGGGATTAAAACTTTGAAGAAGCAAAAAAGAGTAGCTGTGGAGGGTCTGAGGAGCCTTCAGGGGCTACGCCAACTAAGAAAGAAAGAAAGAAAGAAAGAAAGAAAGAAAGCAAGCAAGCAAGCAAGCAAGCAAGCAAGCAAATATGGCTGGAAGTCCACTTATTGTCTGGGAAACTTTTAAAAAATAAACTGTGGTTTTGTGTGTGTGTGTGTATGTGTATGCACGCATGCACACATGCATGCATGCACACACATGCCCACACAAAATCTGTTTAAAGGTGAGTTGTTGCCACTTTGCTTACTTCTGTTTCAAAATATCTATCCCTCTCTACATATTTGTGTATGTATCTAGCCTGCCCCCCTCCCCCTTAAAAGTTAATTTTAGAGGTTAAGTCTTTCATGCAGAGTATTTCTGGGCAAAGCTTTTACTGTATACGCTCTGCCTCATTCACACAAGTTTGCAGGGAGTCTCTTAAAATATCATCTTCCATTTTTTAACATGTGCACATGTACACAGGCACACTGTTATGGAGGAAAAGACGGAATGGCTGCACAGTGTGTGTGTATGATAGTGTTAAGAATCTTCCCTCTCAAAGCATTTCGAATGTGGCCACTCAGGAAAAGGAATATTCTTATCTTCTTCTGTGAAAATTTTGGGTGGATCCAGACTCTGGGATGTGTCTTGTTAGGAGTATATACAAATGCATAAGTGTGGTTTACTCATTCTTTTTGGGCAGGTCACAGGAATCCATTCTCTGCACTCCATAAAACACCCTTTCCTGTAGCTGCTAAGCCCTAGTTGAGTAGCTACTGCTGCTGCTGCTTATTGGTACACAAGGGAGGAAGAGGGGAGGCAGTTCAGATGCTGCTGCTGATGCATCTGCCCTGGGCTCCCAAGGGAAGTAAAAGGAGAGTACACTCCATCTGTGTACATACCCTTGTTTCTTCCTCCTCCAAGCTGAGGCCAGCTGTTTCTTCATTGTTTGAATGGCTTCCCTCCTCCTTTTCCTCCACATTGGTGAGTAGTAGCACCAGAGGTCCTCCCTGGTGTTTGACAGATGCAGGAGTACCAGGTGGACACAGAAGTGCATAGGTGGAATATTGTGCTCTCTACATAAGAGCTATGTAAGATGCTACATAACAGCCTGTGTGTTGTAGTGGTTTAAGAGCCAGTGTGGCATACTGCTTGTACTGAGACTCTGGAGGCCAGAGTTTGAATCCTTGTTTGGCCACGAAACCCACTCGGTGACTTTAGACAAATCACATACTCTCAGCTTCAGAGGAAGGCAATGGCAAACATCCTCTGAATAAATCTTGCCAAGAAATCCCAATGATAAGTACGCCTTAGGGTTGCCATAGGTTGGGAATGACTTGAAGGCACATGACAACAACAACAACAACAACACCATAAGTTCTCAGTTCTTATACATAGAACATATCTACGGAAATCAAGTTGGTCAATGAGATTCACTCTGGGCTTTATTTTGAAGTGGAGAGGAGATACTTTAGGAATAAGGTTCAGCTCTTTTAAGGTCTGAACTAAACCTTCAATTGGACTAACTGCTCCACTGACATGAAGCAGCTGGCATATGATTGCTAATGTTTTTATTTCCACCCAAATCAATTGGTAATGGTAGGGCTGAACTAGAGGGATTTTTGTTTGATTGCATAGGATATGTGTATGTGTTTTTAAAAATTGCCTTAAAAATTACCTTCTACCCTAGTAGAAGTAAAACTGAAGCAAGCACACAAATGTTTGGCTTATATACATCTAGGCAGGCAGAGGACGTTTAAAAAAAATATTAATCATCTAGAAATGAATAGGGCCTACCGGATTAGACATACTAGTAATATTTTACAAAGAGGATTAAGAAGTCTTTCAATGTCATAAGGAACCGAATGATGCCTTTGGCTGCCACTCTTTTTGTTTCGGTACAATGCACATTAAAATACACTTGGCAAAGGAACGTCACCACATGACACAGATGTCAAACTTAAGATGGCACAGCCAAGTATGGAAAATGTAGAGTGGATGACTCACATTTGTGCCTAGTAACAAAGGATAGAGCAAAGCATTGTAAGGGGAGAGGGACCCAGGAGAGTGTTCAACAACATGTAAGCACAGTCAGAGAGGATTGTGTAAGTTTAATTCATTGTTACCTACTCTGATTGGCAGTACATCAACAGGTCTTCTAGGTCTTTTTACCTGGGAAGGTTGAACATTGCATCTGGGACTTTCTCCATAAGAAAGATATGCTGTACTCAGGACTTAGAGAAGTTACATTATGGCAGAGTGTAGCTACTGAGGGGACAAAATAAGGGCATTACTCCCACAAAAAAATTGGCTCCCAAATGAAATTTTCATTCAGTTCCCAAATCTGTAGCATTGTAGTAAGTAAAAACTTCAGTTGAACATTTAGAAATAGTGTTTGGGCATACAAAAAAGGGGGAAACCGAAGTAACCAAGGGAATGTGACCACAGCAAATATAAGAGTTCCAGGTGTAAATTATTTTCTGTTTTTCACTCTTTGCCGTACAAGAATTTTGGGACTAAAACAAACAGCTTCATTTATATACCGCTTCATACCCTTAATGAGTGTCTAAGCGGTTTACAATTGTAAGCTATTTGCCCCCCAACAATCTGGGTACTCATTTTAGTGACCTCGGAAGGATGCAAGCCTGAGTCGAGCTTCAGCCCTTTGCTGGTCTTGAACTTGCCACCTTATGGTTTTGAGTGAGTGGCTGCAGTACAGGCATTTAACCACTGCGCCACCAGGGCTAAAGGAAACTTTTATTTATGGGAGGGCAATGTGCTCTCAAATAGCTACATCCCTGCTTTGAGGCATACTGGCTTGGAGATATATGAGATTTGCAGTTCAAAAAGTTAATGGCTCTTGGGCTCTGCTACTATTTCTCCTCTAATTATTATCATCACCTCCAGAATGCAAGGCTCTTTACTGGCTTTCCCAAAATAATATACCGGTATTGTAGACAAGAACATATCTATGGCCATGATTTGACTGTGTAGCTGTTCCTTACCCTCAACACCACAGACAGGTTGCTTTTTCACCTGAAATGTGCCCTGTTTAATTCCAAAGTCAACTTTACTGTAGCAAAAGGGTGGGAATTGTGTGGTGCTTCAAATGTTCTTGAACTGTAACTCTCTGCACTATTGGCTATGCTGGTTACAGCTGCTGATAACTGAAGTTCAATAACATCTGGAAGTCCACACAATTTCTATCTCTGGTGTAGTGGCATCAGCAAGTGAAGGTATAGCTATGTGCATATTTTCTCCCCTGACATGCACATATTGTTTCTTTGGTCCAGCATGTATCATATGTAGTTGGAAATAACATGTTTTTATTTGCTCAGCACTTTAGCATAATGAAGACAATGGCTTGTGCCCATGATGTGCTTTGGCTAGGTAACTGTGACCTTAAGATGCTATCCTTTAGGTCTGAACTGTAGGCTTGTGTTTTTATTATTCTAAACTGTTTGCAAGTTTTAATCTGATCTGGCTATGACTTTTGGCAAAGTGTGTCTCACTTATCTGTCATTATGAGATGATTGTTTTCTTTTTGTTATTGGAAATTGTATTGATGCTTTTTTGGAATATATAATAACTACAGAACATTTTGAAAGCAAAGCTACTCTGCTTCCCAATTTATTCTCAGTTATTTCCCCCTCACCCATTCTGTCCACATTCACAACTTACTTTGTCATCTTTCAGAGCACTCTTATTAGTTTCAACAAACTCTGCTCTTGTTTTGCCTATGCTCTTTAATACCCATAACACTTCTTTATAATACTTCTGAGTGAGGATGAATCTGAATTAAGGATCAATGGATTCAGGTGCAAAATTTGAAGAGTGATTTTGTCAGACTTCTTGAGACAGATAGGCAGAAGAGCATACTAAAAAGTAAAATATTAAAAATGGTAAAATAATTTGCAACAGGAAAAATGCATCAAAAGACCATCCATCTAATATAACACCTCCTTTCCCTTCCTCTTTCTAAACATGGTGCCATCATCTTTGTTTTATTTGCAAACATACTCTAAATACCCGACTTGGAATCCAAGGTTGCTTATGGCAGAGGCTAGATCTATGTTAGAAAAACATCTTTTTGTGTCTATTCTTGGTGTCCTTAGGTTTCCAATTGCAAACTTTTATGGTGATAATGGCAGGTGGTTGGCTATACGCTACCGTTTTAGGGAATCTTCTAGTTTGATCTAAACAAACATGAGCTCCAGTGTACTTCCTTGGTTTTTGCCAGGTTCTGACAGTTATTGTCACCTCCATGTCAGATTGTTCTGTGTCACTGTGTGTCTCATTCTTTTTAAAGGCTTTTTGTTGCTGGATGAAATGATTTTAACTTTCTCACAGTGCTATGTCAGCGGCTTTCTGGAGGGGGGAATGGTGGCTCAGAGACCTAGTGGCCCAGCACAAGGAACCTAGAACAGGAGCTTTTTCACACCACACAATTATAGCACTATGGTACTATGGCACTATAGTTGGGATTTACAATTTAGGGAAGAATTATTAACCAGAGAGTTTTACTCCTAGGATCCCATAGGCTGTACTATGGCAGTTAAAGTGGTATCCCAGTGTTAGAATTGTGTAGTGTGAAAGGGCCCAGGTATCCAGATGCCACCAGACTTGTTTCAACCTCTAGATTGTCTTCTTACTCTTAGATCTCTTCCACATTAACAATTATAGCACTTCACTCCCCAAAACTACAAATCCAAAATTCCACAGGATGAAGCCATGGCAGTTAAAGAGGATCAAAGTCTGTAGCATGAAAGTGCACTCATTCTGGATGCATCTGCTTCCTAATGAAATCCTCAACTTTGTATCTAAGAAGGAACCAATAGGCAAGTTCTTTGCCTCTCCAATCTGCCATTTCACTTCACTCTTCCATAAAGTACAAGGACACATTATTCCTTTGTTGATCGTTTGCCTGATCTGATTCATAGCAGTACAATGTCATTTCCTAATAACATTACCATGTTCTCGTATTGCTCATCAGTAAGCTCTGAAAACCACCCTTTTAAAAAAATGTTTCTTGTTCTGCTGGGGCCTGTTTGGACAATTCCACTTTCGCCCAGAATTCCTCTAGGCTCCTGCACTGACATCTTGCACAGTCTCTCTTTCAGAAACCACATCCCAGTAGATGTTTTACAGTATCCAGAGAAGCTACTCAGTATGTCCAACTAATGGAGGCAGGATTCAGCATGTCAAAAATATAAAACCTATTACAATCTGAATATGTCTCCCTAAGAGTTGTTCTCACTGCTATTACATTCCTTCTGGAATGCCTGACCAGCCCTTGTATCTATTTCCATTTTATAATTATGGATTTAGAGAACTCTAAGTTCTGGTTGGAAATAAAATGGCAGCACTTGCTAGTTTGAACCCATTGTCCACAGTGGCAAGTGATGTAGTTTAGTAATAGGACTGTGGGCTATCACTGTGGGGCAATCAGAGAAGAAAATTCTCTTCCTTTCCAGAAATTACAATGAATGGTAAGGAAAGCAAAGGCACCTCAGTTATGAAAATACACAGCTGCTGAATTGGTAGCAGGGATCCCAGACCCCAGGTTGTGACCCCCTTTTTGGTCCCTAGGGCAAAAGGGAGGCATCTCAGAGAGAGAGCATATTTGAGTGTGCATGTGTGCTTTTTGTTTGCAAATTTGGAATTTTTTTATTTGAATGACATACTCTATATAACTATGGTTATATTAATGTATTGTGCTGGCCAAAACCAGGACCCGCTCCCTGTGACATCACAAAGGATGTCATTTTTTGGCCCCCAAATCTCAAGGTGTGGAATAGTCCTGAGCAGTTGTACTGGATAGTCTCCCCTCCACTTAGCTATGACTTGCTGATGTCCAAGAGGAGAAGTGGCCAGTCAGTAATTTGCACGCTGTCTATAGTGGCTGGCAAATCCTGGTTTGCTCTTGAAAAACCTTATTTATGCAAAATTACTGGATGAAATGATTTTAACTTTCTCACAGTGCTATGTCAGGGAGAATGTGGTCTAGAGGGAATGCCTGCAAGCTTTCAAATGCATATGTACTTGTAAGGTAACAGGTTACTGGAGTCGGCTGTAGTTTTATCGTTATTATGTTTGAACTGCTTTTAAAAGTGTTGCAAATTATCATTTTCAATATAATTATTTAATTTTTAAAAGACATTGTATTAGCCCTTGTTTTAACTGTCTTCTGTTTTAACCATAAGTCTCCTTGGTTCTCATACTGGCAGAAAGTCAGGCCATAAATGAAAATGAAGGAAAGATTGGAATAGTACACACCAGATATTAAGGTGAAAGTACACGCTCTTCTGACTTCTTAATATTAAACTCCAATGGACCAACATAAGCAGAGATCCTTTATTGCTTAGTGTTGCATAACAGTTCCATTTAAGAGGAGCTCAGCTGTAGCTCCTTGTTCACCACCTCCAAGATTCATGGTTCTTCTGCACTGCCCCCCCGCCCCCCCTCGAATGACCATTTGGATGGCTGGGGGATACTGGAGAAGCATCCGGCTATGCTTCGTAAACAGGCCCAGGCGTCACTCACACTACAAAAGTAATGCACTTTGACACCACTTTAATTGCCATGGTACAGTGCTGCAGAATTCTGGAATTTGTAGTTTTGTGAGATATTTAATCTTCTCTATCAGAGAGCTCCAGTGCTACAACAAACTACAAATCCCAGGATTCCATAGCATCAAGCTATGGCAGTTAATTCTACATTGGAGATGTCATCTCAGACTGATGGCATCTTCTGCCAGGTTCTGCTGGGGCCTTGGCAGATAATATCATTTGTCTGTGTTTGGCTATTGACTATAGTCAAATGTTTGCCAGTCCCTACCCTTTGAAAGTGATCAGATGTTTTTATGGGAAAAGCACATATGATAAAGTGTTTTTATGTCTTATATATTTTGTCAGAGCTTGGGATTTTCTTTCTTTCCACCTCCTTGTCCTTTTCTTTCAGTCTCAGAGGGAGGCAAAGGCAAAACCCCTCTGAACAAATCTTGCCAGGAAAACTATGATAAATTTGCCATTTGGTCTCCATAAACTGGAAACAACTTGAAGGCACAGAACAATAACAATCCACTGAGTATATTGACATTTGGTTTATTAATTTTTAAAAATTCAGTTGTTAAAATGTTATTTCATGTAGTTCAGTTTTTTGGAAAAAAACAGGATGAAAGTGGAAGTGCATACAAGAGATAACATGCCAAATGTAATTGTGGAGGAATATAGCTCTAGATTGTTGTATGATGACTAATTTTAAAGCAGTCATCCATTGTGCAGAAGATACAGACTGTGTTTGAATAGATCATCAACTCAGAATTCTTTTGAATCCTGTTTGGGAAAAGGCAACATGTTTGCAGAAGGAATAGTTAAATAAACACATACCTTCTATCTATGGTTCATTTCCTTTGGCATCCCAACGCAACACTTTAGCTGGTCTTTTCAATATCATTTCTAAAGAATTCTGCCGAAACACTGACATGGAACTGCTGGAGATAAAAATAGCAATTTGGAATCCCTGTCTGGGAAAATAACTTTTTTATTTATACACATTTATTTATACACTTTTTATTTATACACAACTAAATGCTCGTTGTTATTGTGAATAATGGCATGTTTCTCTAGGCTTTCTTTGTTTTCCATTTTTTACCTTTTTCATTTTTTTCTGCAAATACTTCCACCACCCCCTCATTCCTAGTGAAGGACAGCACTATCCAGCACTATTCAGGCTGCACAACCCCTATGCATTTCAATCTGATTTTCTGATAGGGGGGAAATGCTTGTGTATTGTACTTTGGTAAAAGTAATACCACAGCCATTAAAAAAAAACTATCTAAAGGGCATAAAGGAAAAGTCTTTGTTGACATCAAATAAGGATGGGTTTGATTAATAGGTAATTGCAATCCAGAAATAAGTAACAAGGGGAACACATCTGAATTCCTCTGTCATGGGCAAAGAGACAATATAGAACCATCACCTTGGTCCTAAGCATATTACTTAGGAAACAAAAATGTTTCACTGAAGTACAAATGTGCTAAACGCATTACATGGAATCATGTGCCCTTAAATCAGTAGGGCTTTTTTCTGATGAATGTCTTGCATTAATTAGCTCCTAATATATGCATTGACTTGCAAAAATTCCTGTTAGAATTGTCAAGGAATTTAATAACACTGCCATGATTATTTTTAGACTGCCCACCTGATGAGTGAATATCAAGCATGGGTCACGTGATAATCTTACCTATGTTTGCACATATGTCTCTTAAAATGTTCCAATGCTGTGCTTTTGATGACTGTGCTGTACTACACTCTATGCTGGATTCTACTATAAAACTAGATTACTGCATTGGATTGTACCTAATGCTTCCCTTGATGTCTATTTGGAAGCAGCCACTGAAAAGTGCATCCTGACAGAAAGAATGCACATTGGAATGCACATTGGGAGCCTATCTGTACTGCCTTCCCAAAACTGTTCAAAAAACAGTTTTAAAGATGAGAACCAATGGTGATAATTACACATTCCAGGAACTGAACAGAAACAAATATGCTTCTAGTAGTTCTCTTCAGAGTTCTCCTTGCTGGATTGGGACACTGAATATTTGAATATTTACATCATTTCTATTATTGAGAAAGTTTTCATGAATCTAAGATCCATTCTGAATCACTGAAGCCATTTTGATGAGTGGCCTTCCTTGTAGATTTTTATTTACCATGGAGCCATGTATCCTCTTTATAAATATCATTCCTAACAAGGTGGACAAAACGTCACTTCTCAAAAACAACATTTATTCATATTTGCAGGGCTTTTAATATTTAGTATGTTGCAATAAGGACATTTGTATGACAATGAATGACTAGCCATTTTAAGGAGAGCATGGCTCACCCATCCACCACATTCAGTTCAAGCAACCATTTTTAAAAAAACAAAGAAGAATCCAATATGCATCTTCTTCTTTTTTTTAAATCAAGCTTTATTTACAATTGCATGAATTGATCCTTCTTGCAAATGTCCATAATCAGTGACTATCCTCCAGATTTCACACATTCTTCTGAATCAATATGCAGAGAGAAATCTTGCTAAAACTGGACTTGCTACTTCATTTCCATACATAAAGGATTTTGAATTTGAATTAACATTCTCGCACACCAATGGCATATATATGTCTGTCCCTGGTTTTCCACTCCAATAAATGCATCTGAGGAAGTAGAGTCAAGTCTATGAAAGCTGATGCTGCCAACTTCTTTCTTTCATTTAATCTCAAAGGTGCATACTGATTCTACAGACTAACACAGCTATATCTCTGAATTGTTTCACCTTTCTCTGAAGTTAATGTTTTCACATTGTAACATGAAATAGTTCAGCAATGTTCAGTTTCTGAACAGATGGGGCTGAAGGAACACATTTTGACATCACAGCAATTACTGCCTATGTTAAACTATTGCTAGCAAATCCCTTGAGCTAACTATTATCCACATTCCTTTGAGATGAATATTAATCTAATAGACATTCCTTGAGATGACTGTTAGAAGCATGCGGAAGATAGCCAGTGGGTCTAATAATTAAAAATTGGCGTACTATGTGGGTGGAAAAAAATTCAGCCACAGGGTATGTGCACTGTGGAGGTGAGTTTCCCCTTAATACAATTTCTCCCTTTCTAGAATGCATGCATACAGGCAAGGCATTTAAAAAGCACTTTTCTCATTTCAATTCAAGTTGGCACCAGAATTTAGCATTCTTGGGTATCGACTGAGGTTCATTCCTACCAGAAGTTCCACTGACAATCTGTAGAAATTGCCAGTCCAACTGTCCTACTGCTTGATGGAGTTACTTTTTGGACTACAGTCCCTAAAATCACCCAGCCAGCAGGCCACTGACTATACTGATGGTGGATTCTGGGAGTTGTAGGCCAAAGATGTAACTTTCCTAGGTTTTACTGTTACAGGCTGTTCACTTGACCTTTCTTACTAAGCAAGCAGTGTGAAAAATTAGGAACAAGGCAACCAAGTGTTTTATTTTACAGAGGAAAGTCCTGTATTTAAAGGGTTGGCCAGTCCTCCAAATCTAGTTTCAAGATAAAGAGAGGAGATCAGGTCCCTATGAAGCTGCCTGCCAAACAGATACACAAGAGAAGACCCAGTCATGGCCTTCCTCACAGTGATGAGATGTATTTTGTTTTTTAAGTAGAGTTCAAATTTGCTCCCATACAGATAAGATAGTACATCAAAATCTGCATCTCCTTTTGTCATCCCCTTTTCAGGCTACATTTCCTCTCTTAGGGGCAATCTACAAGTGGCCATCCCATCAATTGATCAGTGCTCCTCCCTGTCAGAAGGGAAAATTGAAGAGTTAAACTGTTGTTATTATTAATAGGGAACTGCTAATTTTGCTGTAGTGATTCTACACTGAATCATATTGTCTGGAAAACAATAATAGAACAGTTTATCCTTCTGGGCTGAAAACACCAGTGGATATACAGTAGCTATGTCGTTGTTTCTTTTGAAGGAACCACTTCCTTCCTGTTGAATGCTGTGTTACATGAATAGGCATGTTCTAGAGCACAGAGGGCCATATTTGCTGATTTTTCATGCCTCCAGGGTCTGGATTGCTGCAGCTGCACCACTGTGGCGACCATCTTGATGACCAGGACAGCACCATCCTGGTTGCATTTTGAGACATGGAGTGGGTTTTTTCATGTAAGGATCCTTCCCCAAACAGGATACAGAGGATTTGAGGACACCAGTGACTTTCCCAAGGGCTGTACTGGATCCTCCGAGGGCACCTGCAGATCCCCAAGGAACATGATTCACTAACTGATTGATTGACTGAATATCCTTTATCCTGGTATGATCCAAGATGGCATGAGTCCCTCCACTCACATGCCCTATTGTTCCACACAACCCATAGGCTGCTCCCTGTCTCTCAAACAAGGTATTACACTATTCTCAAAGACTGTTTCTAGCTTTTCTGCTGCCATCTAATGGTTGGAGTTTTATTGCAACACATCCTACTTGCTCGACCTATCACAATGCTGACCAAACCATACCCATTTGGGAACCATACACAGGGGCTGTATGTGTTGGATATATCCCTGGATCAACAGTGAGTAGAACAAAAGGATAAAAACTTCTTTTGGAACATCCAGACCTGGGAAAAGGATGGGAAGCACTGTTCCTTTGTAATGACTTGATCGTCTTTATCTTTCATTGCTTGCTAATTTCAACAAACACTCCTGTTACTACAATCAGATGTATATATGTTGCTGTCATTTGCCAGCAAGTCACCTAATAATGC
The DNA here is from genome assembly GCA_034509955.1 of Urosaurus nigricauda. Taxonomy (NCBI): domain Eukaryota; kingdom Metazoa; phylum Chordata; class Lepidosauria; order Squamata; family Phrynosomatidae; genus Urosaurus; species Urosaurus nigricauda. Next base: position 62,227,375 of record JAOEGL010000005.1, on the reverse strand, counting down.
ACCTACAAATGAGAGGCCACTTATTGCCCTGGCCATCAGTTGCTCAGATCTTGCAAACTCAGAGGCGAGTTTCAATTAATCCACTTGGAACACAGTCTTCCTCTTTTTCTGTTGCCTTCCACTTTGCCAAGCATTGTCTCCTCCAATGAGACACATTGTCTCATGATATGCCAAAAATATCATAGCCTCTGTTCAGTTATTTTGGCTTCTAGTGAGAGTTCAGGGCTGATTTGCTCTCAGGCCCATTTATTTGTCTTTTTGAAGTCCATGGTATATGTGTTGGTTTAAAACATGGCCCACATTGATTGCCTTTGAGAGTCCAGCTTTCCACACTGGCTGCTGCAATTTGTCTGTGAAACAATGTAGCTCAGTCCTATCTCCTTCCCTCTCTATAAATACAAATAAGGAAAAGGGAGAGCCCCTTTCTCTTCTAAAAGGAAGCAGGCACATGCCATGACCCCGGTGGAGGCAAGAGAGAGAGGAGGGAAGGAGGGATAGATGGAGGGGGAAGTGTACATGAGGGCCCTTCATGGACAAGGCGTGCTGCCTTATGACATCCACCTAACCTGTGCCAAAGAGCACAGCACAGCTGCGGTTCACACCAAGTGCCATCTAGGGGCACATGCACACAGTGCTGCTATTTAGAGCTGTAACAGGGTGTGCTACTCACTTTTACCTCTGGCCTCATGAAAGGACAAGAGTTACAGGCTGCCTGGCAACATTTCTGCAGGAGACAGACCAAGAAGCACAATCACTTTACTCCTCGTGATGCTGGCTGTTGGCTCAGGAAAATGTCACTTCATTTTAAATTTGTCTCAATCTAGCTAAGTAGAGGCGCCAGTCAACAAATTGGTTGATCATTTGCATGCCTCTGCCTTTGCTGTCTTTGGCTAAGGAGGTCAGATTTATAGTGGAAGTGGGAATAGCTAAGGGCAGGGGTGTAGCTATGGGGGCAGGGGAAAAAAATAAAGGTATCACTTCCCCTAAGAATTCTTTCCTTCCTTGTTAAAGAGGAAGAATGGACAGGCTAGGACCAGCTGCAGCAGTTTGCTTTTGCATGAATATACTGTATAGGGAAGTGAAACATTTTGGCCCCTCCTGTCCTTTCCAGCTGCCAAGTTAATTCAGTACAAACTACTGTGGCACTTTAAATTCAGTTTACATTAACTGAAGTAACTCAGAGACAAAGGGGGAAAGTGGGAGGCAGAGAAATAAAATGGGACATTTCAGAAATCACTGATGTGTAATAACAGAGGATTCATTGGGACTGTCGCAAATCTGGACAATTGAAAGGTATTTATTTTCTGGGTTAGCATTCTCTTGATCATTTTGCTCACTCCTTTTCTTTAGATGCCTAAACTGTATTTCTTAATACTCAACTGAAGTTTTAAGTACTTAAATGCTACAAATTTGGGGAGTGAAGAAATTTTTTTATTATTGGGCAGAATTCTTATTTGGAGGGCAATGCCCACATTCATTCCCCTGCCTTTTATCACAATGTCTCTCTCCCAAGAAGAGTCTTTTTAAAAAAGAGGCATGTTTTCAACAGCTGAGTGCCTGGCAAACATATCACAGCATTTGGGAAGGATCCCTCTCCATTTCCCAGCAGTCAGGTTTTAATCACCCCAAACAGATTTGAATGTTTCAAGTACTGAAGAAATACCTCCTCCTCCTACCATTATGGACCTTATCAGATGTTGGAAATGGGAAGTATAATCCAATGGCAATCTGAACGCAATCATGGGGTTTCACGTTATTGCGAATTAAAGTATCTCACGCAATTTAGGGCAAAAGGGAAGTCATTCTGAACGCAATCATGGGTTTTACGTTATTTTGTATTAAAGCATCTCACGCAATTTCGGGCAATGGGGGTCATTTTCAGGTAATGGGAAGTCATTCTGAATGCATTCCGGGGGAGGGTGGTTTGAGGATGGCGACTGCACCGGGTGTCACCCCAGAAGAGAGGTGACACTGGGTGGGGCCCTCCTCCACTGGGTGGTGGTGGTGTGGTGCTGTTGCAGGTACCTGCCCCATCATCTTCGCTGCCATGGCTCCCTCCTTGAGGAGGAAGCCAAGGCAGTGGAAGCGGAGGATTGGTTACTGCACCCCCCTTGACTTCACTCCCTCCCAGCTTCCTCTTCATGGGGAAGCCACACAAAGGTAAAGCCCTCCTGGCTTTGCCTCCAGGCAGCTTTCTCATGAGGCAAAGGATTCACCTCTGCTCAGCTCCCTCCTCACAAGGAAGCCATTTGGAGGCAAAGGAGTGGTGAGCTTACCTCTCCACTGCCTTGCCCTTCCCTATCCTTTTCCCTCACTGGGTTAATTGAGTGAAAACTACTTTTGCACTTTGAACTCAGTTTGCAGCAACTGAAGTAAGATGAGAAAAAGGAGGGAAGTGGAAGAAGGAGAGAGGAAGTGAGACATTTTTAAACCAGCTGTAAAAGTGGGATGCCAGAGAATTAGTTGGGATTGTCCCTGCCAAAATGGGACAGTTGAAGGGCATACTAATGGCTGATATTCTACATCACACAAGCAGAATGTCAAGCTCAGCCAGGCATAACTAAGTTCCTCCCTCTTTCTCATCCCCTAGTGTTGGGGTACCACCTTCATCATCTCATGGTCAGGGATTTTGCCGGTGACCGGAATGCAGGGATTTTACTGGTGACAATAAGACAACAAAGGCATCATCCCAGATACCCTGGTATCCTCCAAAGATCCAGGAGGAGGATATCTTCATGCCTCAAGTTGCTCAGGAGCAGAACCTGGGCACACCCCCTGTTATCCCCTGGCCACCAACAGTCGGGGTAGGGGGGAGCATGCTGGAACCAGGGAAATAAGGTTAAATGTACAGGAGGTCACTGCAAATGGTGGAGTTGATTTATGGCACCCACAATGGAGTAATTTGGACCACCAACAGAATGCCATTTACAATGGAAAAAGTTTGACTACAATATAGCTATCTCAAAATCATCCTGATTTTTATATTGAATATCTATCAAATAATGAAATTAGATAGTGTCTAATGAAATTAGATACTGTGTTTCCCCGAAAATAAGACAGTGTCTTATATTAATTTTTGCCCCCAAAGATGCGCTAGGTCTTGTTTTAGGGGATGTCTTATTTTTCCATGAAGTGGAATTCACATTTATTGTTGAACAAAAAAATTGAACATTTATTATATACTGTATATATATTTATATACAAAAACTTCGCTAGGTCATACTTTCAGGGGAGGTCTTATATTTAGCAATTCAGCAAAACCTCTGCTAGGTCTTATTTTATGGGGATGTCTTATTTCCGGGGAAACAGAGTAGTGCCTCTTCTACATAAACCTTCCCAAACCCTGATTTCACCATCTGCAGGTTCCATTTACACTGCAGAACTAATGCTGTTTGACACCAATTTAATTGCCATGGCGCAATGTTATGGAATTCTGGGATATTTAGCTTGTCAGAGAGCTCTGGTGGCACAACAATCAACAAATTCCAGGATTCCATAGGATGGAGCCATAACAGTTAAAACTGTGTCAAACTGCATTAATTTTGAAGACTGCTTGAACACCTTTTCCTAATGTGGTATGGTGGGTGGTTACAGGGGCCTTTTTAGTAATGGCACCTCAGCTGTGGAATGGCTTTTCCCAGAGAGGCTCACCTACTTGAGTATCGTTGTTGGCACCATTCAAATGCCTTTTTTCTTTCCTTGGGATTTTTAAATTGTATGGTAGCTTTATATATTATCTTTTAGCTCTGGATATTATTACTCTTGCCCTCAGTTTTGAATTGTTCTGTCATATCCCACAAAGGTTTTCATTGTTTTAAGGGGATTTGTTAATCTGAATCAGCATTTTTAAACTGCAATTTTGTTAATCCATGTAAATTGTATAGAGGTTTTTGGTGACATAAATGGTACAGAAATTTAAAAAAAGCTTACATTTTATATGAAAAGTCTGTTATTTGCTATTTGACAACTGATGGATAATACTGGGGCCAGACCAAGACATTTTGCTGCCTGAGAGAAAACAACAACAACAAAAGACAAGAAGGCATTGTACAGCCTTTCCCATTTCACATTCAAAAACTGACTGGACTGCCAGTTGAATACTGGCAATAGAATATCAGCCTCCACCATCAGGCAGGAGGACCGTAAGCTAGTTTTAAGAATATTGATGTAGGAATATAGAGCAGATGTAGATATAAATGTGAGGATATAGAACAATTCTGATACCCCCCAGATGTATTCAGCTACAACTGCAAAAACCTCTAGTACACACTCTCAGCATGATGGAGATTGCAATGCAACATATATATATATATATATATATATATGTCATTCAAGGTTGGGTAAGGCTGCATTGTGACATGCAGGACTTTTGTTTTCACAGGAGTTGAGTAGTTCAGCCAGAGATGACTTCCAGCTCACTCAGTGTACATTCCAGTTCTGGCAAAGTTTTCTCACCATGCAATGTCTCTGATTGTCTGGAGAAATTTAGCAGTGTGATTTTGCATATGATTAGCTTGAGACCTCTCTTTCTCAGCTTAAGCCAGAGTTTATTGTTCCCTTAGAGAGAAGAGCTGAGCTGAAATAGCTATTAAACAATGTGTATGCTACTCTTTGTGGATTATTATGATACCAGCTCACAAATCTGTTAGAAGTAAAATGTACTGCAAAGAATGTACTGCAAAAAAATGTAATAGTATTGGTGGTACAAAGGAATACCAGAATTCAACAGCACTTTTGGGGGCAGGGTAGTATTTCTAAAGAGTACAAAATATTTGAGAGATAAATGGTCATTGCTAGGAATTAAACTGCAGTACACACGTCGCCGTTGTGTGCCTTCATGTTGTTTCCAACTTAAGGTGATCCTAAGGTGAACCTATCACAGGGTTTTCTTGGCAAAATTTGTTCAGAAAGATTTGCCTTTGCCTTTCTCTCGGGCTGAGAGGTCACCAAGCAGGGTCACCCACTGGTCATTATGCTCACCCAGTAGTCCATTAATCAAACCACTACACAATGATGGCTCTCACATCATGCTGACTTTCATGGAAGTAAATTCTACTGGAGCCAGTGGGACTTATTATTCACACGTGGCCTTTCCAATGATTAAAAGAAATTAAAGAGACCTATATCTACTTCTCTCAAGTGCTCAAGAAATAAAAGGGGAGTCAAGGGGAAGAAGCAGCACTATTGTACCAAACTGTTAGACTAGGCCTGGACATTTAAAAACCTTTTATGCAGAGAACCCCAGCACATTGGCTGTGTCTGCATGGGCCAAATAACATGTTCCCCGGTCCTCTCAGTTATCATTCCAGAGGATGCAGGGCTCAATATTTGATTCTGGAGAGAACTGTCCTCAGACTGTACAGCCAGGTCAACGCCAAACCCATTTTATACTATACTTTTAAAACTCCCCTTTTGCTCTGGATCTTCCCAGAAGTGATACCGGGTGGCTGTTCACATGTGTGCCATCTGCTGCCACTGCCACTGCCACTGGTGCAAATCACTCCCTTTGAGGTCAGAATGAGGCACCCAATCATGTGGTTAATGCTCTTGATCTTCCCAGAAGATCTATGTTGTTTTTGGCCTCAGGGGGAATAAATTGTGCCAGTGGCAACAGGTGGCATAGTGGGACATGCATGGGAACAGCCGCCCAACATTGCTCCAGAGTCCCCAAGTAATGGCTGGTGGTGGGGGTAGTGGGGGATTGGGGCGGCTTCATTGCCAGAATACTCTGGGCTTGACCCAGAGTGTTCTTGCCCATGTGGATGTGGCTACAGCCATGTTCACTGCATCATTTAGAACAAACCATGGAACAATGTTTTTAGTGTGATATGTGAATGGTTTCCAATAATTTATGCTCTCCAAGCCATCTCCAAGGAGTGCTTATATCAAATAACTCAAGGTTTCTGGTTTCAATTATAAAATAATAGTACCCATTTCCTTACATTTATAATATATTGGGGGGGTGGTGGTGGGTGAAGGGCAAGGATATGAAATTGTATAGGACAAAGCTGACTCCATGTGTTTATGGGCTTCTCCAGGTGGCCAATATGTCCCTGGGTTTCCCATCTTGTAGCAGCTTTTCCTGCCCCCACATCCAATCGTGACATGAATATATCAGAGTTTTGTGTCCTGCTGGAGGTCTAATAAACAGTGTGTGGGCAGAGTTTCTTTCCCTTTCCATCTTCCTCCATGCAACACATGATCAATGGGATGCCAGAAGGAATTAAGACAATGGTTCCTGATGTGGGAAGTTATTCCTGCTGATAGAGAGGTTTTTCAAAAAACACCACCTACTCCTGGCTGGTGTCTGAAATTTACAAGGAATAAAGCAGGACAGGGGTTACATCATGTGAATATTCAACCCCCTACCTAATTTATATAGGGTTTTTTTTTTTTTTTTGCCAGTCCATGTGTGCCAATATTTGGAAGCCCAGATTTTTTTTTAATTAAAAAAATCTAAATATTGTACCAATTTACTTTTTGTCACTCTGTAATGGTGGCTTAACCATTGTCTAGAAAGACTGCTTTCCTCTGCTTTACACAATAAAATGCTTTACTTGTCTGAGTCATCTGGATGTTATCTGTTAAATGTATTCTTTGGTCTATCAGTGCTCATGACGTTATATTTCTCAGTGCTGCCTCTATTCAGTTTATGGAACACTCTAATATGAATGAATTACTGGGGGATTAGGGAAAACAAAATGAGATGGGTGATCGTCAGGGGCATCTTGTCCCGATAATTCTGTGGTTTTATAGCTCCATTTACCTTCACTCCACCCTTTGCTAATCTGTTTGTTGAAAATCTGGTTTTAATTGATTTCCTTTCCTGACTCTGCTATTTATCTGCCCAAAATAAACAGAAGGTTAGTAACCCAGAGTTAATGCTTACTGTGTGAGTAAAGTGTACATAGGTAGAACTGTTCTCCAGGGTTGCCACAAGCACCAAAGTATGACACAAAAGCTGACATCAGTTTGTCTACTCTAAACAAGGAAAAAGAACTTTTTGCCTAGCAGTGTTGCGTATATTTGATTGGGCAGAGATCACTGTCTCCCACCCTCCTGAAGAACCAAGGCCAAACAGAGTTCTTCTTTAGGATTCTGGAAATAAAACAGGATATCTTTCATGAGTCCCAATCAATTTGTTCTGGCATGTATTTTGTCTATGACAGGGTTCATGTCTGGCAGAAAATGTTGCCAAAATTATGGGAAGTCATGAATTAGTAATTGTTTAAGATGCCTAGTGGCTAAATCACTGCCTGTTGTCGTTGAGGAATTCCGGCATAAGAGACAAGAGAGGGTGGGATGTTGAGGAATTCCGGCATAAGAGACAACAGAGGGTAGAAGGAGGTGGGAGTATAAGTCTTGGGGGAAAGTATCAGGGAAATGAATCAATTCCTGCTTTTGTTGGAGATTTCCTATGTTGTTTAGATCTGGAATTTAACTTCTGTGGGCCTTAATAGTAGCTCCTCATTTTATCATGGTGGGATAGGAATAGTGTACTTTTGTTAGTCCTTCTTATGGCTATTTTGAGGCAAAATACAATGGACAGAATCAGGAATCATCAGACATAAATTCATTTATTTATTACATTTTTATTCTTCTTTTCCTTAAATGAACTCAAGGTGGTATACGTGGCTCTCCCTGTCTTCACATTATCTTGAAATGAAGAACAAGCTGAGAGAAAGAGTGACTATCATAAGGTCACCCAGTGAGTTTCGTTGTTCACCCCAGCCTTCCATAGCATTGAACCACAATAGTTAAAGCGGTGTCAAATTGCATTAATTCTGCAGTGTAGATGCAGCCAACAAGTAAAAGATAATTTAAAATAATAACATTACAACTATTAAAATGTATACATGTGTGTGTGTGTGCGTATATAAGAAGGAGTTATTTAAAGTGCTGAAACTATTCTGGAGAGTAGGACTGAGTACCTTAGATAAACCCTTTACTATTTAGGGTGCATCTGCACTGTAGAAATAATGACGTTGGGCTCCACTTTTCCACTTTAAGTGCTGTAGCTTCATTCTATGAAATCCGTGGATTTGTAGTTTTACAAGGTTTTTAGCCTTCTCTGCCAAAAGGTTCTGGTGACTTTTGCAAAAACTACAAATCCCAAGAGTCATGGCAGTTAAAGTGGTGTCAAGCTACATTATTTGTACAGTGTAGATGCACCCCTAATTGTCAAGTTTTTGTCTGATCTTTTTTTTTTTTTTTAGCTCTGTGAGCTGTTTTGGACCATACATCAGGAGAAAGGCAGCATACAAATGAAATAAAATAAAAACACAAAACAACAGATTTGCTGCCATGCTTAAATGAAACTCACCAGCCAGCACTGCATCTAAAGCTAGTCATTACTTGGATATATATTTTTAAAATAAGTGCCTCTTTACAGAAAAAAAAGTAAAAACTGCTAGTTTCAGCGAGAGCAGACCTACTGAATCAATGGGGTAACATACATGTCGATGTAACATGTCTCATCCATTCAATAGGTGTAATCCATCTGGGACTAAAAATTAGATTTCACCCATAGTAATAGCTAAGAATGTGTGGTACTGTTATGACTTCCAAACTCTGCTATCTGAATCTGCTATCTGGTAGGGTCTGACCTCCTTTTGCTTCCTTCTCTTTGTACAATCTATTGCTTTTGCTTGATTCTACCTTTGGGCCCAGTTAGTACTGTTTGCTAAAAGTGAGGACAAGACACTTCCTTCCTTTCACTCTTCTTATGGACACCTAACTTAGAAAGAATATGAAGCAACAATGAGGAGGAGCAACAAGGAAAGTAGGACTGTTAGCAAGCCTCTCCATAAGACTCTAGTGTTGAAAACAATCACCTTTGATACCTGGCAGGGCCAGCCCTAAAGTTAGGTTCGGTGGAGTGTCCAACTCAGGCAGCAGATGCTGGATGTCATGAAATGGCAGAAAACTCTTACATTATTTATTTTGCATTGCTGTGTTTTTACTGCCAGGGATAGGTGGGTTCTTCTACCTTAGGTACCAAAATAACATAGCAGGGTTTGTGTTTTATGCATCTTGAACCATGTAGGTGAGTAGAAACTTTTGGTTACGCTGCCTCAATCAGCAAAATATCTTTCATTGTCCCAGTTGCCATCCTACTCCTTATAACTGTGTTGAGCCTGGCATCTAAGAAACCGAATTCCTAGTTGTAGGGTTGCAAGTTTTCATTTCATAATTATCCACAATTATAAGATCAAAAAAGGCTATAAAACCCTCTTGCTTGTCAAGACAGAATCCTATGACTATCATATGATTTTCTCATGTCCAGGTTTGCATGAATGTCTTGCCAGAAGTCCCTTCTATATATTACTCAGATGTACAGCTCATTTGCTTGTGCAGGCAAATTGTAGAAGTGAGTCATGGAGTCCTTCTATGAGTTTGTGTGAATGTATTTAACAAGAGAAGAAATCTAGCCTCTGAAGAATGGATGCAGAAAAACTATGTTGATTGCTTTCCTTTTAAACATGGATTTGTCTTGTTTAATTTGAAATGTCCTTTTACCTGGGACAAAACTTCATTGAACTGACATCTATAGGATTATGCTGTTGTCTCCCATGGGCTGAGGCTGATTAACAAGACAGAAGAGACTGGTTTCTTTTTGGCTACTTTCAAATAATAGAACATCCTTCCAAAGGAGGTTAGATCCCCTTCCTGTTGTCCTTAGGGTGGCAGACAAAGACCTTTCTCTTTGGGCAGGCATTCAGCAATTGCCTGACTATTAATAATCTGAGGTTTTGAAATGAGTGTGTTGGATTTTCATTTTACTGCTTTTGTATTATCAGTGTGGTTTAAAAATATTTTAATTGGTGTTTTAATCGCATAATTAATTTGATGTGTATGTTAATAAATATGCTTTATTGTGGTTTTATTGGAATCTTTCAAACTATGTTGGAAGCCACTTTGCTTGTAAGGCAGATGTAAATCAAACAAACAACAGCAATGTTACAGATTTTATTTCTTCCTTTTTTAAAATACATATCCATTGCCATTTCACAGATGAAAATGGGGATATATGTGACCAAGCAAGACCAGAATGTGGTCAAGATGGCAAAAATTACTAATGAGGAAAAATAGACAATCTAGAAAAATAGGCAATCTAGTTTGCTTTTACCTGAGTCTATTGGAAAGGTCAAGTTTCCACTACCCTCACATCCCCTCAGTGATGCTACTGGGCAGAGGTATTCCCATATTGAAATGATGAGCTACTCCACCATAAGGACTAACATCTAATGTATCATAAATTCCAGATTTATGAAGGTTTAATATAGCATGTTTATATTCAATACAATATTCTGAATGTTACATAATGTTCACATAATGATGTGAAGAATCCAGTGTCAGAACTGGATATATGTGTGAGGCTTAAACATTGCTATTTTTCATCTGAATGTGCATGTTTTCCCTTGCTTTTTTGTTATCTGCCAGGACTTACTGGTCCTAACTGCGCCTTGCCTAATTTAAAAGGACATTTGAATCACAACATCGCCATCTGGATTTCTGGCAAGGCCAGGAAAGCTTAGCAGAGCACAGTCAGCTGCAGAGCGTTGTTGTTGCTGTAGTCAGGTGATAAAAATAGAGGTGAGTAATTTTCATTTTAAAAGGGACAGGTGTTTCTCAGATCCCTTTAAAAATATTTCCATGCAGAAGAGAAAAACATTTTAATTCACTGGGTAATCTTGTATCAAGCCATATTAATATTTCTGGCTGGTGGATTCTGAAGTTGAAATAAATAAATAAAAAAAGATTTTTCTAAACTCTGGCTGGAAACATTATTGATCCGATGACATTGAATTAGTAGAGTCACTATTTTAATCGAGTATCACATATCCTTACTGCATATTCTCACCCATGAAAAGAAGCTTAGATCCTAAATTCAATTGCTTGTCCCTAACAGAATAGACCCATTGAATCAACTGCTGAATGATAAGTCTACCAGCATATCCCATTCATTCTATTGGTCTACTCAAGTCAAGACTAGTAATTGGATTCAGAGCTATGTTTTAAGAGTCAGCTTTTTATTTTGCTTTTTTTCCTTTACCAAGAACAATAAAGCATTATATTTCCCTAAGTAGGAATTTCTTATGTCTCACATATTAATATGATATCAGTAATATTTTAGCCTGATTCCCAGTGGCATTTTATAGGTACATGGGCTGTATCTTGTATATATGGATATAAACTGTAATGTGTGCACATGTCAAACTCACGTTTTCAACTGCATGAATCTTAACTGTTTATGTTGCCAAGTTGAGATTGACCGTCACTACTATTCAGTCTGATAACGGCTCTTCCAACAAGGCCTATTTTATCTTGGTGTTAGTGACTGTTAGTAAATATAAAGTTCCTTCCATCAGTGGTACAGCTGCTACCCAGAGGCTTCATGTATCACTCAGCTCTGGGAACAAAGTGTGAAATGAGGATAACCACAGCTTGTCTCTGTCCTTGAGGGACTGTGTCTGATTACACCTCCATTTGTAGCCAATATTGGAATGTAGTTTATCTTCACACATTTGTTTTTTTCATTGAGATCTTAAGTTCTCAAGAGCAACGGGAAAAACAATGTGAAAGGTAATGGGAATGGAAGATATGAGAATTTATAAAACCATGGGGTGTTATGTGAAGAAAATGAATGAGAGCGGAGGAAACACAACTAATTGTGTCATAAACTTTGGGATCCCAGGTTCATCCAGGAAAGATGATAGGTTGCTGGTTTAAGGCAGAGAGAAAGAGGTACTTCTTTCAAAATGGCATTCATTACTCCTATCTATGGTTACAGCCACACTACCATAGAATTTTCCTTTTTCCCACTTTATTTTTTATTAGCAATAGGATTAAATAGAGTACATTAGAAATATTGCATTTTATTACATCATTACAGTTTGTATCTTAAACTGAATCTTGTATCTGTACAAATTAAACAAATAAACGCATACATTGCTTGCTATTTGAGTGATTTGAAGCTGTATCTTCATTATGCTCTTTTTTCCCCCTTCTTTCAAACTTCCCAAAGGAAACAGAATTTGCTGTTAGCTAATCTAAATGCAACTTGGAAAATGTACTCTTTGGGATTATAGCTCCCATAATCCTCCAGCCAGCATTGACTATTGGTTGTTATGCAGGACTGTTAGTTTTTGCAAATACAGTTAAGAATCTTGTGATTGCTTAAACCTTATGTATTAGGAGTCTTTTTTAAATTGGGGGGGGGGGCTGTATTTTAGGGGGGCTGTATTTCTGAACTGCATTGAAATTCCAGTGTACTAAAGGAGTAGCATTAGTACTGGAGCCAGGGGTAGGGTTAGCAATATGATAGGGTAAGCAGTGAGTTTAGTCTACTGACAACCAAAGTATTTCACCTATGCTTTTTGGCATCAAGGTTCACTGAAATGGGACACCCCCCCCCCCCCCAATACATTAAACTGGCTGGAAGAACTGGCAAAATGTAATAGATCTGTTGGAACACTCCTTACTGTTATTCTGAACTAGAGTAGACCTACTGAATCAATAGGATTCATTTAATGTTGACTGATCATTCAACAATTGATTTAATATACTGTATTTGGGACCAACTGAAAAATTCAGGCCTTTGGGTCCTACACCAGGAGAAAGGAAGGACATAAATTAGACAGACAAAGGGAGATAGAGCTAATTAAAGTGACGATGTTGATGACTATCTACCTTGAGCTGTTTTAAGCTACACAAATATAGAATGATGATTCTACTTTAATTGGCATCGTTCCCTCTTATGGAATTCTGGGATTTGCATTTTAGGGAGGGATAATAAAAATTCTTTGTCAAGAGGCATCAATGCTTTACCAAGCTACAAATCCCACTATTCCACTGGATGCAGTAAAAATGGAAGCATGTTACTATAATTCTGTAGTGTGAAAGAGCCTCTTGTAGGTCTACTTTTGTGTGAATTCTGTAACAGAATGTGACTCTTGAGGACTCAAATGTCTTGCCCTAGTGCATGAGATTTGAAGATTTAAATTTTATTTGGCATAAACTGTTGTGGATTATAGCCCACTTGAATTGGATGAAGTGGGCTGCTACAAAAACTTATGCCTGATAAAATGAAGACGTCTTTTAAGATGCCACAAGACTAATTGGCACAGCAGCCAAATTAGCACAGCAGCCCACACTTCTCTAAAAAGAGATTCTTCCTTGAATACAGCCCTCAGTGTGCATGCGTTTCTCCACATAATTGTGTTTCTTGCTTCTTTGTCTTTCGAAAGTAGAAGTCTGCAATGTTTCCCTGTTGGTCCATAAAAAACTGCTCTAGTATCCTTGTTGTACTTCCTTATTAGAATAAGCTCAAACTAATATATATATAAGTATGGGCTTGCAAACACCAAAGAGCACAGTGTATGTGGGCCCAAGAGTAAGGAGACAAGCTGCAATGGAAAACAAAGCTTCTGACTTTTTAACAGCCCAGAGCAGAAATGTCAAGAGACAGAGATATTTCATACTCCTGTTATGTCAGGCTATATCTGTCAAAATGCCACTTGTCCATCACTTTTAAGGGTAGAGGATGCCTGTTGTGTTTTGTGCCTGAGGAGCTGTCTCTAAAACCTCTGTCTGGTCATTCATCTACTTCAGAGCTTGAAAGCAGTGGTGTCACTAGGGGGTGCAGCAGGTGTGGACTGCACTGGGTGACACCATCAGAAAAGGTGAAGCTAGGCAGCAGTGAGGCTTCACAAGGCATACCCCCAGAACGAAAGGGGGGATTCTTCTTGGTGTGACATTCCCCCCGTTTGAGGGGTAAAGATGGGGGTGAAGCCACAGAACTTTCTTTCTCTTCCACCCTACTGCAGCCTCCCGATCCTGCTCTGTTTGGCTCCTTCTCATCATTGTCCTTTGAAGGGGATGTGGGCTATTTGGTGTGACTTCCTCTTTCCTTGAAAGAGGACATCTTATGTAATAAAAACAAACTATTTTTGCTCACAGGGCTGTCCCAACTTTTCTGTCTCAGATGGGGGGAGGACAGTGGCAGCAGGATGCTGGGCTCCCCTGGGGGAGTCCTTCCTCCCCATCTGCACACCCATCTCATGAGGTCCATGAAGGTGACACCATGACCTGGGTGACACCAGTTTTAGTGGCACCACTCTTTGAAAGTAACTTGTAATATGTTCCCTTTCCTAGTAACGTATGTGTAACTAATTATAGATTCCTACTTACTGTAGGATAACTACGTTCCTTTGATGTAACTGTAGCTTGGAAAGTTACTTTTCTGCCATTACTTTTCTCCTGGAACTGGGACTTATGATGGCTTATAGAAGTTATAGGAGATACAGCAAGAAGCACACATCATACAAATGTTAAAATATAATTAAACTATCAATACAATTAAAAGGAATTAAAAATGTGCCCATTCAAAAAGTAAAACAACAAATATAGACAATACAACATCTTATTATAGGTCCTCTCCCCATGACCTATCAGTCCTCCAAGGCCTGTTGAAACAAAAAGGTCTTCACCTGCCTACGGAAAGATAACAAGGAAGATACCACTGGTCCAGCCTTCCTAAGCAGGGAATTCCAGAGTCTGGAAGCAGTCACCAAGAAGGCCCTATCCCGTGTTCCTACCAGATGTGCATTTGTGAGTGTGCAACAGAGAGGAGGGTCTCCCCAGAAGGCCTCAGAGTACAAGCAAGGAGGGAGCAAACTTGTTTTCTGCTGCTCCAGAGACTAGGGCCCGGAACAATGGATGCAAGCTCCAGGAAAAGAGATTCCACCTCAACATTAGGAGAAACTTCCTGACAGTAAGGCTATTCGACAGTGGAACACACTCCCTCGGAGAGTGGTGGAGTCTCCTTCCTTGGAGGTCTTTAAATAGAGGCTGGATGGCCATCTGTCAGGGATGCTTTGATTGGGAGTTCCTGCATGGCATGGGGTTCCACTGGATGGCCCTTGTGGTCTCTTCCAACTCTGAGATTCTATGATTCTAAGTTATTATGTGAAGCTTATGGTCTGTCAGCCTAGACTTAAGTAGTATAGGGCTTCATAGGTATAACCTGTATTTTGAATTGTATCTGGAAATAGACCAGCAGTCAGTGGAGCTCTTCCAGCAAGGGAGTTGTATGGTGTCTGTAACCAGCTCCAGCTAGCAATTGATCTGCCTATAAATTTTTCAGAGGTTTTTGATATAGTCTTTTAGTACACAAATCACTTGCTGAAAACAAGCAGTGGATCAAGAAAAGGGGGACAACACTCAATTTTCATGTTGTTCGAATATTGCTTTCTTCATGCCAGAAGTGAAAATTAAACTCTGTATTGTTTACTCTGTATTGTTTCAACTCTGACAGCAAATAAAATGCTCAGAGCAACTTAAAAATGTCATTTCATTAGACTGTGCCCTAATAGTCAATTCTCACTAGGCTGAGGCCTGTTTAAAGCATTTAGCCGCAGGCTAAAATATAAATCTAATGGAGAAAGCTATTGTCTGATTCTGCTGTCCACAAATCTCTCAGGGTAAGTACACTTAAGGTAACTGAATTGAAGTTCCCCTAACTTAAATGGTATCTGGATTGTGTCATGATTATTAAATGAACTGTTTTGCAGAATCTAGTAGTAGAAGCCAGACAGGAGAAAATCAGACACATGTAACAGTTTAACACCATAACAATGGGAACATCTCTATTTCCAGAATGTACTGCTATCATTTCTGATTCTTCCCTCCACCTCCAATTCATCTTATAATTATATTAAATGGTAAAATAAGATTATGAAAAAAGATGTCCAATTTTTAGCGTGAAGCAGGAATGAAGGAAGGAATCTAGAATAAAGTTATGAAATTAGGGATTGCAAGAATTGTATGGGGGCACATTACCCTTTCCCTACTGCCCCCCCCTCGATTTTTAACCTGCAACTTCCATCATCCATGTCAACCAACCATGATGACTTGGGCTGATAGGTGTTGTGGTTCAGTCTATCAACAGGAGCCAACTTGGGTGAGGTTAATTTATATTATCAGCCTCAATCTGACTTTTCCAGGGCTGTGTTTACACCTCTCATTGTGATGCCATGATGATTGCTTGTCTCATGGTAACAACCCCTGCTGCTGTTTATTGGACATACTCTTTGAATGTAAGAACAGCAAAATTAAAATTACTGTGTCATAATTGTACACAGTGTAACTGACAGTTGGAAGCCAATGCAATAAAAATAGTGGAAGGTTCATCTTTTTCTCAGAAGCTGCAATCAGTTTTGGTGGTTTGGTTCCACCAAATTCTTGTAGCCCATGGCAGTAATCAGATAAAGCTGCAAAATTAAAAGACAAGTAAAAGAGGAGGTATTGTACATTTACACTCAGGGCTAACTGTAATATTAGACTGATGCTAAGAGACAGCAACATGGTGTTGGAAGTGAGAATTGTATGCCACACAGCTGCCTCAGCCAAACTGCTGTCTTCATGGGAGGTCTTAATCATGATCATTTATTTATGTAGCACTATCAGTGTACATGGTGCTAATATTGATATATTAAGTGTACAATCTAATACATATACAGTATGCACACATACATATAGGGGAAGGAAGGTATAATATAACATAAAATTTTAGAATACAATAGTAAACAATCAAGATACAAATAGAAAACCAATGCAATATATCATAAAGCAAATCCAGAAACAGGTGTAATCAAAATATACAGACTTATAAAACAATATTAAACTAAAATTATAAAAGTTCTGGAAAACAAAGTTTTTAGTTAATATTAAAAAAAACAACATGGGAAGGAGCTGTCTGCAAATGTTCATGGAAAATGTTGTGAATGAAGTGAAGAATGTAATCTCATTGTCTATGGACTTTATCACACAGGGAAATCAGGGCTTTAAACAGGTATTTTTTCAGGACAGTTCTGCCATCAATCATGGCTAAGATTTTCACAGGACGTCATAAATAGAGAAGACTTATCCAGAGAATAACCAGGAATGCTCCAGCAGCAAATAATTCATGGGATTTTCCCATGACTGACTTCTTGCTGGTGCATTCCTGGTTATTCCTGGGATAAGTACTCTCTAATCGTGGTGTGTGTGAAAATCTTACCTGTGATTGCACGACTGTGCCAGGAAAATGCCTGTTGAAAGTCCTGATTTCCCCCCACCTGATAAAGTGCTATATTGAAGAAAGATTAAACTACTGGGGCAGCATTTTTGTAATGAGTTTTTTTTTAATGCAGTCACTTTTGTAATGGGAGGGGACACATAATTTATTATTTGCCTCAGGCTGCAAAATGTCTTGGCTTAGCACAATGTACAATTCAAGGTGTAGATTCATTGATCATATCTAGGTAAGATTTATTCTGTTCACCAAGAGAAGGAGAAGATAAATCAGAAGGAATGCATAAGGCAATGAATCACAGACACAGGAAATTATCACACTGAAGGTAAGGATGGGAGCAAAGCGGATTGTTCCCTTCCTTATCCTATCCCATTCATGTGATCGGGCAAAGATTATCACACCCTGTGCACTTTCCCCATTCTTCTCCCATCGGTGAAATGTAATGGACCCATCATTTGGTATTAACAGAAACTCTATTAATACCAAACAGAGAAGAACAGTAGAAATGTGCAGGGTATGATAATCTTTGCCTGGATCATGTGAATGGGATGGGATGAGGACGGGACAATCTGCTTTGCTCCTGTCCTTACCCTAAGTGTGACAATCTCTATAGATTTCTGCATGGTGTTCCAACATTCTGTCATATGTTCAGTGTGCTCATGGGGTATACACAGCACATGCCTCAAACACATGACCACCTCATTGCTAATCCTATCCTATCCAATCCTAAATCTAAGTTCTTTTTACTGGATCTCTGCCTGCATACAATCCATGTTTCTAAGATTACAAAATCTATGTACTTTAAAGATTTTTATTCAAAAGTTCATGCCATTATTCAGGTCATCATACTAAATTATTGTTTTTCCTCCCTGAGGAAATCGTCTTACCAAGCATTCATGAGCCAACGAGTCATGAGATCACATTTAATAGCAATCTTGTGAAACAGTCTTTTAAGCTTTGCTCCCCAAAACTGGAAAGCAATAAAAGATGAAAATGACTAATAAACATAGATAAGTTTTCTCTGTATCCATTTGAGATTTAAAATAAAGTTTAATTCTTTTTCTCATAAATACAATTCTCTTTTGAAATGTTTATTGTAGTTGTTATCTTAGGAACGTTTCTCTGTACTTTTATTTTAAATCTTTAAGAAATCAGGCGTTGTTGTGGATGTATACCTTCAGGTCATTTCTGACTTATGGAGACCCTAAGGCAGTGATGGTGAACCTTTTCAGGTCTGCGTGCTGGGGTGGGTCTTCTGCCACCCCCCATGGGGCTACGTGCCAGGGTGGGGCTTCCGCCCTCTGGAAGTGGGGCTTCTGGGGTGGGGCTTCTCCCTCTAGTCTTTCCTCAGCCTCCTACTATCTCTAAGAGAAAGCTGGGGTCAGGCAGATCCCGTGGCAGGGAGAGGAGTCAGCATGCACTGAGTCTTCCTACCCTCGGTCCTTTGCAGAGCCCCAGCTGCTCCTGCAAAGGCCCGTTGCAGGGAGGAGAAGTCAGCACATGCTGAGTCCTCCTTTGCCCAGACCTTTGCAGAGGCTCTGCTGCCCATCCAAGGACAGCTCAGGCTTTGCAAAGGCCCGTGGCAGAGAGGAGGAGTCCACATGCACTGGTCACTGCTTCTCCCTGCCCTTTTCCCAGCCTCCAGCTGTCTTGGAAACTGGAACAATCAAGATTTATCATCTCTACTTTCAATAATGACAGTTAGATCTGTAGAAGCCCAATTATCTATTGCCCAACCCTTATCATGTCAATGAGAAGAATGGAACACGTTTTTCACAAACGTGGCCCCCTCTACATATTTAGATGCTTTTATTCATTATTCTCTTGTTTGTTGTCATGTGCCTTCAAGTCATTTCTGACATATGGTGACTCTAAGGCAACCCTGTCACAGGGTTTTCTGGGGCTGAGAGTGTATGACCCACTCAACATCACCAAGTGAGTTTCCATGGCCAAGATGGGAATCAGACCCTAATCTCCAGGGATGTAATTCAATGCTCACACTACAACATTCTGACTTTCCTTCATTACAGTGGGCCCTTGGTATCCACTGTGGTTTGTTTCTAGGACCCCTCATGGATACCAAAACCAGTGGATGTTCAAATCCCCTTAAATACAATGAAAGAATGAATTGGTGTCCCTTATATAAAATAGTGAAATCAAGGTTTGATATATGGAACCTGTATTCTTTGGGGAATATTTTCAGTCCATGGATGCCTGAATCTGTGGAAAACAAAACTGTGGATGTGGAGGCCTGACTTCATCATTGTATTGTTTTTGCCAAGGTGGGGAGGAGACACTTGTAAGGAGATTATAACACAGAGGCTTACTGTGGCTAAAATGTGGATAAATCGTTAATAAAGCACAACAGTGTGATCACCATTAGTAAATCATAATGGAGGCATCCTGCTTCTCTCCTGTCATCACAGAATTCACGGGGCAGCCATTTCTTCAATAATGGAAGTCCCCATTATTGAAGAAATGACTGCTTTATGAACACTTTGATGACAGGAGAGGAGCAGGACACCTCCATTGTGATTTAATAATGGGAAACAAGCATGACTGGCGATCACATGGTCATGCTTTATGAATGATTTAGCCATGGTAAACATCTGCATGATAATCTCCTATGATCCTTTACTTCAGATAATCTGACTTGGGTATTATGTACTTCGGCTTGACTTATCTGCTTCACCTCTGGCAGTAAAATGTTTTAGACTGGCCCTGTTCAGCATTAGGGTCTCCAGCAGAGCATTCTAAATACTGTACCAAATTACAGATCCCAGGATCCCATAGGATGTAGCCATGACAGTTAAAGCTATCAAATAGCTATACCAGTATAGTGTAAATGCAGTCATAGAGTCCTCATCTCATCCAAGAATACATAATGGCAATCCCAATATTGTAATCTGAGGTTGAATCTATGGGAAGGTTTATACGTGGTATAAAAGACCATGATCAGGAATGCTAGGCGTGGAAAAAAAAATACTGCACACAAATGGAGTATTTTAAAAAGATGTTTCTTTAGCCTGGCTAGAGGAGCTACTTAGAGAAAAGAGGAATAAAGGTAGTGATGAGTGCAAATATAGAGGATTAGTCTTAAAATGTTCCAGTGTTATATTTTTCTACTTTACTCTGAGGTAATTTTAAATATAAATGAGATGAATCATGAAATCAAATATCCAGTGGAGGTACAAAAAAGAACATCTTCATCTATACAGAGTGTAAACATTTACTTTAAAATATTTAAATAAATTCTATTGTTTTAAACTGGGTTGGTAAAGAGCAAGTGATCTTTACTATTTTCCAAAATAAAGAAGCAAAAGACGCCTTAAGGAAAATGATATTAAAGTTTTTTGTACAGTTTTCCCTGAAAGGAGACTTGGGTTTCAGCAGTCTGCTCCTCTTACAATGAAGATTGGCAGAACTTATGTCTTGTGACAGTGCCATTTCCAAAAGTCTTGAATAATAACACCCTTTAAAGATACAACGCAGTCACATGGTAAGAGGTGAATTCTCAAGGTTATGAAACTGGATAGGAGGGAGACTTTACAGTACTTTCACATGTCATGAAATGGGCATCAGATCAGTGGATTTGCTAGATGACAAGAGCCTGACCCATGCTGTTTGGATTTCTGCCAGTTTCACCATCAAAAGAGGCCCAGTGGTAGGGCTGAAATAGGTGGGATAGCTTGGTATGCAAAAGCATTTCTCCAGTTTTATAAAGTAGACAGGAGGACGGCATTGATAATTCTCTTTGATGTCAAGTAAAATGAACATTTATCTTTTATGAAAACCTCCAGCTTTAGTCTCATGAAACTGCCACATTCCTTCTGCCAACTCTTCTAATGGACCCATTGTCTTTAATAGTTGGATCAGGAGTTTGAATGATGATTGGGTTGGAAAGTGAAATGGGACCACCCAAAAACAAGGCAGAGGTTTTCATATACTTGATGGATCCCTTAGGTATGCAAGAGTGTATTTACTTAGTAACTTAAACAAAAGATACATTAAAAAACTAGATTACTTTCATACCAATAGAATGTTCATTGTATTTGACTTTAGAGAAAAAGAGAGAGAGAGGAAGGCCCATTGTGATATTTGGGGGTGGGGGAGACTGTACTCATATGATTTCTCATAACGTACATATATGCACGTATATATTCCTTGCACCCATTTTTCAGTCCCCCTCCCACACATATAAAGAGAGAGAGAGAGAGAGAGAGAGAGAGAAATTTACTCCCGCATAACTAGGTATACAGATACACAACCTTACACACACACAAAAATTATTCCCCCCACATACTCACACCTACACCATATTACACAGAGAGATATACTTCCTCACTATATACACCAACACAATCTTACACACATATACACATAGCACCACACACAGCATGGAGAGAATCATTGATGTGGGTGAAAATTTCTCCCATTTCCAGTGATCTCCACTAAGATAGCTGTTTCTCTGCTTTTACTCATGGTGGGAGTATATGCCAATCCCAGAAGCAAGAGAACATCAATCTGCTTTACAGCCCAGATCAATGAGGTAAAATGAATGGGGTCCCACTGGCTACAGGAGCCACATAGGGAACAACTGTAGACTATGTGTATTTGCTGGGCTTCAGCTTGTGCTAAGCTAAGCTAATTGCAAGTCAGAAAGACTGTAGCCCAGGCTAGCTCTGACATTTATCCTTTGTCCTATTTGAATGCACGCTAATAATAATAATAATAATAATAATAATAATAATAACAACAACAATATATCTCAGTGCATGAAGCAAATATGTTCCTGGCCTTTACTTCTTTAACTTTTTAAACATAAACTTTAAGTTAACCTCTTTAACAGAAACGTTGGTACCAGAGGTAAAACTAATATGGAAACAATAAAAATATGTTCTCACACCATAAAAAAGGGAGTTCATGTATCAGCAAACATTTTATTCAAAACTAACACTATGCACATGAGAAATGAAACAACCAGGTCAAGTAAGCCTTGCCTAAGTAAACAAAAACATTTTGAATCTTCTGAGGATCATATGAATGCTTCTTCAAAAATAAATCTCAGGTTGATTTTTTTTCTTTCTTTCATGAGCCTCCACTTTTCTTGTGATTTACAATTTGGTGCCAAAACCTATAGATCTGTGCTTTATCAACATGCCACGCTAGCTGGTGAGATAGATTGACTTGCTTTCTCCTTTTCTATCTTTTTTTCTCTCCACACATGTTCAGAAAGTGATGCTGAAGGCAGCTGTTTACCTTGCCTGTGGCACAAAAGCACACACAGCTACAGTACAATCACACCTAGAGTAGGATTCCATTCTTTAACAGGTCAAGCTTTATTGCACTGTCTATTGCAGATAGGCTGCTGCAACCCAGTGCTAATCTTTGTTTTTCCAGCCCGTCTTCACCATCCTTACAATGCCAATGTTGCAAAAATATTTCAGCTGACAGAAGACAAGAAGAGGTCTGGGCTGGGTTCTCCTAAAATGACTTTGTAAAAAGCAGCTTCTTTGTCCAAGGCTTTGTTAACTGATGTTTACCTGTAACAACAACAACGCCAGATAATGAAAGTTCCTTCCCCACAAATAACAGGTTCAGACCCATTGCTAATCACACCCCCATATGAGATATATATATATATTATTAATAATGCATTCCTTCCTCTGTAGAAAAGGATGGAGTAATTCCTGCCATCATGCCTCCTTCTAAATGGAGAAAGGAATACACAAGGCAGAGCAATTTCTCCCAACACTCCTGTGTGGGCACATTCACACTACAGAATTATAAGACTATGGTTCTACTTTAACTGACATGGTTCCATCCTATCAAATCCTAGGGTTTGTAGTTTGGTGAAGTGCTTGAACAGAATGGCTAAGAATTCTAAATGCCCATATTTCTGCTGGGACTATGGCTGTTAATGTGGAATCATAATACTATAATTTTGTAGTATGAATGGTCCTCACCAGGCACTCCAGTAGCAAGAGAAGAGTGGAGTGGGGTCAGCTGGCACCTAGTGGAGAGCTTCCTTCGCACATCAGCAGAGCGTACAACAAGTTTAAATCCTCCTTCACCTTGTTCATTCATGAGGATGACAGATAAGGAAATCAAACTCAGCCAGCACTTCAGATAAAAGTCCCAGGTTTCCAGTGGGTTTTAAAAAACCATTGAAAAGCAATGAGTGGAAATTACATAATAATTGTGCTTCTCCAGAAAAGATCCGACCTCTTCAGTGCATCAGCCCGACGGATCTTTTTGGGGAGCCAATAATTATCCAATAATATTATTGGTAGGTTTGTACCCATACATATATGGAAATTGCATGCAAATCTACAGCTCTTTTGTCCTCTTTTGTGGCAGTATGTAAGAGGCCACCCACTTTGATACTGCACTGCAGGTTCCACTTGACAATTTGTGTTTCAAGTCTATAATGTAACTCTCTTTGAAGGGAGCTCTTATTTTGCATAGAATTTCAGAAATATCATTTCCTCTTCATGAATTCATTAGTAGTCTGCAGCAGTTAAGGACTTGGACTATTTCATTGTGTTCAGCTGGACTATGAATTCTTTATAGCTGGATAACATTTCCATTAGAAACATTTTGGTCGGGCCAGGAAATCTTTGTACTTGGCTTTTTATGTACAGAATGAGTGCAAAGAATGAGTGATTTCTTTGGGCTGCTATATTCACTTCTCACACATACATGTTGTGAGGTTCTTACAGGCCCAAATGTCTTCTGCTCCTCATCAAAAGAAATCCTTCTGAGTTATTGCAATATTCACGCCATAAAAGTTTTTCAGTTTACTAACATGATTTTTCTTCCAAGATACATATCACACATTTTAAAAATGGTATGTGTAGTATTTAATGGATACAACAACAACAACAAAAGTGGAATTCTACCTATGTTTTCACTGGATTTGTGACAAATTGGTCCATCAGGGCAGCCAATGTTCTGTCAGTAAAAATTCCCTTGTTAATTTCTTGGAAATTATATATTTCAGACTCCTGATGAGGAAAGAGATTCATTAATCAAAGGATGGCATGTGTGAAATATAAACGTCACAGGTAGATCAGCTTTCAAAAGTTTTGGGGGAATTGTACTGCAAAGACCTAATTACCTGAGGAAACCTTAGCCTCAGATTATTATCTCACAGATACTAGTGAGAATATAACTTACTCTTAAAAGTTCACAGGAAATTCTGTCCTGTCTTTTCTTCAAAGGTGCAAAACCCAGAAGTGAATGTAGCATATAATGATGGTTATTTATGACCGCACATCTAAATGCATTCATGATTATGCAAAAAACATAAAAAATGTACTAGCAATTTCTGACAGCCTCCTAAAATGTGAAAGAGCATGAGTTTATCAACCCTTTATATAATTGTCTTACAAAACCAGCCCTCCCATGAGGTATGTAGAATTCTCAGGTCCCATGTCTGTTCAGAAGGGCTTTAAACTAAGTTATATGGGGGAGGCAGAAAGTATTCCAGACAGCAGGGTGCTATGGAATACAACAGCCTTAATCACACAGGGGGAAATGAGCCAACAGTACAAGAACCCAACACTGGGTAAAAAAAAACAATAACAAGAAATCAGCTGGAGAGAATGAGTCATTGTTAGCATACCCAGCAACCCCAGTGCTGTACATTGGGTTTCCATATTTTCATATCTGGAGCCATATTCTTAAGAGGTTGCAATCACCTTTGGAATACCAGGAGACTTTCTCATGGGAAGGACACATAGAACTGAAGACATGTGAAGGAACCAGGCAATACCAAGATAAAACCTAAATGGGTTTGCTGATCACTCTGACCTTCCCCCACTGCCTTTTCTCATATCCTCTCACATTGGAGACAAAGGTGAGGATGAGTAAGCCAACACTTCCTATCTACTCCCTTCTGTGTTCCCAGTCAATGTCCCTATCCATCTATTTTGGATTTGTCCTAAATCCAAACAATGTTTTTGTTACTCTGAAGTTAAAAACATCAGACATTCCAGAATTCCATTGTTGATTCCTTGGGAAGACCATCAGGTCTTTGTCACATTGCAAGATAGCATCTAGCACCCCTCAAGGCTAGGATTACAGATATAGATATCAGCCCCAGCTCTAGATTTGTATGTGCCCAGAGAGCTTCTTCAACACACTGTGTCACCCTCAGACACCATCTGAACTACTCTTCCACTTTCCATAGTTTTGTCTTCAGGACATGATATACAGATGAGTACTAATGTTAGAATCATCTAAACCATCATATTTCCCATCACCATGTATGGATGTGTGAGTGAAGAAAGCCAACAGCAAGAAAACACATGGTTGACAGGTTTGTGTGGGTGTGCACCAACCTTTAGGTATCCTGCTCCCAACCTTGTTTAGGATTTCATAGGTTAAAAACAGCATTTTGGAGAATGTGCTTGGAAATGGGCTGGTAACCTGTGGAGATATTTCAGGAGTGGCATGATCTATGATTCAATGAACCAGTATCATTCATAATTGCAACACTGTATTTTGCTAAAGCTGCAGTTTCTAAAAGGTCTTCACATTACAGCACCTAGATTACCCATAAAAGACCATTCTAGATCAGTGAACTCCCCACTGCTTTCAGCTCATGTTTTTCCAGGTGCTTTGGGCTCTCCAGAGATAGGGAAAAACCGACAGTTCTTCCTGCCTGAATTTCCCTAGGACAACATCTAGTCAACTTCAGCTGTTGCTCCGCATGGAAAAGAAAGTTGCCAAATATGATGCTGACCCTATTTAGACAAGCAGAGCTTGGGAAAACCTCCTCCATTCCAGTTTTTCATGTGCTCTAATTGCTGATGTAAAAGACTGATGTGTTCTATAGAATCATAGAATCTTAAGATTGGAAGGGACCAGAAGTGCCATCTATTCCACCCCTGTTCAATTCAGAAGTACACAACTAAAACACTCCTGAAACATGCCCATCCAACCTGTGTTTGAAGACCTCTAAAGACAGCTACTCAGTTACTGATGATATTCTTTTGCTTCTTGTTGGCTGGGAGCAACTTTCAAAATTGATTGCATGACAGAAAATAGATAGCAGCTGTATATAGTTATGTTTGTAAACACCTATAGGATTACAGCTACTAGCCTTGCTACTGGGCAGAGTGAGATAACTGACTCCTGCATCAGTGATGAAGTGGTGGCAGTAACAGCCTCCCACCCATTCCCCTTGCACCCTCTCCCAATTCATTATATTTTTTTGAAGGATGCTAGTCTGCCATCTTCAGCTGTAATGGAAAGTGATGTCCTGTTGCCAATGTTGAAATAAGATATGACTGCCAACTCAGTTGGCTTCTATTCTTCTTCTTCTTCTTCTTCTTCTTCTTCTTCTTCTTCTTCTTCATCACCATCATCATCATCATCATCATCATCATCATCATCATCATCATCATCCCACCTTTTCCCCAGATTAGGATTCAAAGTGTCTTACAACAATTAAATAATATTGTCAAAAATACATAAGATACAACAAGTTTAAACAGAATTAAATAATAAAAAATTAAAACCAGGTTAAAACATGCATCATTAAAACCTGTATATACACCAGCACAACAATTAGCAATATCCAGCACTTTGTGTAAATGGGAATATATCATCACTCATCGAAAGCTTGTTGTAATAGAAAAATCTTGCTTGTCTGCAAAAAGAAAGTAGGAAAGGTCCCAGTTTGGGAAGGGAGCTCCAGAGCCTGGGTCAGCCACAGATGTACCTGTGAAGAAGGTGGGACAGAGAGAAGGGCCTCCCAAACAGATCTCAAATCACAGGCTGGTTTGTAAGGGAGAATATATTCCTTCAAATAACCTGGACCTGAGCCGTGTAGGGCTTTAAAGGCCATAACCTGCACATGGATTGAAGGGCATGTACCTGGAATTTCCTGTACCTCTGAAAAAAAAAAATACCCTGAGCTGGACAAAAGTGCCACAACTATTTTGAAACTTCATCCTGACCATCTTTCTCCTCCTTTAACAATGCAGCAAAAAACAATCAAAGCTGTTAGCAAGATAAGTGTTGTTTGGGAGGGAGGTCCAAAGCCAGGATGTTATTCCTTTCATCCCACATGGCTTAGGTCTTGATTATCTGAAAAATTATATCCCTCTATATAAGCTGCCAGCCTTAAGATCCTTGAGTCCAACCAATCTCACAAGCTCCTCTGGTGAGGACATGAGAGACAGCCTTCTTGGCAGCTGCTCCAGAATTGGAGAATTCTCTTTCAGAGGCTAGGCTGGTCCCTACAGGAGAAGGTGATTCTGCAGATATCTAGGTCCCAGCCCATAAGCAGCTTTGATAATAACGACCAACTAACTGAACTGAGTTTGTCAAACCAATTTGAAGCCAGAACAGTTGTTTCATCAAAAGAATCGTAAGCTACCGATAGATTGACTATCAAAGACAGATCATGTTCTAAAGTTTATTCTCAGTAATCACAGTGCTGTCTGTTAAAAAAACCAAAGCAGATTCATAAGCATTTTTACAAAGAGATTATATATATATATATGTGTGTGTGTGTGTGTGTGTGTGTATAATCACGGTCAGTAAAGTGTTACAAAAATGAGCCAGAATCCTGTGGGGCAGTTATAAATGTAACCTAGTTACACACTTGACTGTTTCATTTTCACAATCCCTATATAGCCCCTAGTTTAGGTGATACATAGGGATCATGGAAGTCCCCCAACCCCAATGTACCAGGTAGCAGCCATTGCAATCCATGGGGGTCTATTCTCCTGTTGATTGGAAAGTAGTTAATTGATGTTCCCACCCTACAGTCATGAGCAATCTTTGGTGCAACAGGCAGAAGCAGGACTCCTCTTGCAACCTCACCCCTCATGCCTGACATCACTTGTGCGAGGGGTGATGGGTCCATCAGCCCACTCCTTCCTGAATGATGGGAACAGTGGCTGCTGTCCAATCAAATGAAGTGGATGCTGTTCAATATGTGGGGACTGGGGGAAATCAGGATGGCATTCACTGTGTAGCACTGTAGCTACTTATGCATGTGTAACTTCCTAACAGGATTCCCTCCCTACTCTCCTTCCCTCTGTACCTGAAAACATTCTTATGCTACCAGGCTTCTGGAAATTGAATGGGGTGGGATTTTAATGATATGCTGTGTTTTTTAAAAAAAATATTTTATGGTCTGTATAATCTTTTAATGACTGTTAATGTTTTTGATGTTTAATGTTTTAACCTAATAAATGTGTAATTGTTTTTAAAATTCTATTTATACTTGTTTCAAAAATTGTGTATATAATTTAATCTGTATTGTTTTAGATAATGTTACTAAGCACCTTGAGTCCCATTGTTGGGAGGAAGGGGGGGATCTAAAGTCCAAAACACACTGAAGAAACAATCCAGTTTGAGACTGCTTTAACTGTCCTGGCTCAATCCTAGGGAATACAGTCCACCCTCCCCATACGTGGGGGATCCGTTCCAGACCCCCACCCCCACCCCGTGTATGGGGAAAAGAGTGTATGCTCAAGCCTCATTGAAAATAATGGGGTGCACGCTTGTGGTGTGGCGCATGGTGCGTGGCATGGCTCCTCTCCTCTCCCCTTGGATGAGTTAATGGAGCACAAACTACTGTTCCACTTTGTACTCACTTTGCAACAGTTGAAGTAAACCAAGGATGAAGGCAGCATCTGTGGGGAGGAGAGCGAAATTGAGACATTTAAAAAACAGCTGAAAAAGTGGGATGCCAGAGTACCAATCATGACTATCCTGTCAAATTGGACCAGTTGGAAGGGATGGCCTCACAGGATCCTGAATTGGATTAGAGCAGAGGGATGGAGCCACAAGGCTCTGTTGTCCGAGATTCTCAAAAACTCATACACATAAATGTTAAGGCCTAAATCCAATTACTAGTCCCAAATGGAGTAGATTCAATGAGTCAATGGGAACTTTGTATGTCAGCTACTGTATTATATAAGTTCCATTGATTGATTGTACCTACCTGGGACTTAACATTGGATTTAGGCCTAAGTAACAACTCTGATTGTTTATAAACTGACTCATCAGCTAATACTGTATGCATTTTAATTATTAGGTTTGTTGGGATCAACTATATAAACAATGGAAGAGATTTTGAGCTGCACCCATCCATCATTATTAAACAGGCCTGGAAACATGTTTCTGGCATATTCTGCAACAAATGTTTTCCCACAAATTAGCAAGAATTTCCAGCAGAGGGCAGCATTGCAACAGCAGAATTAATCATCATTCCAATATTTCATCAGGTTACTTACAAGAAAAAGTTGGCAGACTGTTGCAAGCAATAAAGATTTTCATACAGGAAAAATAAATGGCAAGCTATGGGTAGATGATCAAGTTTTCACTGAGTGTACAAATACTACAAAGGTGTACTCAGTTGTGGCTTCTCATGAAAGCTGAGAAGCTGCATTGAGAGATAACATGAAATACAATAATGATGCCTGCATCTGCACTGCAATATTAATGCAGTTTGACGCCACTTTAACAGCAGTGGTTCAATGCTATGGAATCCTGGGATTGGTAGTTTCTTGTGGCACCAGAGCTCTCTGACAGAAAAAGCTAAATATCTCACAAAATTACAGATCCCAAAATTCCATTGTATTGAGCCATGGCAATTAAAGTAGCGCCAGACTGGACTATTTCTGGGGTGTGGATGAAGCCTATATCTCCATATTTTTATCTCACAATGCTATCCCACCAAAGCTCACGTAAGCAGTACAGCCTTTCCAATATGGCCATTTCTGTGTTGTTGGACAATGAGCAGATGAATGGGGATGTTTGCAGCTATTTTCCTGTAGCTGTAGCCTCCCAGGGCCTTTATGGATTTCACAAGTGATTTCTTTCCAGCTACAAGAAAATAGGCTTGTGCCTTTACTCTCTGCTGATATGGAAATGGTTATGGTGGGGCAGGCACTGCTTACCAACATGAGGGGGTTTTTTTGGGGGGGGGGAGGGGGTGTTGGTTTTTGTGTGGTCAGAATATAATTTCAAGCTATGAAACCTCCCAAAAGTTATCTGTAATGGTTATAAGTCTATTGCAATTCACTAACAGGTTATCAGCAGAGATCTAAACAACACTTGTGCAATGGAATACTGTATATACAAACATGGCTGTCATTTGTAATCTACATGTTAAACTTTGGCTGGAACTGCTGGTTAGTTCCAATTGAAAAGCAGATCTATTTAATTCCTTGTTGAATGGTGAGCAGGTTAATTCAGTTAATTTATAGTCATCTAAAGAAGAAAGAACTGGGGAGCATCCAACAGAATTCACAGAAGAAACAATAGGTATGTCTCATGATGATGAAAAAGATAGTTTATTTGTCAGAAGAAAAGCACCACTTCTCCTGTGGTGCTGGAGAAGAGTTCTAGAGATACTGTGGACTACTAGACAAATAAATGGGACCTAGAGCAAATCAAGCCTGGACTCTCCCTAGAAGCCAAGATGACTACACTGTCCTACTTTGGCTATATCATGAGAAGACATGACTCACTAGAAAAGGCACTAATGCTTGGTAATATGATAGTCTTATTTAAATATTTGAAAGGATGTCATATTGAGGATGAAGCAAACTTGTTTTCTACTGCTCCAGAGAAAGGACCTGGAATAATGGATGCAAGCGATAGGAAAAGAGATTCCATAGGAGGAACTTCCTGACAGTAAGAGCTGTTAGACAGAAGAACATGCTCCCTTAGAGTGTAGTGGAGTCTCCTTCTTTGAAGGTCTTTAAAAAGAGGCTGGATGGCCATCTGTCAGGTATGTTTTGATTGTGAGTACCATGGCCCTTGTGGTCTCTTCCAACTATGATTCTAAGGTAGAAGGCAGTTGCAAAAGAGGAAGACTACATTTCAGATGGATAGTCTGAACAAAGCCAGGGCCCTGAATTTGCCAGACCTGAGCAAGATGGTTGATGGTAGGGTGTTTTGGAGTTCTCTCATTCATGGGGTCTCCATAAGGCAAAGTTGTCTTGGTGGCTGTTACCAACAAAACTCACATGGTGGGCAACTCGTTAGTTAGTCCCAACTAGAATAGACTTATTCAATAAATTGTTGAATGGTGTGTCAGCATCTAAATTAATCCCATTGACTGAGTTGTATACTCTGATCAGGACCAACAACAGGATTTAGGCCCAAGTATGTTCATTTTTGTATACCTTTCTGAGGAGATTAGTGTATGTGGCTTTTAAACTACAGTTGGGCTTTGGTGTTACTTATTGCATACTGCCACATCTGATTCATAGCTGCTGTGTCCCTTTTAATTGATGGGGGAAACCCATCAGTGAGCTAGCAATTGCACAAGTCCCCAGGTGTGAAATGTCACTGCCGGGACAGTTGTGATATTGGTAAGCACATGGTGTCAGTGTCTCCTCCCCCTCACTACCCCCTCCCTCAAGCAAGCTGATTGCCTGCATTTCCCCCCATTACTTTTCTTTTATTATCCTGATTGTTTTCTTCAAAGGACACCAGTGAACAAGTTAATATACTGAAGCTTTTGCTCATG
This sequence comes from Urosaurus nigricauda, assembly GCA_034509955.1. NCBI lineage: Eukaryota > Metazoa > Chordata > Lepidosauria > Squamata > Phrynosomatidae > Urosaurus > Urosaurus nigricauda. The sequence continues at coordinate 62,195,792 of JAOEGL010000005.1, read as the reverse complement.
AGCGATCTAGAGTTGTATAATGATGAGATTTCTTAATTTACCACAGACTCAAATGGATTTCTGTTCAGAATCCTGTTAAGTCCAATGGGGATTACTGTCATGTAAAACAGAATTGCGGATTTATTTAAACTTTGAGTATATCATGTATCCTTAAAACTGGGTGTAATTGCTGTTTAAAATCCACAGTCTTGAAGGCTTCATCCTGATCATTTTTTTTTTTTTGGCTTCTGCATTGGTTTTGGCACTGCTCATCTCAGATGTTTGTGTAGCTATTGGGCAGGGGTGGGGTCAAGGGTGTGACGAGGGGGTGTGAACTTCACTGGATGACACTCCAGAGAGGGGAGTACATCTGGTGGGGCAATACATCCAGTGGGATTGGCATAGCTGCTGGGTGAGCAAAAAATAGCAATAGCAAGTACATTTCTATACCCCCTATCAGTGCACTTAAGCACTCCCTAAGTGGTTTACAATGTGTAAGCTCATTGCCCCAAACAAGCTGGGTACTCATTTTAGTGACCTTGGAAGGATGCAAGGCTGAGTTGACCCTGAGTCACTGTCTAATATTGAACTCACAACTCTGTAGTTTGTGTGTGGCTGCAGTACAGGCAGTTAACCACTGGACCACCAGGACTCTTTACTGCTTCACCAGGGCTTTTGTGTCCCTTTTTTGCTTGACCTGCAGCCACTAGGATCCCTAATGGCTCTCTGGAGGCTGTAGCACTGCCTTCTGTTTGGACTCTGGCACAGCTGCAGCCATGGCAGACCCCAAATGGCTCTCTGGAGGCCATGGGAGTCCACCCCACCTGCTACCCTCCTGCACCAGGTGGCACCAACCCCAGGGGTGCTACTGGGTGGAGTATGTGGCCTATGAGCCACATGAACCTGTAAGTCAGTTTTGGCCCTTTCATGTCCCCACTCCCTATATTTTAAAAAACAAAAACCAGCCAGTTATGTTCCCAGAAGTGAGTTGCCATTTTGTCCTGTTTTAGGCATGAGAAGTCTTTTTCTTTCTCTTCTCCCCCAACTGTACAAGATCCGAATGGTTTGTGGGTGGCATGAGCAGTTAAATTTGGGGCTAAACTTTGTGAAAAGGGGCATGGTGGAAGCAGGTTTTGTGAAGACCTCCAGTGTCCAAATGGGGACTAGTGTGTCTCCGAGACCCCTGAAAAATCCTCACCTCTACCCATCACCATTGAGAGGAACAGAATACTTATGAACAAGACCAGGATGTTTTGGCCATCCAAATATTTAGGTCTTAAACTTCCAGAAGCCCATGCCATGATGGACAATTGTGAAGGATTCTGGGTACTATCATTCAAAACAGAAGGAGGGTGAAATTTCCCCTACCTGTTTAACTCTGTGAGTTTTCCTGAGAAAGTCCCTCATTATATGTTTTTCTGTTAGTGATTTGCCTTGCAAGGTCAGGCAAGAGGATGTCAGTGATCATTTTAAGACAACAGGAATATCTGCACCTCTGTCCAAACTTTATTCTCATGAGCTTGTTCACTGTATATTTCATTTTCTTGAAATTACCGCCCTCACCGAACTGGTTTGCAGCAACGTTCATTCTTGTGAATGTTGTGCATTCAGGATTTAAATCCATCTGAGTGAATTGCCAACTAGCAATTACTTCCTAAGTCACACAAAACAGTAGGAAGTTGTAATACAATACAGTCTGTCTCTAAGTCATGGGTTGTAATTGCAGGGGGAAAACAATAGGCATGGAAATCTACAAGAAAGGATGAAGCAGCATGTGAACAATTATGTGTACTGAAAATCGCTCCTACACTTTTTGACACAAAAGACAAACATTGTCTGGTTCAACTGAATGTATTTATCAGGCATGGTCTCTATGTTATATTTTCTAGACTAGGATGTTCTGGACTCTTAGTTGTTTTAAGTGAGATCTTCTTATAGGTCAACCCAAATGGAAAGTATACCTCCCTGTTTGACTGTCCCAGTCAAAAAACTGGTACTGGCATGATGGAATTATTCTACACTATAACCAGGTTTTTATACAGTAAAAGGGAGATGTGGATACTACCCACTTGAGTTGACCAAAATAGATGATACAAGATTTTATATATGTTGATTACAATACAAGAAGAAACAAAAAGAAATTAAAAATGCAGACCAAGGCCCCTTTTACAGCAAATATAGCAGTATGATTCCAGAACTACTTTGACAATATCCTATGGAATCCTGGGGTTTATAGTTTAAGGACAGACATAGAGAATTCTTAGCCAGATTGCTCAAGTACTAAACTGGAAATCCCATGATTCCATAGGATACAGGCATGGCAGTTAAAGTGGAATCATGCAGCAGTTAGAGTGCTATAACTGCATCATACAAAAGGGCCCCAGGACTGTAAGCACAGCAGCTGTTTTTTAAAAACATGCACACTTAGTTCATCCTGAGTTTTTGTCCAAGTAAAAATTTCCCCAAAGCTATTTTTGACTCCACAAAGGGAACTGCCACTGGTACTTATGGCAAATTTCTTCAGGGCTGAATAGTAGTTTTGAGGGGCAATTAATGAGTTTTCATTAGGAAGATGGCAATCCATCCTGCCAAATAATCTACAGATAAGACTGGAACATTATCATTTTGTGTTTTCCTGGGTGCATTGTTTCCAAAATGCACCAGGAGAAAGGTGAGATATCAATAAAATAATAAGTTAGTAAGTGTGTGGAAGTTTTTGAAGGCTGTGAGCAAGAATAAAATGAAGATGCTGGAAAGCCAGCTTTTTATTTAAGCTATAAATGTTACTGCCCCCCCCCCCATTAAAACTCACCAAATCTGCACCAAATGTTGTCCACAGTCCCTCCTCACCTTCATTGGGGTGAGAGACCCATGGTGTGTGTGTATATATAGCATAGGGTTTTTATTCTTATTTCCATCTCTTTGCCAGGAAGAATTCTGAAATCCATTGCCCATTAGATGTCTAGAAGCTGCCCCTGATTATAAAATAATCTCAACATAAATAACCCAAATGAGAGATGAACAAATGCCACAGGGCTGGGGGCCATTTTTCATAGAATCATAGAGTTGGAAGAGACCACAAGGGCCATCCAGTCCAACCATGCAGGAATTCCCAATCAAAGCATCCCCGACAGATGGCCATCCAGCCTCTGCTTAAAGACCTCTAAGGAAGGAGACTCCACCACACTCCGAGGGAGTGTGTTCCACTGTCGAACAGCCCTTACTGACAGGAAGATCCTCCTAATGTTGAGGTGGAATCTCTTTTCCTGGAGCAGCAGAAAACAAGCTTGCTCCCTCCTCAATATGACATCCCTTCAAATATTTAAACAATGCTATCATATCACCTCTTAACCTTCTCTTCTCCAGGCTAAATATCCCCAGCTCCCTAAGTCGTTCCTCATAGGGCATGGTTTCCAGACCCTTCACCATTTTGGTCGCCCTCCTTTGGACCCACTCCAGTTTCTCCACATCCTTTTTGAATTGTGGTGTCCAGAACTGGACACAGTATTCCAGGTGGGGCCTGACCAAAGCAGAATAGAGTGGCACTATTACTTCAAATAGGCCAAGTGCTCAGAGTCCATACTTTATTGGTTTTTAAGGGTTGTTTCTCTTTAAAAATAGATAACAAACATTAGCTACACCTATGTAAAATATTTTTAAAATTACTTGAAATTTAAATAAATTTAATAAAATTAATTATTCCTTAAGTATTGGCTGGCATTCTGTTTGTGTTAAGTTTGATTCCCATCATCACAATTCACATTTATGGTTGTTGTACTGTTCAGAAGTCTCTTCCAATCATGTAACAACCAAAAATCCCCCCAAACTTACTTTTTAAGCAGTGTAACCCCAGATACAGCCATTTCCACATTGGCAGAGAGTGGGTAAATGAGTGGATGTATGTGCAGTTTTTTACCTGTAGCTGAATGTGCTGCAAGAAGAATCTAAAACCTCTGAAGTTGCCTGTTGCAGCACAGACAGCTGCAGGGGAAAAAAACCAGATGTCCTTGCTCATCTTTCCTCTCTCCAACATGGAAATTGTCATGCTGGGGAGGGCTGTACTACCTAAAAGGACAATTTTGAGATGTAGCACCGGAAGACATGGTTACATGGACATAGCTGTATCTCAATATGTACATCAACAGATGAAGGATCTTACTATTCCTATGTTCCTTCCAATGGTGTCACTAGGGTTGGCGTCACCCGGGGCAGTAGTGCATGGTGTCACCTGTCCTAGTTGTCATCCTCCCATACCACACAATACAGAATCCTTAGTAATATTTTTGTGCCAACGTAACTCATAAATTGTAATTCCTGTATATCACTGAATATAATGGCAGTAGTTGTGACATAAAAAACTAGCAAAATTGAAATTATACCTTCAAATTACAATACCATATGCACAGCCTAAATGTATTTACATGTACATAGTTTCATGTGGGTTAAAGTTAAAATTTGGTAAGATTTAAATTTAATTAATATATTTACAACAATATTTACTACTGATATTGAATTAAAAGGAACTAACATCTGGTACAATGGACTGACAAATACAGCTAGTAATCCTGAATTTTTGAAATTTATTGTTGTAACTCTCTTTAACAACACATTTGGCCATCTCGTTCTGCTTGGATAACCGTTTTGGATTTTCACAGATGAAATTTCAAACACTTATATGTTAAAGTGAACTTTTCTGAGCCCACCAAAACAACATCCTTTTTCTTCAAAATGTTATAAACCTTGTGGCTGCGAAAACAACTACACAAATAGATATATAAAAATTAAAACACTGTATCATACAGGAACATTTGATAGAATAAGATTATATACATAAATATTTATATAGTACATACATAGCAATGTCGCAGTTTCCTGCACTGACCTTTCTATCAAATAAAAATGCATTAAACAATACTGGTTAATGTACTTTCACATTCCTTGTGATCTTCTTACATCCATCTGAGTTATAGTGGAAGACAAACTACAAACAGGGATTCAGCCTATTCAGTATTTTAAATCAAAATGAAATTGCCCTTACAGAACCAAGTTTTAAATATATATGGGTATATATATATTGCTCAGAGCTAGTTAAAACAACTAGTTTTTCAAAATTAAATTCATTTACCCTAAATTGTGGTATAACTACAGTACATTCTGATCACAGCTTCATAAAAGATAAATTTACTCTTTTTGCAGTGGAACTATAATTTTTAACATTATATGTAGTTATGCGGTGTTGTGACACTACTTGGTATCACATAATTCAAGTGCTGGCTTGAGTTGTAACCTGTGTTCTGTTGTGAGTGTTGCGGTGTCAAGACTGATGAGAGATTGATTGTTTTGTACCACAGGCCCATGGCTTGTAGCATTCTGATTTTAAAAAATAATAAAAAGGAACTAACTTGGTGGGGGGTATATGTGGGTGTACACATGTTGTGTGTGCTTTGTAATGTAATTTTCCAAGCTTTGGCCTTGCTCACTAAAAAAATCCACAAATGTCATGGTTCAGGCTTCCCCAGGACTGTGCTTTCCTGATGTTTTGGGCTGCAGCTCCCATCAGCCCCAAGAACATTTGAGGCACAGAGGTTGCTAATATATTGTTCACAGCTACTTCATAAGTGCTTCCAGACCTTAGCAGTAAATATTTACAAGAACATGTTACCTGTAATTGATTCCTGTCGCTAATAAAAATGGTGTAGCTACATTACATTTTTATTGTAACTTAATGAGGGATAACCTGAGTCCTTTTGCTGCACAATCATAACATTTTAGTTACTATCAGTTATATTGGGTGTGTGGTCTCCCTAAATATTAAGAATACAAAGATCACATGATTTAAGTGCTGCCTTGCTCTATGCCTCATGCTGCTGAATGAGAAATATTCAGATGGAATGAGAATGAAATGCTTTTTAAATTTAACTTTCCACACTCTGAGCTCTTGTAAATTTTACCACTAGGATAGAGATTACTCCTGAATAGACTGTTTGCAACAGTACAACATGTGCATCCACCCACAAAGTGATCCCAAGTGCTAGCTTTATAACTGTGAATACATTAAAGAGCATGAACTGAACTGCTTTACTAAGTGATTGGCCAAGATTCATTTTTCGCTTGTAAGCACTGCTCCATCAACTGGTGAGGTTCTGAAATGGCACTAAACAATTTTATTGTCATGGCAACTTTTATAAATCTGCAGCATGATTGGTCAGATGAACTGTTAAGTTCTTCCCAAACCAATTGTGACTAATCTATGTGACAAAATTTGTACTGGAAAGATTTCTGAAAATGAATATGATAACTAATTTAGTATAGTGGTACTCCCTTAATGGTAGTCATTCCTGTTGCCACCCTTGAGAAGTAAATTACAAAGGTAAGTCCTCATAATGTTTATGGCCTAAAACCAATATTAGTCTCAATTACAATAGATTCAATTATTCAATGTGAACTTGAGAGGTCAACATTAATGTGAATTCCAGTACTTGGGACTAACAACTAGATTTAGGGCCAGATATTCAAGCACAATTGTACCCATTAACCTCATGAACAACCATTTAAAGATCAATTATTTCATTTATTTTCTCTTCCCTTCTGTATCTATGTATATACACTATGCATACATATATATACATTTTGGCAACTGGGCTTAAGATTTTGAGGATCTCCATTTCTGAACATCTGATAAATACCCCAGCTTCTTTCTCAAAACCGGGTACATAATATTACATAATAAACTCTACCCAGTAGCAAGTTAAAAAGGCACTAAGGTAACTTTCAAGCAGCTATGTTGTCTTCCAAAAGATTCTAGGAATTGTTGTTATTGGAAAAACAGTAACAGTCTTTTCTGAGGATTATATACATAATTCATTTTGTGCACCTGCTAGCAGACATTTTTATCCTATCCTGGTCCAGAAAGGTTTGGCTCAGGCTTCGATGCATAAATAAGTCTCCCTTATTAAAGGGTCTTTGAATATTCCATGGTTTCCTCTTAGTGGTATTACTAGCAAAGTCTTTGGAATCTTGCAAATGTTGACTAGAAGTAATGTCCTCTCCTATATGTCAAAAAATTTGTGTAGATTTTTTTTGGATGATGGCATTCAACCATTTCCATGAAGAAAGATTCAGCATCTATTTCCTTTCAGATTAATGCTGATTGGAGCCAGGAGAGTTGTAAATCCAGTCCATGACAATTAGAGTCATGCTCCCAATCATGAAGATGATGCCAACAATGAGGAAAGTCAGGGCCTGAAATTGAGAAAGCACAACAAAACCATTTAGTAGTGAAGAGAGTTTAAGACATTGCAATACTGAATTGGCAATTCTTACAGCTTCTGGTCTACTTACTCCAATCTTCTGAGGTGATCTGAAAGGCTCTTTTTTGACAATTCGGAGATAAAAGGCAGCAGGGAGAATAAAGATCAGCATTGTGGCAGCAGAGGCACCTGATAGAAGAAAGACAAATTGCTACTCCTTAGTAAAAGAGGGCAGGTTTAGGGAAAAGATGCTATGGATTATAGTGTTTGCTGGAATTCACAATTGCAGGTATGAATGCGTATCCTAGAGTTACACATTTGTGACTGGTTCATATTCATGATCTGTATGTATTCAGTAGTGTATGGAATAAGTAAGGATCACAAAAGTCCCCCATTCCCAATTTACTTGGCAGACATTGTGAACAATGGGGTCTGTTTTCCTCTCTATTGAGACACAGCAGACTAACATTTCTACCTTCTCCTGTGAGCAATCTCTGGTGTGAGAAAGAATTGTGACAGTGAACCTGGTTTGACTGTCACACTAGAGATCACTGGCAGAAATGGGGTGGGAATGCCAGTCTGCTGCATCCTTATCAACAAGCGAACAGATCCACTACTTTCAGTGACTGCTGTTTGGTAAAAGAGGACATCCCCCCTACAATACATACCTATGAATCCAAAGATGTCCCTAATAGTAGGGACAAAGATTACTAGGATATTATTGAATATAAGAATAACAGCTGCAATCAGAAAGTGTCTTATCCAACTGAAAGGCCTTCCAGGAAACAAAAGGGCAGTAACTGATGTACGAATCTGTAAAACAATAACAACAAAAGAACAAAATATATATCTTAGTTTTTTTTCATGACTTAAATTCTTGCAGCAAATTAATAAATTACTCCAATAGACAATATATAATTCTAGAAATCAGGTATATATCAGCAGTGGACAGCTTGTGTCCCTCTATTTATTGCTGGATTGCATCTTCCACCAGCCCTATATATTATAATGGAAGTAGCCATCCAACAGTATCTGCAAGGTCACAAGTTGCCTACCTACAAATCTATATCAACAGTTCTTTTTTATTATCATGATGTTGTATGTATATTTTGAAAAGGGATAGTAAATGTTCCTTTCAGTATAGAAAAAACGGGGAGGGGGGAAGGAGAGGAAGCAAATAGAGAAAAATACTTTTAGAAATAGAAATCAGTAGCTTGAAGAAAAATATACTGGATAGATTTATTTTAGGTATTTTTGGAATACTAAAAAGAGAATAACACCTAGAAAAATAATGACAAATCTAGAAAACAATGGAATGCTCTAGCAATCTTCTGTATGTTTTTAAAAATTAATGTTGTATTTGTAAAAGGGAAGAAGGAAACTTCTCTTATGTGGCAGCTATATATATATTCAGTAATAAATACATAGATGTTTCTGGAAAATTCTCATGGGTTATTAAAAAGGAGATATGTTTGCTTTCAATGTTAAGAAAAAGAGAGTGTAAATTTCACTCAATCACTTGATCTACAAATGACATCAGGAAAAATGTGGAGATACTCAAGTCTGTTTGCTCAGCTCGGTGCAAACATCCCAAACTTGAACAGCATTTCTCCAGCCTTTTTACTTGCAGAGATAAGTAGGTAAAAGGTCAACAGCAGCTCCACTAGGCAACATTGGATAGTGTTACATGAAAGGCCTCCGAGGAGCTAAAGAAAAATGTTGGAAGTGCAGAAGGCAAACTGCAAAAATGGCACGTTTGCTAGTCTGTCAGGGGCGAGTCAGAGCTTTCAAAAATCAGTGAGAATTCTGAGAGCATTTCATTTGTGCACCCCTCCAACAACAAAACATTTTTCCCCACAGAAAACAGCATATCTTTTAAAGCAGAATAAAATGTTCTCTGTGTAAAAAAACAAAACAAAACAATGGGTTTTGTGCAAATGGTCAACATCCTGCATAAGGAGTTATACTACAGAGATGCGGTACCATCTTTCCCTGACACTACTCTCCAAAATCCAACCTTTGAAGGCTTGCAGTCCAATATTGTAACCAATATGGAGGTGCTGGAGAACAGGGCAGTGAATAAAGATGTACAGTGGGTTTTTGTTATCTGTTAGGGTTTGGTTCCAGGACAGCCCTGTGGATACCAAAATCTGTGGATGATTATGTCCCATTAAATTCAGTGGCATTGTAAAATGATGTCTCTTATATAAAATGGTAAAAATCAAGATTTGCTATTTGAAATTTATACTTTTTTGGAATATTTTCAAGCTGTGGATGTTTGAATCTATGGATAAAGAACCCATGGATATGGAGGACTGACTATTCAGCTCTCTCCTGGTCGTGGAGTGCACTGAGACAGACAGCTGCATTTTGCTTTACATCATCTTTCAGCAGCCCTGAGTTTCTCAAAATACTCTTACATAAAGTCCCTCATGGAATATTTTTACTCTTATCTTGTTCCTCCTCTTTTCCCAAGGACTCTCAAATATAATGTGCTTGAAGATGACCTAATAAATTGTCTTTTAACTTACTGGGAACAGGACTATGGGTACAGTCAGGGTTACAGCTACAAGTACTGCAAGGCGAACCATTAGAAGCAGAGTGTCAAACGTGTACACTTTGGTGTATGTGTGAAGCAATTCATCTTCTACCTCACCTGTACCAAAAAGAAAAGATCAAAATAAGGCTTTTCAGGCAATCTCATATTCACTTATTCTTACAGTCATAATAACACACTCATAATAATAAATACATTCTACTTTAAACAGGTTGATAATTCAGCAGCACTATTTAGCTATATTAAGGGGGTTAGACCCAGTTTTAAAATAATGTTTAACCACAATCAGCAATGTTTTGTGGCATAACTTGCCATAGCTTTGGTTGAGGTAGGTGAAATCATCGTGAAACCTTCTGAGTTAAGCCTAGGTCATGGTGGGTTCAGGTTCCTTCCTGCCATTACAGAGAATGGATCAGTTGATTCAAGCACCAGATGCTGAAGGGTGGGGAATGGCAATGAGTTAATGAAGGGTACCTTTAAGCAAGTCTGTTGCTCTCAGAAGGGGCAGCAAGATGCCTTGGGTCAGCCCTGGAGGGCATGTATGAGGATACCACAAGATCTGCTTGCCATTATGGAAACAGAGAGGCTGGAGAAGTGGTATTTAGACATACTAATAAACTTCTTTAGGGAAATAAAACCATAATTAAGCATAATATCTTCATATCACAACTGTATTTCCTTCGTGCAAGAGCAATTTCTCCATGCATATGTAAAATATTTTTTTCTTCTTGCAATATAAGACAGAAAGCCATTATGAAAGAGAAAAAGAAGAGAGGGTAGTGAAGTAAAATAACTAGTATACGGAAACAAGTTTTGCATAATATGTATAATATGAAAACCTGTAGAGACATGTTGGATTGCTTGATTATACTGTAGCTTCGTAGAGGAATAAAGTCAAATCAAAACTGAAACTTAAAATTCTGAGGAGGCAAATGCATTTGAATGGGAAATATAAAAAAATATAAATTCCAAAAAGCAAACCTCGATTTTGCCATTCTACATAAGGGACACCATTTCACTATGCCATTATATATGATAGGACCTGAACATCCATGGATTTTGGTATCCATGGGGGTGCTGGTACCAAACCCCCGCAGACACCAAGGGCTCACTGTCCCTACAGGAAAATGCTAGGGACAGAGAGATAAGGGAGCAACAAGAATTCTCTGGAAGTCAGATTTAGGTTTTCACCACTGAAGATCAAGAGTGGGAAAAGTGAGCCCCACCAGAAGTTACTGGTAGGGTTTCGTTCCATGACCTCCTGTGGATATAAAAATCCATTGATGCTCAAGTCCCATTAATTACAATGGCGCAGTGAAATGGTATCCATTATATAAAATGGCAAGAACAAGGTTTGCTTGTGGAATTTACATTATTTTTGAATATTTTGAAGTGGTGGATGCTTGAATCCATGGATAAAAAAAAAAGTCCATGGATATGGAGGGCCAACTGTATTGTCCCAGTTTCTTTTGACCAAGGCGAGAAAAGCTTTTGGGAATTGCAACATCTGCAGGGCTGCATTTTTGCCACACCTACTGTAGATGGCTCTCCATTCCCAGTGATTTGGGGCAGGATTGTTGCAGGATTGTTTCAGTGTTATCTGCTAGTCTTCTCTCCTATTGGATGTTTTCTTCCTTATGCCATATGCATACAAATTACTCTCCTCCCCCCCAACAAAAACCTCTTTTTGGGGGGGGGGAGGGCAAGAGGAACTGAATCACTTCACTGCTTAAAAAACAATAAGCTGAAAATCCCCCTTCTACAAGAAACATGGCATTTATTCTTTTAAAAATGTTGGAAAAATAAAAAGTTTATTTTTATACTGTTTGTGAAAAAGGAGGAGGATAAACACATGCTTTTTGGGAAAGCCCCAAACTGTAAAGACTGTTAACTATATGGAACCTGTTGCATACATTTATTTGAAATATGGTAACTCAATCGTTTCAGAAGAGGCAAATGTCCCCGAGCTCTGCCAAGAAATAAAAAGTTACCAGCACTCCACCTGGGGGGGGGGGGGGGTAAAGCACTAAACATCACCCATTAGTTAATGATTGAAATTTGGCTGGCATAGTTATTTCATAAGAAATTGCAACAGCTGGAGATCAAATTCAATTCTGATGTACAGGGGAGAAAAATTCTAGTCATTTGTTGATTTTTCACTGATGGCCATGAGCATTGGAATTGCTGAATTGTGATTCTGATCTGGACCGGAGTCAAACTGGATGCCCTCACCACAGCCTAATCAGGCTGTTTTCTGAATCACTGAAACTAGGTCTGAACTAAACCTCATAGTCACTACCCACCTTGAGCAAAAATGAGGGACAGGTTAAGGATAACATAGGAATGGAATGAAAAACTACAAGGATGTTGAGCTAGGATTGTGGGGATCAGCTTTGACTCACCATAGAAAGTAAGATAACCAAACAAGGCAGCAAGCAGATACATGACAAGCATCCCAGTGATGGAGACATTGGAAACATTTTGCATCCGTTTTCGAGATCGGCTGAGAAGTAAAACAGAAAAGACAATACAGTTGCTATAACCTGTATTTATAACATGAATAAAGAATCAAGGATATTTTCTAAACGACTAATCAGCATTGTGGGACTCAAAGGGCTTTACAGGGATGCATTCTTCTCTGTGTACATATTTCAGCGTTTATAACTTTATAGTGATTCTTAATTATAAGTTGTGGTCCAGTAGTTACTTCTGCATTGTGTACCTATTATCAGTTTTTAAAAATCCTAACTCTGCAAAGAATTTTTGAAACTGTAATTCTATAAAGTGGGAGAGAATGGTTTGTCCTTCACAAAATGATGGTTCCCAGATGTACAAAAACTGCCTTTTTAGCAGAGTCAGATATTTATTTATTCATCATCAAAAACAAAATAAAAACCCAAAGATGGTGCTTATCATACAGCATGGCATATAGCTAAAGAAAGGGGAAGGATTTTTATCCACACTGCTATCTCCCACCTATGTTCTTTTAAAAGAACAAATCAAGCAAAGAAGAAAAAAAATCAGCTGGTACATACATTGAACGCCTAGAAAATACAGAATATAAAATAAAAACATCTAAAGCATATTAAATATAAAGAGAATTGCAAATGTAATCAATAAATACAATTAATTTGATAGAAATAATTGGAAATTCATTCATATGATATGCACTAATGTCAGAAAACTGAAGAAAGGAATCCAGTTATGATCCTGAATTATGTCCACAACAAAGCTTGAATTTTGTTTTTGTTCTGGGCCACAAAACTCATAATCCCTGAGCTAGAATGGCCCCATGTCATGTTAGCTGGGGATTCTGGGAGTTCTAGTCCAAAGCTCTGAAATCAAGGAAAAATATGAGAGACAGACTTACTTTTTCAGCTCACTGTATATGGGTAATACTTCAGGGTGGCACACAAATGCAAATGCCAGGATTGGTATAGTATAGGCAGTCTAAAATAAAACAAGGATGTCAGATCTGATTAGTATTTTTTATTTCGGACTAGAGAGTGCCAGTTCTGTTTATTGGGTAACATGAATAAATGGTTTAATGATGCAATTAGTTCAGGTGAAGTTTTGGCTAAGACAGGAGTACTGAATGAGAAGGGATATGCAAATAACGAACGATTCATTACTGCCTTCTTTCATAGTAGAAGACCTAGGAGCAAATCATATGGACAGAAAGGAGCATCTAGAAGCCAGTCCTGACCCTATCACCCCAGGACTGTGGTGACCACATGCCATGGGCCCAAGGATGCCTCCTGCTATGGTCCCAAATTGACCATGGAAAGAAATGGAAAATATCTGCTCCCTTTGAGTTGGTTGTGGGCTGCCTTGGGCAGCCCTGGCACAACCCTGGGGCAGCTTCCAGGTGCTCCAGGGGTTTGTGTCATCTAAATGCCATGCCCCCAGAGCGGTTGGAAGCTGTCCCCAACTGCATGTCTGTTTCAGGCTTTAGTGAAGAAATATGCCACCAGGCATAGCCAAAGCATATTGCAGCTTTTGCAAACAGCTAATGATTATACAGAGATGAAAAAGAGGAGGAACACTACCCTATGAAGAACTAGGCTTGCCAGGTGTCCCAAACAGCAATACAAGAGAGTCCTTTCTGTTGACAACCCAGCTCAACACTAGCTGCTAGACACAAAGCAGTTCTCTATAAGCTCTTTCTCAAGTGTCACATGAGAAGGGTTTCTTGCAAGATTTGAAGCAGGTCTTAAAAGATGATCACACTAGGGTTTATTGTCTCTCAATCATCCCTGGATTGGTGAGGAATTACGTTGTATGGACACCTGGCATGCTTCCTCGGTGTCAGAGAATCGTTGCCTCCCTCTAGCTCCACTGAATCATTCAGGGAGAGTGAATTTCCTCTTAATGGAAACTTTGCATTAAGAGGAAATTCACTCTCCCTAAATAATTCAGTTACACTAGAGGGAGCCAACGATTCCCTGACATGGAGGAAGCATGCCAGGCATTTATACACATGCACTTCCTCAATGATCCAGGGACAATTGAGAGACAGTAAGCCCTAATGTGATAATCTTTTTAGAGAGTCCTGATTCACTTACCACTCATTTCTATTGCTTGGGCCTAGAGAACTACGAGTTAGAGAGCAGGTGTTAGCCATGCTTGCAACAAATGGATCCTGTCCTTAACACCTGGTATGTAATTTGGAATCATTTTGATTTGTGTCAAATATTCTGGGGTTGGTCTGTTGTGAGTGCAGTTAGCACCTACTCTTCCCACTTATAAGGCTGGCCAGAGAGGAGAAAAAAGAGCAATACCATGCTATCATGATTCCAGCTGGCAGGCTACTGGCATTTGGTATGTAAGTTCTGATTACTGTGTACCAAATGCTCTGGGGTTTGTCTGTTGGGAGTATACCTAGTACCTGCTCTCAACACATCAAGGGATATGGGATTTGGGGCATCCTGTATGGTCCCAATATCGGACAGAACTTTAAGCTCACAAACGTAGAATGTCCTGGGGACCCTGGGGAATGCCTGGGGACCCTGAGGCAGATATTCAACAAGATTTTGTCTTAAGTGGACCACACTATATGTTTCAAGCTGTAACAGTGGTTGGGATAAATTGATCACACATGTACAGTAACTCCTAGTCAAAGAGGAGGCATCAAACTGGCAATTTTTTGCTAGGCAAAATTAGAACCTTACCCGTGAGTTAAATACAAAATACTTGGGTCGGCACATGTTGTTGTCCTCTTCATGGGCTTCATATTTGACACCACTTTGATGGAGCTTATCATTGGTTTCTTCAAAACTTGAATACTGCTTGTGAGTGCTGTCCAACATTAAATTGAGGCCTGAATTAGCAGAGTCGTTGGGTAGCATTACTACATGTAACGGGACTGTGGTACCATTGGTGGACCAGTTGCCAATGTCATTGTCCAAGACTGGGAGTGGACAAGGTATCTGGGATTTCTTGTAGATCACCTAAAATAAGATTGCAAATATACATCAAGAGATTGCAAAGATTAAGTCAATAGATGAAACTTTCAATCTATCTATAGGGAATTATTACCATTCATCCCAAATGATCTATCTAATCAGGATATTGGTGATGCTCTGCATTGCAATTAATCTTGTTCTGACCACAGCTCCCACTCTCTGGAAGTCTCTTCCATGGCAAGCTGGGTTGACCCCTCCCTGTTTTCCTTTTGCTGGCAAGCAAAAACATTCTTATTTAAGCAAGCTTTTAAGGCTTAAGCAGGAAGGTTTTTTAATGCAGTTGTACTGTTTTATCTGTTCTAACTTTTCTATGATTTTGACTCAATTATAATGTTTTAATGTGATGTTTGCTTTATGTAAGTGTTTTTATTTGTTGTTGTGGAAGCCATGTTGGGCCCCATCCTGAGAGAAAGGTGGCATATAGATAAAGTAAGTAATTAAGTAAGAAAGTCAGTAAATAAATACACAGTTAAGCTACCCTTCCATGTTTATATGTTTACTCATGGCACAGTCAAATGATATATAACCCGCCCCTCTGAACGAGCAATCAGAGTGGGGTACAAGTTGTATGAGATTTCACTAAAGGTGGGCTAGGAACAGAGACAATTCCTATTTCGTCACTTTGGCTAGACTGGAGTCACTGAGTACACCTATTAACCATTGCTTTGTATTTTGATGTGCATTAATAATGTCCTACTACTTGACCATGGACTCATGCTTTTTCTGTTATGGCACACATGATGACTTGTTTTACTTTACACACAGGATGACTTGTTTTACTTAAGTCTGCTAATAGGATTGGTTTATTACTTGTCAACAGACAATTTTTATTTTTATCTTGGTAGCATATCAGCTTTTAAGAAAATCATAACAGAACCTGTCATGTTCCTCTGCTGCAATACAGACACATTTTTGTTAACATCAAAAAGAACCTGATGTAGATCAAACAGACTCTGAGAGGACACATGAAAATGGCAGAGAAATGGACAAATCCGAGCAGCCTCTGCCAGAAGATATACGTAACTGCTGCCCATACAAATCAAGTGCATTGCGCATTAGCAAGATGAAGATTATGCCTATGTTAGTACTACTTACCACGCTGAGAAAGAACACCATACACATTAGTGAAAATCCACTTGTGTAGCCAAGATAGCCTTCAAAAATAGTAAGAGAACGCACAATTAATCAACAGGCAAAAATGCCTAGTAGAGATCAACTATAATGCATTTTTATTAGAAAGTATTTTTTACCTAAGTTCTTTAGAAGGGAGAGTGGAAGGATAACTCCAATGCTTACAAATATTACGAGGTAGTTGCCATTAAGGTACCATTCCCTAGAATGCAAAAATAAAATAACCATGCGTTAATCACGTCTGTTAAGTTTATTACTTGGTGGATGAAATTTATTGATTTTTTAATATATATATATATATATATATATAAACAAAATCTTACCCAGAATTCTCTTCAAGGCCTAGAAATGCTCTGATAACTTCTGGGAGTTCATATTTAATGATAAAGAGGTAGCTTGACATTGCTAAAATGACAAATATAGTAAATTAGGATAAATAAATCACATTCCTTGAAAAGGGGTATCCAAAAGCATTAAATTACATTTTCAAAGAAACTGAATTTTCTGAATGTTCAATTACATGGAAATTCTATTCATGTCAATGTAATTGAGGAAACCAGCAATTCAGAATTGAGAAAAAAACAAACTCTGATATAAATAAACCAATACACTGACATCCAAGCTCAGGAATGAAGGAAACTGGTTTAGTCAAAGGCTGCATCTGCACTGCAGAAATAGTCCAGTGAGACACCACTTCAACTGCCATTGCTCAATTCTATGGAATTCTGGGAATTGTAGTTTTGTGAGACATTTAGCCTTTTGTGTCAGAGAGCTCTGGTGCCACAACAAACTACAATTCCCAGAATTCCACAGAATTGCACTATGGCAGTTAAAGCAGTATTAGACTGGATTATTACTTCAATGAGGATTCAGTCTTAGTGAAGTTATGGAAAATGTGGATCAAATCACCATACCTTGTTCTTCCTAGAGACCTGCATCTAATCTCAATCCATTTTATTCAACTCTTCCCCCTCCCTCCATTTAGTTTTACTTTGTGTTTAAGTAAACGGATCCAGAACGGATCCCCATGGATGCCGAGGGCCCACTGTAATTTATTATTGCATCCTATACTGTCTCACTGAGAAACAAACAACACCCAACAGGTAAAGTATTTCCTTTTTAATGTGTGGTACATCTAATTTCATTTTATTGTCCTATTTATGCCTTACATATTCTATGGAATTAACACTGAAACAGTAAGTATGTTTATTTGGATGCACTGTAAATCTCTGAAACTGAATTGAATTCACCTTCTAATAACTGCCATCAGTAGATTCAACTTGAATCTAGTCAGGTTTATTTCTCAATAGGCATGCATAGAATTACAAAGCACACTAGTTACAGTATAGTTTCACCACTGATTTCAATGGAAGCTCAGTGCTCCTTAGTGTGGACCTAACCATGCTTTTTAACATCAAACATGTACAGAGTTAAAAGTACACGAAATATAAAATATCACAGACAGCAATAATATACAGTTGAAAAATGTCATATGGCAACAGGTTGCACATTATACATCCTGTTTAGGCTTTTATGGCAAACTGCCTTTGAAAAATTTTGCCATGAAAACCCTCTGACAGGTTTGTCTTATGGTCACCATAAGTCAAAAATGACTTGAAGGCACAGAACAACAGAAATGAGCTTTCAGTGTTAGAAATGTCATCAATTTCATTCAACTACACAGGTAATGTATTGAGCAATATAATTATGACCAGTGATATGGGGTTACCCATATAAGTCAACGGGTGGCCTGAAGGCACATATGTACTGTACTGTATCCAGGATCACAAGAGACAATTTATCCTGTCGTTATTCTGAGACAAATTATTCTGATTTAAAACCCTGAAATTTCCTACTTACCTCCAATGTTCTGCATCGTAAGAGAAATGAAAGCACTAATTTTTCCAGGCCATCCAAATGCTTTCTCACCTAATTTTTCATATATTAGTGAGCCTAGGAACAAAATAAAATAAAATAGTCAACTAAAAAGTTTTTTAATTGATACAAGTTGACAAGACCCTTTCACCTGACATCTTCAGAAGATGCTTTGCTGAAAAGAGACCAGGAGTGGGCAAATATTGGTTACTGGCCCCCCCCCAGCAGACATCAGAGCCACATCAATTGCACCACCCACAAAAAACACAAGTTTTTTGCTTCTAAATATTTGTGTCATATTTTCACCCCAGGCCATTTTAGGCATATGAAAAGCCTTTTTAATAACTTTTGAATCACCTCCTGTTTGGAAAAAAAGAGCTTCCCCTGGCCCTAAAATGGCTCAGGCCTCCCTAACATGTTTCTCCACACCATCTTTGCGGGCATTTTTTTTTTAAAAAAAAAATGGATCCATGTGTTACCTGGGAGCTACAAAGACAGCCTTGGGGACCACGTGTGGCCTACAGGCTACACTTTCCCCACTTCTGGTCTCAATCAAGCTAAAATCTACTGATTATTAAGATGGATTGACTCCAACAGAAAAGTTAGGCATATTCCTGAATCTGTCTCTTAGAAATCAGGAGGGGAAATGGTTTAATTTTGGCTGGACTGTGACCGTGGTGTGATGTGAAGGAAACTACTACTGTCAGGGAGAACTAATCAGTAGGCTTTTGCTGCTTCCGGCTTTCCTTCCTGCCTCCTGTTACAAATTGTGCAACTTAGTCCTTCATTTTGTCTGCATATTTGGGATGTGCCCATCCAAAATGACAGGGCTAAACCCACCATTAGGCAGTAGTTTTTGAGTGTGTCATGAAAGGGCAGTGAAATGTGAGTTATTCATTTATTATTGTTAGAGCCTGCAAAAGTTAATTTTTGGGAATACAACTCAGGCATGAAAATGTGGGCCAGCCTGGAAAATGAACGTGCCCCCTCCAAGTTTAGAAATATATCATACCTCCTTCTTTGGACGTCTTCAGTAGTAGGTGAACTGAATAGAGAGACATTATGGCTACGCTGAGCATCAAGATTCTGAAAAGGAGAACAGATATTAGAAATGTGCACTAGAAAATAAAAATGGGTTACACATATTAGTTATCTATCAGTATATACAGATTTCAATATAGCAGCATCATTTTCAGCTTCAGCAGCAGAGAAATTGCTATAGGAAGAATAAATAGGTTCTCTTGGGCTGGAACAGACCAGCCTGAAAAGCGGGCTTCTCTGTGGCTTGGGGCCATGGTGTTAAATGCTATACACCCCCAAGAAGCCCGGAAGTTGTGCTGGATGATTACATGAGGCCAGCTTCAAACCACTCCAGGGATGCGGTGGCCACATGCCACCGGAGTGTACAGAAACCACCTTGGGGCTGCAGTGGGGCCACTTTAAGCAGCTTTTTACCAGCCCAAATAGGAGTGGATCTTTTCTGCTCCTGGCGTCAGGGCAGATTGTGGCCACAGCATGTGTTTCCTGAGGCTCTGGGGTGTCCAGTTCCAGGACAGCCCTTTTGGGAAAGTCTGTTTTGGGTTTTTAAAGTCCTGCAAACCCACTTTGTAAGCATTTTATGAGCACTTCCTATGGTTACCTTGACATCTTATGATAACTTGAAATAAGACCATAGTTTGGGGAAATTATTTTATTAGAGTAAACCCCAGAAACCCCAATCAGCCAAGTAATCCTTCAAAGCTCCAGATAAAAAATATCAAGAAACAAATAAATATGTTCTGAAGCAAAGGTCCAAAACACACTGCAGAAATAGTCCAGTTTGAGACCACTTTAACTGTCCTTCCTCAGTGCTAGGGAATCCTGAGAATTGTAGTGTATTGTGGCAGCAGAGCTGTCTGACAGAGAAGGCTAAATGTCTCTCTAGCATTGAGCCAGGGCAGTTAAAGTAGTCTCAAACTGCATTCTGCAGTGTGTTTTGGACAAAAGTCTAACAACTGTGGTCAGTGTCTTTAAATGGTATCACCACGAATTTAGCTCACTTTTTAGATTTTTCCAGCCTTATCACCAATGTTCAAATGTGAAAGTATGCTCATATCCATTTCTTTAGTGTAGTAAAGGAACTACATCATTACATGACCAACTTTTTTTTTTAAATGACATATAATTTTTTTTTCAATTCTCAGTAACTTTGAACAATATAGACAGTGAAGACATCAAGCTTCCTTCCAGACTACAGCAACAGGGAACATAGCTGCAGACTGGAAATATTGTTTTAAAGGATGTTATCATCTTATTGAGTTAACAGTTTTCAGAAAACACTTAAGGAAGCCTCAGATTAAATGACATGATTTTATGCTCACAATCTGGAGTAGGACTTGTGCAGCTTTCCAGAAGTTGGACTGCAAGTCTCATGATCTCTAGCTAGTATTGCTTAAGATGAGGAATTGTGGGAATTGCAGTCTAACACCTGTAGCATTACACAATTCCTATTCTGGCTTAAATGCAATTGCTCATTTCAACTGGAGTAGACCCATCAATCAGCTGCGGATAGATCTAACAGGGGAAGGGTACTTATCTCATTGCTTCAGCTGGTTTATTCAAATTGGCACTAGCGTTTGGTCAAAACACCCCTCCTCCCAAGCATTTCAACTGGAGTACATCCAGTTCAACTTGAGTACATCCACCCCCCCCCCCCTCATTTCAACTGGAGTAGACCCACCAATCAGTTGCGTACTCCCTCTCAAGCAATTAAACATTCAATTTAGTTATTTACTTCTCAGTGGGAAAGTAGATTCTTTGAAGAATACTGAAGTCTTATTTTCTTTTTTTCTTCTTTTAACAATGCAGACTGTATATTTCATTGCCACTTTTCTCGGAAGTGGAAACATTATTCCATATTTGAAGTTCTAAAACCATTTGTTTTAAAAAGGTTTTTAAAAGTTGTCTCCAGAAGGAATGGAAGTAGCTATTACATCTGCCGTTGCCTGTCAAAGCATATGCTGTATGGATAGTGTATGTCAGCTACATGTCATTACTATCAGCAGTACAAGAACATTTGGCAATAACATTTGGCACGGTCAGATGTTAGAGGGACAGAAAGTCTGCAGCCACATTTGTAGTTACACAGTTTCAGATTTAGTGCCATATGGACAGAAAACATTCTTCTCTGCTCTTGTTAGACAGACACATAATTAGGTGGGGTTATTTCACCCTTTGGAAGATTCCTCCCAGTTGGAATAACAGTGGTTCTGTTCATGTTATATAATGGAAGTCAGAGAGATCTGCTATTCCTATATTATTATTATTATTATTACTGTTGTTGTTATCACTGAAAAATTTAAATTCACAGATAAGACATAGGTAGGATACTTGATCAATTATAAATGCATTTGAGAGACTCGTGTTTTAATTTTTAAGGCATACTCTTTAAGGAACATTTACAGGGATCTCATTGACTTATATGGGAGTGCTCAGGGCATTTGGATAAGTTATATGGGGAAAACATTAAAATTATGTTTCGATTATGCTAGAGGGTCTTGCACATTTCTGTTCTTCCTCTTCCCATAAATCAGAACTCTAACAGGAAGTCTCTGTGTCTTCATAATTTATACTTTCTTGCATTGTTTGGGCAACTGGAAACCAGTTGAGTGTGTTCCATCAAGCCCACCTGAAGAGACATTGCCTTATTTACACTAGAGAAAGTTGTTAGTTAATTGTTTTTTTTTTCTTAGCCTGATGCTGATGGTCTGTGAAGACCTTAAACTATGTTGCCAAAGGCAGAGCTTGGAAAGCTAAATTTTGAAAAGAATTTAATCACATTTATAGTTCCAAATTAGTTATTATCACAATTACAGTTTTTAGAAAACAACTTTTCCCACTTTTTCAAAAGTAAGTAGTTATCTTGTTTGTCACTTTAACACATCCTAATGTGAAAGTCACTGGCTTCTGGTACAAAGTACACTGTTCTGCTTCTTGTTTCAGCACTAGTAACAGAGAACGGTTTTTGTCTCAGTACCCTCAAGAAGGTATTTAAAAGAAGCCAGAGGAACAGCATGAGCTAACATTTGAACTGTGTTATATGCCTCCTTCACCAGTTAGTGAGCTCATATCCAAAGAACTAGAAAAAGGAACAAAAAGCTACTGTAATACCATAAAAGGAGTGAAGACATACTTTTTTAACTTACAACTGTGCTATAATACGGTAATACCATTTTTGTTGGGGAAAATGAATTGATTGCAAGTAACTTGTACAAGTAACTTGAGAATGGGGCTGTTTCTCAGTGCTACTTTTTGTATTACAAAGAATATAAAATTAAGAAATTATGCAACATATGAATGGTGCATCTTTCTTAATTTATGCTTTCAAAATATTATTCTTTTCCCTAGTAGCACTCTTACTTGAAATGGAAAAGCAATAAATAATACATATGTGGACTGATCTTCAGGACATTCTCAGTCTGCATCTGTACTGCAGAATTAATACAGTTTGACACCGCTTTAATTGCTATGGTTCAATGCTATGGCATTCTGGGATTTGTAGTTTTGTGATATCTAGCCTTCTCTCTCAGAGAGCTCTGGTATCACAATAAACCACAAATCCCAGGATTCTATAGGATAAAGCCATGACAATTAATTCTGCAGCCGGGAGCCAGCCCATGAATGCACAGAAGTGGATAAAAGATAGTTTACACATATTGCTTAGAAGTGGATGAAAGATATTATAAATAGAATCAGAGGTTTGAAAAATGGCCATGCTGGCTAGGGGATTCTGGGAGCTGAAGTCCAAAAAAGTAACCTTTCTGGGCTCTGCACATTATAGTATGAGATAGTTTAGCACCAGATAGTTTAGCACCAAACTGATTCCCCCCATTTCTCTAAGGTGGGATACAGACGGGCAGAAAGGGGTGGCCAGATGCTGCCCCTTTCTGCCTTGCATTGGAGGCCACAGCAGACAAATGCTGCAGCCTCTGGGAGCCCTAAAAAGAACCTGCTCCTGGTGGGTTCTTTTTACAGTGCAGGAGGGGCGTCATGGGTGTGCTCGCACATGATCATGATGTCCATGTGGTGTGATACTGTTTGGGTGCCGCATCACATGAACATCAGCAGCACGCACTCCATATGGATGGGCACACATAATGATGGCACCCAGACACCGATAGTAGAGCTGGATGCGTGTGGCCCAGCTTTACGTAACCCTAATTTAGGCCCAGGCCAGCGCAAAGCACCGGTCTGTACTGGGCCTAAGTCATTTATTTTTCTAAACTAAACCTTGGATACTTACATGAAAAGTACAATTCCAGTGTTGGCCATGGCATATGACAACCCTAAGATGCCACTGCCCATGATGGCATTGCTAAGGTTAAATGCCGATATCCCAAATGAAATATTTCCTGGATGCTGTTGGAAAACAACATAGAAAATGGGTCATTAGTTACCTGTGTATGTACAATGACAGCTGTACAACTCACTCATTGCTAATAAACTTACATATTCATCTGTATAGTTTTCCAGTTTCTTTTTACCCAGGAAGCCATTGGTAAGGAACTTCTGACTCTCTGCATCATCACCAACAAACTGACTGAAATGGGGAGAGGGGGTGGAAAAAAAGAAGAAGAAATAAATGCCACTGAACTCTAATAGACTATTTTGGTCAGTCTTTATGCTTTGAAACATTATGGTACCAATCAAATCAATGAAGAAAGTTTGGGGAAAACTGAAAATGAATTGAAAATGAAAACAAGCAATTGAAAATGAATGCAGCTTCCGCTAGTACGATTTGACCACTTTATGGCTGAAATCCTGCACAGGGAGAAAGAATGTAAAGTTCCAGCCAGGCAGGATTTCATTCTGTCTCCTTCCATGTACCCCCCACCCTGCCACAAGGCCTCACCATCCTCCATAGAGCCCAGTGAGTGAGTCTGTATGCCTCTATAGTTGGACACATAACAAAAGCATCCCCTAGGACCTTTCAGAAATCCTCCACAGGTCCTGAAACGTATTTTTGTCATGGTTTGTTGTTGTTGTTGTGTACCTTCAAGCTGTTCCCAACTTAGGGCAACTATAAAATGAACCTATTTTGGAGTTTATCTTATCTTGGGAAATTATCTTGTTTTTCTTACATTTCTTTGGTTTTACTGTTCCTGCAATGAAAATCCTTTTGTACCTGCTAATAGTGGCCTTCTCCGGATCTCCCATGTCGGTGTAGTTGTCTTCAGTGCTTTCACCACTGTTGCTCTCCTCATCAAGTTCTGTGTTGACTTTTTTCAGTTCCATGCGATCCATTTGAGCAATCAGCAATTTCCAGTGTGCGCGCACACAGGCACACTCCGAGGCGTCTTCAGTGTCAACAGAACTGTACCTTCTGCATTAAAGGGTCTGCCGACAAAATATGTTGACTCTCGGAACACTTTGTTCTATAAACAGGACAGAAAAGGCCTCTATTAAAAATATCCGCAAAAGTCGGTGGATGTGCAGACATCAGTTAGTTCATTATTTTCTCATAACTAGATCTCCCCCCGCCCCCTGGGGAATAAATTAAAAATGTATAAATTAAAAATGCTGTTGATATTCTTCTTCAACAGAGGTTTTTTTAAAAAACTATTTCTACTGTGCAATAAACAAGCTATTTTTCCCCCAACATAATTAATTTATCATATTTATTTGTTTATTTACACCCAAGTGTTCTTTACAAAATGGAGTCAAAAAGATACTTTCAGTAATGAGAACACAAATGGAAGCAAAAAGGAATTGAGTGACAATGAGAAATAAAACAATTTAGCACAAGTAAATTTATAAAAGGGTAGCTTTAGCAACAATTTTTATTCAAAACACTCTTTAGACTATTATGAAAATGAACCTCTAAATGAAAGCAAAACCATAAACTCCTGTCTAAAAAAGAAATAAAAGGTCTTACAGTATTATAAATAGACCATTCTATGAAGTTGTGCAAGTAATGGTGTTTACAATTCAAATGCAACACTGCATTTATACAAGTATTCCAGTTTAATGGATAGACAAACAAAGTTGATCGGAAACCTCTATTAGTGTTTTCCACTCACTTGAAATACAGAGTTAAATAAAGCCAGAGTTGAATGACATCTATTTCTTGTTGGTGTGTGCCTTCAAGTTATTTCTGACTTATGGCAACCCATATTCTCTTGAAATCTGCCTTAAATTAGATGTAGAGGATACACTTAGCAGCATGTACATTTGGTACAAGTCTGGAGTATTCTTTATTGTGCTTTCTGTTTCAGGCTGACAATGATCACAGACATGAAAAGATAGTTTTAGTATCACTTGTAAAAATGTTCTTACAAAAGGAATACTGTGAATTTTAGAAGATCTGCTAGTCTTAACATGTGACAAATGTGATGTTATACTTAATCTACAGATTATATTTACTGAGTGGTACACTGTAGACTAAATGCTTGATCACATTACACATTAGTGCTATTATTCCACTTCAGCTGTCATGGCAACCACCTATGGTATCCTGGGGTTTGCAATTTACTACTCCCATCCATGATCACTGAAACTTTTGTGTTCATTGTGGCTGGCTCTCAGATTAAGCATGCACAGGATAGATTGCAGCCAGCCTTTATTATTCCTGGGATTGCTCAATGCAATAGTGATCTTAGGACAGTATACTCTAGTGCTTGATTATTTAGTACGCTTCTGACTGATGATTCATGGGGGGGGGGGGCGGGGGGAAGGATCAACTACATTGGTGGTCCAATTTTCCAAATCATTTTCAGGGTGCCAATTCTGGTCTAGTCTTACACAGGAGGAGGTGCATGTCCCTCCCTATTTCAATTGGTTTAGAGGTCTATTTATTTCCCTTTATCTTTCAAATACCTCAGCAAGACCTCAAAGAAGACCAGCCCCTGTCCTTTTTCTTCATATGGACCACTTCAACAATCCTTTCCTTGATATAAACAGGAATTGCTTTTCTAGCCAAGGACACTACTGTTGGTTTGCATATCAATCCTCTCTCCTTTTCATCATTATTCTCTTTGGATATTTGCCATCTTATTTTTATACAGAAGCCTAGAGTGCCTATTCCATCCCCAGAACTATCGATAATTCTATTGTATTATTTACTTTACTACACTAATGCACGGTGGAGGAAGAGAAAGAGGAGCTTATGGAGGAGTAGGTGGGGAGAAGAGGAGGAGACTGGTCTTGTGGAAACCTTCAAAGATACAGTTTCTTTGTCGAGCTCTTGCATTGGTACATCATCTCATGCCTTCACAATGTCCCTGCAGCTTCTGGCACTTTTCTCTGGTTAAGAATTGAAGACTACAGTCTCTCTTAGCAGCATTTTTATCTCTGATCTATACCACAGGCTGTGGAACATGTGACTCCCCTGATGCTGTTAGGCCAATTGTTCCAGGATTCAGAGGTACAGCCATGTTAGTCTGGAGTATCAGTATGCAAAGAGATTTTTTTAAATAAATTTTGAGACTATCGCACTGCCTTTCCTCCCAGCCTCAGCATGGGGTGAAACTTTTGAAAACTTTTCCAAAACGGGTGTTATTGCACACCTCCATGCCCAGTCTGGAGATACTGAGTACCCAATCTTGGCATCCCATACCCGATCTGTACTTCTCCTGTACTTTGCAAAGAATGGGAAACTCCCGTTGTTTTAAAAAGTGTTGGAGAAGTATGGATCGGGTACGGGATGCCAAGATGGGTTATGTGATGCCTCCGGACTGGGCATGGAAGTGTGCTGTAACACCTGTTTCTAAAAAGTTTTCAAAAGTTTCAGCCCAAACTCAGGCTGGGAGGAAACACAGTGCAATAATTTCCTTACTGTGTGAAAGAAGTTATACCATATGCTTTTGTAGATGTGAATCTAAGGAAATAGACCAAGTCTATGAAACCTTACGCTACAATTTCTTTCACACAATCTCAAATGTACTTCAAGATCCCTTTGCATAATGGTGATAGGAGTTAAAGTCCAACAACATCAGGAGAGCTGCAGGTTCTATACTCTTGTATATATAATGACAAATTTTTTATTCATTATCAGTTGGTCACATGGCCACAGATACAAATATATCTAATGCATATTATCTTCTTTACTGGATAAACGGCACAGCATGTAAAATCTCTCACTGCTCCTAGGCTGAATAATAACCCATTTACACTGGTATGCAATACGAATGAGAGACATAAGTGGGACAGAATTTATAAAAATTCTCCTGGATGGGAATTACACTGATATGTAATTCCAATGACAGACAACATGGCAACAAGACTGGGTTTCCTACCAGAGATCTCTTAGAAGTATTACAAATTCATCTGTTAAAGATGTGTGAAATACTTTTTTGTGTTCTGTTGGATGAAATAAAACCCTATGTATTACATAAACTGCACAACCACTGTAATTAGCATTTAAGTAGCATATTAGCATTAACAGCAATTCAAATCTATGACCCAAATGAACAGATACATGCTAAATTCCTTTCTCATTCCTGCGAAATACATGAAAAACTAAGAGCTGAATAGCATATTTTAGTGGCTCAGGAATGATTCCACTCTTTACACTCTATTGCTAAGAACAGGCAATTTTCATAGGACAGGAAACTGACTCCTATAGTATTAAGACAAAATATTATCAGCACATGGCATTTAATTCAGTATCTGCCACTATCATGCAACAGAAAATATATCTTGAAAAAAGTATATATACATTTAAACTGCAATCCGACATACACTTACTAGAGACCAATTCCTGGTAGTATTCAGAAGGATGGGTGAAATGTTGCAGTGTTAAATCTAATAACAGAATCTCCCATAGTACTGTTGAAATTTCTTCATTTTTCTTTAGCTCCATATTTTGTTTGTTTGATAAATATTTTGTAACTCTTTAACACAGAGAAATTAATTAATCTCTAGACGACTACAAAACCGTCATCATTCAGCTGGGTGCAGACATGCCGTTCCCAACAAACAGTCAGTCATATCTTTATTTATAGCATGAGAGCACTGATGTGGATGTACATAAAATATTAAACTAGTCTTCAGTAGCAGCACAACAGCTAGAGCTTAAAGAAGACTTTGGGTGGAAACCCAGATAGCCAAAGCTATCCCTTAAACTCTATAGCCTAAAATGTTTTCAAAGAAAAAAAAAATAGCAAGCTGTTTGATAGGGTTTCCTACCAGAGATCGCCAAACTGGATATTCTTCTCTGTGATTATTCTGGTCTCACGACTGAGAGTGATCTCCTAATCTTCTGTCATTAGGTCAGAGAAAGCTAGTTACACTTACACTGCAGGATATATATATATATGGGTCTCTAGTTAAAGGAACCCAAGACTGTATTGCCCTTGTTGTGCTAGTGGGTATAACAACAGGTATTTTCTCTTCTGTTAAGCTGAATGATACCGTACAATGTCACACACACACACACACACACATACACTCACACACACCTAAACCAAACTAAAAAAAGATAGTAAGCATAAGTGAAAGTTAAATGCTACCTGGAAAAAAAGTTAAAAAGCAGACTGGAAAACATAACTAAACCTCCTCCTTCCAACCCAGAAAAAATAAATAAACCAGGATGTGTATGCATTCCCCCCCCCCTCTGATTTTGGATAACATATAATTGTCTGTGCCTGTAAGACCTATATTTCTGTTTCCTGTTAGAATTTATTTTCAGCTATGGCTTTGGCTTAGAAAATACATTAAGATAAAGACAAAATCACCATGATCTAGGAAGGGAAATCCTTGCACTGCACAGTTATTCCTATGCAAATGTATGCCTGGATGTGCACCAACACCTCAGTGCCCATGGGACTGTTTTTATATGCCTTCACATTGACTCTGACTTATTGTGACACTTTTGACTTTTTGTAACCCTCTTGTTGGGTTTTTCTTTGCAAGATTTTTTTAAAAGGAGTCAAACTTTGATCTCCCATACTACTAATCCAAAACTCAAGCCCCTATATGCCACACTAGGTCTTTGTGTGGGATGCAGTGCGTATTTCAGTGCAGACACAATTGCAGAACCTGTCAAGAGACAATACTTGCTGTCTGTGACTAGACCGAATAAACCCAAAGCTAGAGTGGGGGCAGTTCTGGAGGGGATTTGCCTATCTTATTTTTCTCATTCCACTCAAGGTGCTGAGAAGAACCACCACTTAAAATAAAACAAAACAAAATCTCTAAGTAGTTAACAAACATTGCTAAACACAAATTTTAAATCAGAATAATTCCTGAAAATAATACATAAACAGTAACTATAAAAACAAAATATTTATCAAATAAACAAAACATGGGGCTAAATAAAAAAGATGAAATTACAACTGTACTATGGAAGATTCTGTTACTGGTTTTAATTCTGCAACATTTCACCCATCCTTCTGAGAAGCCTAGTTTGAAGAGCCAGACCTTCACGCCCTTCCTAAAATCAGAGAGAATAGGAACTGATAAGAACAGTGGAGTGAATTTCACCACCCAGGAGCAACCCATGTGCTCATCAAGTGTGTCTCTGCAGTTGATAGTATTCACAAGAGGGTCTTCTCTGAAGATCTTAACATCTAGACAGGTTTATAATGAGACAGGTGGTCTCTTAGCCAGCCTCAAAGGAAAAAAATAACACCTTCATACTCTCTGACATTTCACAGATGAAAACTGGTACAGGTATTGCCAAGCAACATCGGAGTGTTGTCTGCAGACCACAAAAGCTAGGGTAGGCTTTTGCCTGAGTCTACAGGAAAGGGTAAGGTTTTGCTCTCTCCTGGCATCTGCTCTCACCAAGTAGTTTTCTGCAAACTACTTTTTGCACTTTGAACTCAGTTTGCAGCAACCAAAGTACCCCAAGAACAAAGCGGGAGAGGCAAAACTAGGACATTTTAAAAGCAGCTTAAAAAGTGAGACAACAAAGAATTAATTAATACTGTCCCTCTTAAACTGAGGCAGTCAGAGGGTATGCAGTTTGAACTGGGCCTGGAAAATTAATAGATAACAGACTTGTTATATCAGGGGCAGGCAACGTGTAGACTGTGTTAACCCCTTCCCCAGACATTTCTGAAGCCTCCATTATCCTTATTTGAAGCTGCTGCCACCCACCACTGACAAACCATGCAGCCAAAAACCAGTGTGCCACTGCCACATGTTTCTTTGGATCATGTTCACTTGTCTTTCCTCTGTTCCTCACATAATATACGACCCTGATAAACATAACTAAGGCCAGTTCTTTGGCTGTGTAAGACATGTGGCAAAGTTCAAATTTCATAGCAAGTACAATATTGTCAGGCTGAACAAAGGTGAGTAAATGGCATGACTATGGCTGAAATTCTGTATCCCAACACCATACTGTAAGCCCTAATGAATTTATGGGAGTTCCTTTTGAGAAGATATTCATTTTAAAAAAATGATTTAAGGCTAGTATTCTAAAGACTGAGGCTGCATCCACACTGGAGAAATAACCCAGTTTGGCACAGCTTGGCCCCACAACAAACTCCAAATCCCAGAATTCCATAGTCTTGCGCCAAGGCAGTTAAAGCAGTGTCAAACCGGGTTATTTCTCCAGTGTGGATGCATCCTCAGAAGTCAGTCCAGCTGAATGAATTGGGATATACTTTTATGTCAGTATAAATTCACAAGGATTCACTAGTTAGATAACTAGGTCCAAAGCAAATCTGAGCTAATATCTTTCATTAACTGATGGTGCATGCAAAACTTGAACATGTCTGAATGGACCACTACAATATCAGTGTCTATAGGTTTATTTGAAGGTGCTGGCCATGATGTAGTGCCTGGGTTGGTCCCTGTGTCTGTTGCCAAGTGATAGTGTATCCATTCCTGATTTTACTGCTGTTCCTCTTTCAACTGCTCTGAGCTGAAAGGGAAATCTCAGCTACTGGAACTGGTCTAGTGTGGTCCTGGGCCACTACCAATGCTCCTATTTATCTTGGAAGCATTAAGGGAGGAGTGGCAGCAAAATCAAGAGTGGATTTGCTGTCCTCATGGCAATAGTCCACCATCTACCCTGGTAATGCCATTGGTATTGTTGTTACTACAGTAAGATTTTTATTTAATTATTTGATTTATATCCCATCGTTCTCCCAATATAGGACCCAAAGCAGCTTTCAATGTAAGTTCAAACAGCATTACCAAAAAAAAAAAAAAAGCTGACATCCTGCTGGTTACTTTCAATTAGCGCAGAACCATTCACTCAGTTGTTTACTGGTAAGTCAACACACAAATAAACCCCACTGATTCAATGGATTTACTCTAGTCAGGAGAACCAACAGGATTTAGGCCACTATATGGTGCAAAAGTTGTAAAAAGCATTAAATCATCAGTCCAATTAAAACAGTGATTTAAAAACAATTAAAACACATGAAATCCATGTTACATATATGTACTGGGATGTAGATCCCAATGCTGTAGATATACATTATAGGTACTTCTGTGAATGGCACAGAGGTGTAGTATCTACTTCAGATATGCAGATATTATTAGTAAGCAATGACAGCATGAAACACAGTTTTGCCTCTCAGGAGAGAAGTCCTGGTATGCCTGGTTTGCAAAGGTGTGCATTATTCCAGTTTCAAAGGAGATACTGTGGAAGGATTGTGTAAACCCTTATTGTACCTACATATTCTAATACAGTTTGCCCAAACAAATAACTTCCGGATATCTTGAACTGGAACTCCCATAACCAAAGCATAACCATGAAGATGTGGGAGCTGCAATCTAAAACATTTGAGATCATCAGATGTGGGATTTCGAGCCAGGATCTTGTTGGAACCATGTATTCTGAATAGTAGTTAGCATCCCGATCCACATTAATATTACATTTCTCCGAGAGAGAGAGAGAGAGAGAGATGGTTCCTTATGCTCTGAAGAATGAACAAAGTCTTCAAGACCATAAACCTGACCTCCTTGTTTTCAAGGTGCACATCTTGTATACTCTTATAACTTAACCACTTAACCCTAAATTAACCATGGATTTGCACTGCTTTAAATTCCATTCTCTCTGGGCATAGTTGAAAGACACATGATACAGCAATTTCACTGAAATTCAGCAAGTCCAGTTCAAATCACCCCTAAGGGGAGACTGCCCAAGGTATTCTGCATTCTGTCTTGGGGTCCATGTAGAATACCCTGGGTATTCCAGTACGGAAGATTTGAACTGGACTTGCCGAATTTCAGGATATTAATGAAATAAGGGACCAAATGAATTACATTCTCTTTAATTCTAGATCAACAGGAGTTGAATTGGAACTGTATAAATTTGCCAGAGCTTTAAAAGCTAACTTTTTTTTACTACAACTCCAAGAATGTCCATCCTGCCCAGGGGATTTGAATCCAAAAAAAGTAATGTTCCCAAGGTCTCTCTTTGGCAATCCCAGACAAGATTTAGAAAAATAAATAAATCACAGAGACAATCGATTCTAGGGAAGCACTGGGCTACCATATTTCAACATAAAAAAAACCCTCTTATGACTTATTCTATACACAAAATTCATGTGCAATATTCATGTGCCAGTTACTAATGCAGTAATTAGTCACCTAAATCTGACTTTGAGAAACCCAGCTAAATGATCTCTTCAAATGCAATGTCAAATATTGAATTTCTACAAAAAGAATCAAATCCAGCTACTAAAGAAATTTAGCAATGAAGATCACCACACAGAACCTCAACTATTATTGATTTTGATCTCTTATTTAACAGAAAAATAGAATTACCTGTGTGTGGCAGTTGTTTTTTTGTTCTCGCTCTCCACATTAAGTTATAACATTAATTTTAAAATGGCAGCTGCCTTTCAGAGTTTCCTCATGTAAGAAGACCTTATACATCTAGACATTGATTTAAAGGCAAATGGGAGTGTATCAGATGAACCAATCATCAATGAAGACAACTCAACACCTCCCTTTGTCAGACTTGCGTCAGCTCTTTTAAAAAAGGGAGAAGAAAAAAAGATAAAATTTTCTCATGCACATTCAGAGCAAACATCACTGTTACCAGAGCTATTTGCTTTTTGAACCTGGCAATACAACAGATCACACATCTGTAAAAGGTCTGACTTAAACTTCTATCATGCTGTCAGGACACAGCAGAGAGCCTGTCCCCTAATTTTTTAATTTTTTTCTGTTGCATCAGTCAAGTAGATGTGTTTAGAAGCAATAACTATGTTATTTTTTAAATCCATTCCTCTTACCCCCTACCCCATTTTTTTAAAAAATAGGTCCTGATCTTCCAATTGGAGTTCCAAAATTTTCCCTTCGATACACAATGTTTAGTCAGAAAGAAGGACACAGGTAACAGGGAATTAAGGGATATCTTACAATGGAAAACCACTAATCAAAAAGTCTCTGAAAAGAACCTACCCAAGTTAAATAACTTAATAATGATAAAATACTCTGAGGGAACTTTTATATTTAATGACAATATACTTCATATTATCAATCACTAGAAACTAGTTGACAGCCAGTGTGGTGTAGTGGTTTCAGTACTGGACTATGACTCTGGAGATCAGGGTTCAAATGCTGCTGAACCATGGAAATCCACTGGTGACCTTGGGCAAGTCACACTCCCTTAGCCTCAGAGTAAGAAGAAGGCAAACTGCCTCTGAACAAATCCTGCCAAGAAAGTCCCATAGTGGGGATTTATGCTGTTCTCCATTTTTACATGTTAATCCAGAGCTTGTACATTACTTTTTGATAATGTTGTCTGTGGGAATCTCAGAGTTGCAATACAAAAACATATTCTGCCCCACCCCACAAGTCCTATCTAAATCTTCCTGTGGTTGTTCTCATCTTGGAATCAGGATTTTGAATTAGATTAATTATGTACATATCTCAGCATAGGAATTCTCCATTTCCAAATGCACAACAGAGGTGATTCTTTGAGGTTTCAGTTATGTTTTTTTAAAAAAATCTCTGCAATCTACTATCTACCTCAGTCAAAGCCAATGCAATATAGTGGGTCAGAGTGTAACCAGTGTAAGTACTGTGGAGCAACCACACCTCACTAAGTAGCTTATCGCTTGGCATTTTAAATCAGCTCCAGCCTCCTGGACTGCAGCTGGGATGTGGGATGGAGGCGGGGATTATCACACACTAAATCACCACCAAATCACCGGCTGCCATCAGCCCAGGTCCAAGCCATGCTCCGCCAGCACTTTTTAGAAGTTGGAAAGCTTTCTGACTTCTAAAAAGTGCTGGCAGAGCATGGTTTGGACACCAAAATGCGACTGGTGGTGATTTAGTGTGCGATAATCTCTACCTTCATCCTATGTCCCACCAGCAGCCCAGGAGGCTGGAGCCAATTTAAAATGCCCAAGTGATAAGCTCTTATGTGTTTCTGCGTACAGAATAATATGTGATGCATGAAGAGAACTGGAAGAGAAATGGGGAGCAGAGGGGCACAACACACCCAATTAGGTGTCTCAAAAATATACTAGAATTCAGATGTCTGTCAAAATTTATATACAATAGTAAAAACAAATCTATAAGAAATCATTCTAAGGTCTATAATGCACTACTGTTACCAACTCAGCTCTTTTGGAACTCAGTGATCTTTGAATTTCAGCCACAGAATCCCCTGGCCGCAATTCTCTGAAGGTCACTGATTTTTTAAAATTATAACTCTTTCAATCACTCAGCCATCATGACCATTGAAAGTGTATCTTTTCCAAGCTCTGATTTGTACTCTATGCTTTCAGAAAGCTCTGGTAATGAAGGCATTCTGATTCTTTCAGATTTCAGATTGCACACAAGCAAATCAGCCACCTGAACACAGCAAGAAAAGCAACAACAACACCAAGTATAGGAGAGAATACTCAAGACATTAGGCTATTTCATGTTACTTTCCCCTTTCTAATGAGGGTATTTTTATATGGTTTCTATATGGTTGGACATGGAAATATTCTTTCTCTCACATGCAACCCAGAATGTAACTTGTAGTCTGCCCCTCCCCCTGAATGTGTACTTGATACAAATAAGAGTAAGATCTGGATTAGGTGGATCAGCATTGTAGGGGCCGCCTAACTAACTTACATGGTTGTTACATTGCCTTTCAGTTAACTATTGATTCAAATTAACTCTGAAAACCCTATCCTATCCTATTTCAGGATATCCTGTCATATCAGGATATTTCAAGATATCCTATTCTGAAAATTCTATCCTAGGATTATCTTGGTAAGATTTATTCATAGGAGGTTTGCCATTAGTTTCCTCTAAGGTTGAGAGAGCTTGACTTGTCAATGAGTCACCAAGTGAGTTTCCATGATCAACCAGGGATTTAAATGCTGGTCTTCAGTCCAGTATTCATACCCCAACACCACACTGGCTCTGTTATCTTCCATTACTGCTTTTCAAACATCAGTTATCAAGAAATGGTATCTGTAATAGATAACTCTTACCCAATTGTGAGTAGTAGGGTTGGCCAATGATATTTTTCTGCCCGAGGTAGAGCAGCAAATAGCATCCTCTCTGCCTCATGTACTACAATCAAGTTGCAGAGCAACCAAACCCAAATAAGTTGTTTTGGCACGTGAGCCAGAAAAGTTCCATCCCATCACTCCACCCTGACATTAAAAATACAATAATAACCAAGTCGATAACTGACCCTTTGCTGTCCTTTTATGATATCCCAAATCTGCTGCCTGAGGCTGCCACCTTACTTTGTCTAGTTGCAGGGCCAGTCCTAACAAGCAGCTGATAAACTAGCAAAACATATCACGCTGTGTGAGGGCTGTTGGAAGAGGAATAGAAGCATCTGCACAGAGATGTTTGCCTGAAGAGAAACTGGAGGACAAAATGCAAAAGCCAAGCAAGTCCTGACATACTGAGATGAAAGTGAAGCCCTGTTAACATGGAAAGTATGATAAATGACAATTTTGAAAGATAAGATTTCCCTGTTGCCCATTATTCCAACAATGACAAATAAAAATAATACCAGATCTCTTTGGAATGCAGCAGAACAGCAAGATACCACAACTCCCTTCAAAAAAAAAAAAATATTTTCTCATCTCCAAGTATGCTTATGACTTTGAGGAAAAAGATACCAAACAAGTATTGAATGAAAACTTTTTGTGATTAAATTCAGTGAAGATTCATATTCAGAGTCCAACCCTATATGAATCTCTTAGTTGACCTAATATGTGTTAGAATGGAAAGATACAGCCGCGTTAGTCTGTAAGATCAGTATGTAGCAAGATCTCCAGTTTAGGAGATCAGGACAGACTGTGTTGTCCACAGAATGCTGACTTCTAATACCAAGGAATGGTCAGGAAACCCCAGAAGGGCAAATAGAGTGCTATAGGACTGCACCCTATTATTGGTTATCTGAGGTGGTTCCCTCAGTCTGCTTAATAACAGGGCCAGCCATGGTAGAGGGAGATTCATTACACAGACTTCACTGGCTGTGGAAAGCTCCAAAACTGGCAACTGGATGGAAAGAACAAAAAGGAGGCATTCTCAGAAACTGTTGAGAATTGATTGAGGAAGAACGTGGACCCCCTCTTTCCCTCTTAATGTCTTGGAAGAGGGCTGAAAGCTACAATCCAGAGCCCTAGTATGCTAGAACAATGTGTGGGTGGTGGTGGTGGGATTAAGGCCTAGAGTTGGCATTCTTATTTTCTCTGGAATCATTGGGTTGGTAGGGTAATTGAAAACTAATAAAGAAAAAGAGAACAAAAGACAAGATGCTGCCTCTTCCCATCTTCAGTGTAGCCATGATGGATCTCTTAGTGCTTGGGAAGCAGAAGTTCCTCCAGCATGGACTCCTCCACCCCAAACTCAGAGGCTTGTTTTGCATGCATGGACCAGAGAAAGTTAAGAGGAAAAATACATTCACATATTTGAAAGGCTGTCCACAGATAATCAAAGAGACTTCTTGTCCTTTGCTCCAGAAGGCAGGACTAGAACCAGTGAGTAAATCTGAAGGGGAAAAATACTTTTTGCTATATATTAACTAAACACTCTGCTGTTATGAGTGATTCAAGAGCTGAGCAGCCTGCTTTGGAATCAGGTGGGTTCTTCTTCACTAGAAATGTCTGAGGAAAGATCAGACAGTCATGCTATAGTTGTACCTTGCATTGCAGATCTTGAACACAGCAGGGAGCTGTACTAGATGATTTCCAAGATTCCTTTCAACTCTAAAATGCTATGATTCCAGTATGTTTCATTATCAGAAGCAAAAGAAACAGAATGTGTTAGGCAGACTACCCCCATTAAAAACCAAATTAACCAAACCAAACCTGGCATCAGGAATTCTTCAGAAATTCTGTAAGCATAATTCTGATTTCTGCTTTATCCAGCACATTGACTCTCACTTAAGAGTTTGGATTTTCTTGTTGGTCTCCAACTCCCAGACACCTTCCAATAACCTTTTCAAGCTTTCTCTTTTCTTTAGTAATAGCTGTTGCTTGGTCTTTAGTTGACCTTGGACTGGTTTTAGTCAATAAGTGAACAGGACTAGGACTTGGGGAGAAGGAGCAGTATGGCCTTTCTTTTTCCTTCTAGGCAACCGAGGGGTCAAACAAATTGGCTGTGGTGACAGCTGAACAGAAGAGGTGGGCAGCACATATTTAAAGTAGGTCACATTCAAAGCACTGCCTGCAAAACTATGTAAGAACATACAGATTCATAGTATTGCAAGGCCAATAGCACTGAGGTCATAGCCTCAAGCTACAGATTTTGGGTGTCATGGAAAAGCAGCAAATTGTTAAGTAATTTTAATAAGAGAGTGAAAGACGTTTATGGGATTTCTGTCTCACATGATCAAGTAACTTGATTAGCATTAATCTGCTTTATCACATTAGGGGGCAAAGAGGATTTAAACGAGAGTTAAACTAGAGAAAACCAAGAAATGCCTGATGTTTATCACATGGCATTTCCTGATTTTCTCTAGTTTAACTCTCGTTTAAATCCCATTTGCCCCCTAGTGTGATAAAGCAGTTGATACTATTCGAAGGAAAAAAGTGACTTGAGCCAGTCCTGCAAGGGGGAACACAGTGGTTAAAATGCTAGATTAGGACTTGGGTAATTCAGGTTTAAATCCCTACTGAGAATCATGAAAATCAGTGGATGGCCCTGGGCCAGTCACACCCTTAATCTGTCCTATTTCACAGTATAAATATAGGCACTATTTCTTAAACAAAAGGAGTTACTTTCCAGCAAGCAACACCAAGAATGCCACACGGAGTCACTGGATAATGCAGTGTTCTTTGATACTTGAGCATGACCTGACATTCTGAATTAATGGGAAGTCCTAGACAAAAAGTTAATCCTTAATTGATATGCTGACTAATGTGGCTCAGGGAATAAAAATATCTAGCCAAGTTTGCATGCTGCCAAGAGACCATGTTGATAACAAGTCTGTGACATGCCTATCCAGAAGGTTCAAGGCTGAGCTGCAGGGATTCCATGGTTCTCCAAGCCATGTCCAAAACACTTGTTTAACATGTAAAAGGATAATAATGCCCTCACCACAATAAGCAGAGGGAAGAAAACTACAAGTGAGAAAGTTTGTGGACAGCCTCTTGGGTACAGAACAGCCCGGGGTGTATAAACAATAAAGCATGAGCTTTGCCTTTAGTCATCAAAAGGGTAGCGGTCAGTTCAAAAGTGATGTAAACTCTGTGAAGTAACACTGGTTATGCAATAAACTGCAGATTAGAGAAGGCCTCATTTGGCAAGGCTGCATCCCTGCAGGGATAGGATGGATTTGGTGTGGAAATGGTCTCCTTTGTGAAGGCTACTTTTTCCATTTCTAGTTCATCACTGTGAACAAACACTTGCTATTGTCATAACTAATTTTGTTTTCAGTTATTTTTTTTTTAAAAAAGCTCTTACAAAATTGTGCAGAATTGCCATACAATTCAGTGGTTCAAAGAAACATAAACTGTGTTATGTTTTCACACACATGCTTTCTTATATTATCAAACCAGTGGGTAAAATTTTTTGGCTTCATTATGAGCTGAGAAATGCTTTCCCAGCAGTGTTACAAATGGAGCTCATGATATGTGGTCATGAAATTGCACACCTGGTTACAACAAGGTCAAAATGGTAAAATTCCATATTGTTACCTAAGAAGGAAGGAAAAGAGGGTAAATTGAAGTTAAATGGTACTCTCTGCTGAGATTGACAGGTCCATTTCCATTCCCCACAATCCATGGTCATACTGGTGATAGATGATGGGAGCTGGAGACAAACAACACTGGAGACCAACGATACAATTTATTCCTGGTTCTTTCTAATGACTGTGGAAAGTACTAAAGCTTCTTTTACAAAAGTATCAGTCTTGAACCCCAACTATTGCTGAGAATGACTCATAGAATATAGGCACAAGAAAAGGAAGTTGAAAAACCAGAGTATCTGGGGGGGGGGGGAGGAGGGACTATACAGACCGCCCAAAAAGATGCTGCAGTGTAGTTGCGCCACAAAAAAGGAGTGGGGAAACTGCACTCCTTTTTTGCTGTGCAGTTGCGGCACAGCAAAGAAAAAAAGACACCATTAAGTGCCTTTGCGCTGCTGCAACTGTGCAGCTCCATGTGGAAGCTGCGCAGTTGAGCCCGCACCATTACACGTTAGGGGTCAGGAGCGTGTAAACGATGTGCTCTCCCGAACTCTAATGGCACCGCCCAGGCACCTTTTCATGCTTGTCCGTATTGGGCCTGTTTGTCCCAAATGTCAATTTATCAAAACATATAATATGACCAATATCTTCTGAACACAGTCTTCCTCAGGATGGAAAAGTCTAGGACTCTGGGATATAACATATATGTGGTTTCTGTTGGCTGTTGTGATCATAATGAGATATAAAAATACTGTTCTATACTCAAAGAAGAATATTTTTTAAAGATGTCAAGCACTTGATATGTTACAATAAATCAGTATTTCTGAGCTCCATCCTTAAAAGCACCACCTCTCCACTTTGTGCTTCTGCCCTAAAACAAACCCATTACTGTACTATAACTTCATATTGTAGGGCAGTGACTGAACAAGCTGTATTTCAAGGAGGATCTTCACCACTTCTAGACTTTGTATTGAGGAATGCTTGATAGGATTCCAGGGAATCTCAGGGTTTCTTGGACTTGAGTAAGAAAAGTGCTACACTTGTTCCTCCCTTTTTGTGGACTTGAAGTCCACGGTCTTGTTCTTAATGGGAGGGACAAGTGGGGAGGGACAAAATAGTGGCATGCACCCATGCCATTATTTTCAATGGAACTCGAATATTTGTGAGTTGCCATTTTCACGGATGGTAGTGGTCCAGAACAGATCCCCCATGAATTGGGAGGGGCTACTATACATCAGAAGACAGTTGTAATGAATTTGAATATTAGAAATTTCAAAAGCAATGTTCCATGAGTTACATATTCATGCAACACAAGTTGCATTTGCTGGTCACTTAGTTGTTGTGGACATCCAAACAGTAATTGTTTTGCTGTTGGGAGATTACATTTTCCTTCCTTTCCTAAAGGTAAATTTTCACACATTTTACTAGCATCAATACTAGTAAAAGCATCAATACTATATAATGATCCTCTATGGAAAACAGGTTCATAAATTTATTCTGCAGCTTTCATAAATTGGACTTTGTATTTTTTTAATTCAAGAATATTTATTAAATTATTATAAAATAGATTTATGATCTATAATTGCATTGCTTTCAGCCATATGGCATTTAGATGAACATGAAACATATTACTTATTCTGACCAGCTCTGAAAACAAGGCCAGACTTTTCAGCAGCAAATACATTTTCCTATTCCTGATAATCCTTGCACTGTTTATGACACTATTGTGTAATTTTGTGATAACACAATATCAAAAATCTCTAAAACACAATTTGCAAGGTTGTGTGCCCATAATCTCCTGGGGACAAAACCCAGAAAACAACTTTGCAACAGATGTGTGCTTAGCTTGAACTTCACAAGTGTAACTGTCCAGCACTATGATACATATTTCTTCCTTAAAACTTTCTCAAAGGACTACAGCTATACTTCATTTAACAAAGGAAATGTGTTCTGGGGCAGGCATTATCTGTATAACAGAAAAGTTTGCACTGGAGTCAGAAATAATATGGAAAGAACAGTGATAGTTTCCTGCTCCATGAAAAACAAGTGTAGCTCAGCATGTTTCAGCAAACTTCTTATCCAAAACAAGCAATGTACAGATGTGAAATCAGGCAGCAAGGTCAGATAAGCTTTGTGTAAGTAAACAAATACATTTAAAAACTTCTAGAGACAACTTCAGGTCTTCTTTCAGAATAAATTTAAGCATCATCATCATCATCATCATGATGCTGGAGGTAACTGGTAAGGCAGGCTTATCTGCTCTCTCATTTGCTCTCTGTTTTGCTGCTCATGCTCAGTAAGAGATTCAGGATGTTGCTGCTGTTTACCTTGCCTGCTGTAGGCAAGCAGACATGGCTGCAGTAGACTAGAGCAAACCCCACTTTTTTCAGCTCAAGGTTTGTTTATTACATTGTATATTACAGACAAATCTGTATTCCTACAGCCTTTCTTCACCATCTTCCCAATGCTGAGCTGCTGGAATAAGATTTTAAAGTATGTGTGACTAATTAAATTGACTAATTGACTAATTAAAAAAAGACTTCAGTGATACATTTATCAACAGCAAGAAGCAGACCATGGGGAGTTACATTTCCATTAAAACTAGATGTTGGATACATTTTGTGTTTGTTATTTTAGAGATGCTGATATTAGCAAGCTCATGACAGAACAATGCCAGTACTATTGCAGCTCAGATTTTTGAAGTTCCATGTCCCTACCTTGAAATGAAAAAATAATATGAGACATTGCACAGGCTTCTGAATGAGATGAGATGAGAATGCAAGAAAATGGTGATAGTGGGGAAGATATTTCAAAGCTGTCTGATCTAGATAGCCCTTTCTAGATATCTGTCATAATATAGTGACAGGAATGTTTGCTGTTAGTGGCATTCATTGTGTTCCTTGCACACAAATTGTTATCCCAGATCCAGTGTGCCTTTCTCATGGTAGGCAAGGGAGCAATGCGATTGGGGATCCTCCCAGGCCTGTTTTGTGTCAGAAAAGATGATCAAATATTTAAGGTGGGAAGCTTGATCTGAAGTACTTTCTCAGTACTTAGAGAGTTTAGGAATAACAATACATACACCTATTCCATTTGAAGCGAGTCAGTGAACTGTAGTGGTTTCAGCACTGGAATAAGACTCTGGAGACCAGGGTCTGAATCCCCACTTGGCCATGAAAGCCCACTGGATAACCTTGGGCAAGTCACAGGCTCTCAGCCTCAAAGGAAGCCAAAGGTAAAACCCCTCTGTACAAATCTTGCTGAGAAAATACAATAGCAGATCACCATAAGTTGGAAATGACTTGAAAGCACACAACAAAAATTCCACTTGAGAATACATGAGATCATATAAATTATGCCATCTCTTTAAAGGTTTTACTATTGTTCATTGAAAAGAAACTGCACTGATTTTTTAAAAAATAGTCAGACCCACAGTTATCAATAATTAATACAGTGTTATTTTCATATTCATATGAATGTAGTATGCTTTATATACTCAAAATGCAATTTGGTTAAACAGATGTCTGATCAGATCGGGATCGCTTGTTAAATACATTATTTGGTCATATTCTAGATTTCCCTCTGATGGACTTATGATTATTCTGTTTTCCTTCATGAGCTGGCATGTCTTATGTAACTCCCAGAAGAAAGCAAACATTTCATGACTCTCCTTATCCATTAAAGGCTGTATGTATCCATTCACTCTAGCCAATTATTTTTTGAAAAGTAGTAGAAAAGCTATATGTTGTAACACTATAGAAAAGTTGTTAAAATTTACATTTTTAACATTGAAAACAAACAATTTAGAAAGCATGATTTTTAAAAACAATGCATATGACCACTTTTGTCATGAAGGGCCTATACGCACGGACAGGATATCACAGACCATTCCTGTGATATCCCAGCTGTAGCTCCAGCATTTCCCTGCCTCTGCACTCCTTACTTGCTACTTGCTACTGCAGTGCTCTCTCTGAAGCCCCTTGCTGCATCCCATAAGGGCAGAAACAGGGCACCTGGCTTCATCCACATGACTAGGTGGCCCCTTCCTATATCACAGGTCATTACTGGAGCCTTCAGAGGGAACATAGCTGTGGCAGCAAGTAAGGGCATGTGCAACTGTGCAGTTTGTTGTGGTGGAGTCCCAGTCCTTTTAGACCATGATAATGCCCTTTTGGGCCTGAGTTGGGCTGGAACCAATGGACTGGTGTATGGTCTGGCCAATCCCAGGTCACAGCTATTGGCCTGTGTCATCCATACAGAACAATGCCAAGCCAAGGGGAACACATGCCTTTTGGCCCGTGTGTTAAGCCTCTTAGTTTTGATATCAACTTATCATAA
Source organism: Urosaurus nigricauda (assembly GCA_034509955.1). Taxonomy (NCBI): domain Eukaryota; kingdom Metazoa; phylum Chordata; class Lepidosauria; order Squamata; family Phrynosomatidae; genus Urosaurus; species Urosaurus nigricauda. The sequence goes on along the minus strand of JAOEGL010000005.1, from coordinate 62,152,154 downwards.
TAGGAAAGTAAAGAAATGTTGAGTTTTCTTTATTAGCAATAGCAGAACTCACCTAAGAAGATTTCTGAGAAACAGTGAATGAGGAGATGTTAAGAGGGTACAGTATTATAGCACTGGTAGATTTAGATTAGCAAAGAATAGGCAGAAGGCAGATGTGCTGGATAAGGGTGGACTCATGATTTGGTTAAAGAAGGATCAGCCAAGTGTTTATTACGATTATTCACATACTAGCTATATTTATATTCTGCCTTTCCTCGAAAGGTGGCATCTTTACCCACTTTACCGTCACAACAATGCTTTGAGGTAAAATAGTAACTTTCCTAAAGCCCTTGCCCTACATTCTTCTATTCCATATTTAAAGCGATTTCTCTCAGGACTGGAGTCTGTTTGGGGTCATTTTGATCACATTTTGGAAGGATATTGGGTTTTCATCTCCCAGCTTTTCTCCATTGGAGAATCTCCATATATGGGGATATATATTTTCTCCTCTTGGGCTGCATTCATACCACAGAAATAATAGTTTGACACTATTTGAACTGCCATGGTTCAATGCTATGGAGTTCTGGGAATTGTAGTTTGTTGTGGTCCCACAGTTCTCTGACAGAGAAGGCTAAATGCCTCACAAAACTACAATTCTCAGAATTCCATAGCATTGAGCCATGGCAGCCAAAGTGATATCAAACTGGATTATTTCTGCAGTGTGGATGCAGTCTTAGTGAACAAACTCATTCATTTGCGTCAAACCACAAACATGCATAAGGGAGTGACAGAAACAGTGAGCCTAATTTCAAAAATGTCTGTAATCAGAACAAGTAATATCGCTTACCTTGATCTGAATGGGGCACTGACAGTATCCGTGAACAAGCTGCCCTCAATATAATAAAAACTGTGCAAGAATGCCAGGCGAAATATATTATTTTATGTGAATGGTTCCCTAACTTGGGTCCATGGATGCTGCTGGCTATGTAAAGTGTATCTATGAAACAACAGTACCTTTCAGAAAAAGTGTTGCTTTTTTTAATTGTCAGCACTACTACTGTTTTTCACCTTTTGCTCAGACGTTCCCAGAAGCCAGTTCCACATCAAAACAAGAGAAGAGAGAGAATGAGTGACAGGCGTGCTGACAGCTTTCCTGAATAACAGCCCTAACAGAGATGGCTGTGATGGCCTGGCTGTTTACTTTGGTACAGCATTAAATAAGGGATGTGAACTCACCATAGCAACCTCTGCATCACATAGCTGTCATGCTGCTTCTAAGAAACAGTGACCCTTTCTGAAAATACATAAACGAATACTTCATGAATATCTGTCCCTTGATTCTCTTTCTCTCCCAGAGTGTGGCTGGGGGATTGTGGGAGTTGTAGTTCGAAAATATTTTTTCCAATTTCTGATCTTTCTACAGCTACATAATGTTAGTAAAATGGAATGCATTGTCATTCCATTTCTAATTCCTATCTTCTTTTTATCCTGGACTAGCAATTTTGTATACCAAAATCACAGATGAAAAGGGTTTTTTTAAACAAAAAACCTTATTTTTATTTCAGTTTTTTGAGTCATAACAAGAACAAAACACACATTATATGTGTTTTGACTGAAAGTTAAAATGCATCTGAAGGGCACCAGGTTTGGGAAAGCTGAAAGCAACAAGACAGATTTTCTTCAAAGGTCTTTTATTCCTCCAAATCTTTAAAACAGAAAAACATACTCATCTGTGCACCTTCTTAATACTTTCTTAAAAGTTGCATATCTGTAATAAATTGTTCTGGTCAACCAGGAAGTGTATTTTTGCACAATGGAAGAACACCCGGGTGCCAGTTGATTTTGTTGTAAACCTTCAGTTAGCAGGCTAATAAAAATGTTGGTGGCTTGTAAATGTGAAGACTTTGTTTACAAGGCTGTGTTAATAGCAGTGATGAAACCTAATAATGAAGACAGGCTCAATACTCAGAAGTAAGGGACTGTAAAACTCAGCAATTCCGGCTTTCCAGTGGACTTTGCAATACTATGTAAGGAATCATATAACTATGTTCTCAACTATATACAAAACATACAAAACATTTTAAATTAAGATCCAAAGAACATCTTGAGTTCTGGGGTGAGAAGGCGAGATTTGGGACATTCTGAAAGACAATACTCATGTGTGTCATACGGCAAACTGATGTTGAAACCAAAGGGATTTTCAATTGCTTTTTGCCACAAAAGTTTACTGCACACCTGGAATATTCCTAAGCACCCAGCCACTCCTCATTCTTAACAGTCAGCTAGCGTCTTTAAAGGGTCACATGCCTGATCCGAGAGCACAGCACTTACTGCAGAGCGTATTAGTGTAAAAACAAAACAAAACATAACCCACTCATGTTGATAGGATTTCTAATCAGTGATCAACAAACTGAAAATCAGGTTTATACTGTAGCTTTCTGCCTTAGGTCGCAATCCTTTTCAGGGCAAAGGATCCTCACTGCACATAACAAAGCCTTATTTTTTCTCTTTTTTCCCCATTCTGCCCCACTTGTGTCCACAAAGCATACTGTCAGGATATTACAGGGACTTGCAAACTTCTGTATCCCTTCCATCCCCATCTCACTTTCCCTTTTGTTGCTCTGAAAAGAGCTATACACTCAGACTCTTTGTATCAGGGAGGCTGTGCTGTTCTAGCTGGCATTTGAGAATGCTACTTTGTTGGACTACAACTCCCAGAATCCATTAGGGCTCCATGCTGGAGAAGAAACTAAAATTTATAATATCCCATTTTAATTTTTAAAAAGTCAACTGTAATTTGATGGATTTCAAATGCTAAAAGGAGACTTAAAGATACTGAGGCCCTTTATAGACCAGCCTGAAAGGCCAGCCTGGGGACAGAGTCGGGGCGCAGCATCCTCATGATGAATGACCAATTCTGCCCTCTCAAGGAGCCCTGATGCTGCATGCTGCTCCAGACAGTGTGAAGCATCATGTCACACCTCCAGTGCTGCATTCAGATGGCACAGTGCCAAAGGAGTGCCATATATCTGCACTGCAGTGGCTATGGCACCCTTTTGAGGGCACAAAAAGGAGCCGCTTTTTGTGGCTCCTTTTTGAACCCTTGAAAGGCCAGATTGGAGCCGTGGTGTGAGGTTTCTGTGGCCCCAATCAGGCTAGGCCATCTGTCAGGCCTTGAGTCACTAAAACAATGAGCACAGACTAGTTACTTTAGTTTAACTAGATTTTAATAGGTTTTAAAATCCTGGATTGTTCTTAATCAGAGGGGACTTTAATTAAGGCTGAACAGTCTGCAATCCTAAACATACTTGCTAGGGAAGTATGGCACCACTGAATGCTTCCCAATGATTGGGTATCCCTCAATATTCTGGGAATATTAACAGAGAAGGTCCATGATTCTACTTACGCTAGGCCTCATTCTACTTCAATTTTCAATACAGGAGATTATCACACGTCCCACCTCCTCTTGTTATTGTCCTATCCTTCCCACTCTATCACAGGAAGGACTTTCACATGTTGTTCATGCTTATCCCATCCAGGAAGCATTAATGACACCAATGGTGCCAAAGGCTTTCACATGAAATCATGCCGATCCTTAACCTGCCATTAAAGTAACATTGTTTGGCATTTGGTATCAATGGAATTTCCTGTTATCACAATCCCACTTTAATGACAGGATTGGAGATGCCAGTGTGAAAGCCTTTCATTCCAGCTGTCATTTGCACTGTCAAGGATGGGATAAGGATGGGGGAGCAATACCATTCCTATCCCATCCCGTATGATACTCTCTTAAGTCTTAGTACTGGAACTGAGTGCCCTTGTGTTAGCACTGTACCAAATTTCCTGAAATACATTCACACCCAACTGTGTAACCACTGTGCAGAATATTGAAGTAACACATTAACTATAACACCTCAATACATAACACATTGGAGGGAGGGTAACAAGGGACAAAATTATGTTGTTATTGTTAAGTAATGTCAAGTCAGCTTTGACATATGGTGACCCTATGAATGAGAAGCCTCCAAGAGAGCCTATTAGTAACAGCTAGATCTTGCAAATGCTGGTTTCCTTGGCCAATGAATCATGTTGCCTCATGATGTGTCCAAAATACAACAGCCTCAGTTTAGTCATTTAGGCTTCTAGGGAGAGTTCAAGCTTGATTTGCTCTTGGACATCTTTTGTCTTTTAGGCAATCCAAGGTACCTGCAGAACTCTCCTTGAGTACTGTGTTTCAAATGGGTTGATTTTCGTCCTGTCAGCTTTCTTCATTGTCTAGCTTTCACATCTATGAAGAGAAATCAGTAATACTATGGGATGGGTGATTCTGACTTTACTCTTTAATGGTATAACCTTACACATGAGACTCTTATCTAGTTCTTTTATAGTTGTACTTCCAAGTCTTCATCTTCTTCTGACTTCTTGATTACAGTCTCTATCTTGGTTTATGTTTGAGCCAATGTATAGAAAATCTTTCTACTCTTTCATACGAGGCTAAATTGGAAGTATAATTTAAGGTCAATTCGAATGCAATCATGGGTTTTATGTTATTGCAAATAAACTCTTCGCACGCAAATTCGGGCAAGAGGGAAGCCAATTCAAATACAATCATGGGTTTTACTTTATTGCGAATTAAAGCTTCGCATGCAAATTCGGGCAGGAGGGGGTTATTTTCGGGTAATGAGAAGTAATTCCGAACGGAGCAGGGGTTCTTCCGAATGGAGCAGGGGTTCATGTAAATTCGCTAAACAAGCGAATTTACATGAATCTGCATTGACTCCATTCGGAGTTGGGAGAAATTCCTCCCGTTTGAAAGAGTCCTTTATCATCTCTGTTAAAGCTATGTAAATATTTTGTGGTCATTTTTGTTTTCTTAAGAACACAACTATTACCAGCAGCACTAGGGTTCTTTTTTGCTCATGAGTTTAAAAATGTTTTAAAAATGTTTTTCTGTAACTGCTCTGAAGCTTTGCTGCAGAGTCAACATAAATCAGAATTTAAGGGAAAGCTTGTCTAATAGAGACTGTTGTTTCCTGACAAATCCATGGCTTCTTATATTCTAAAAGTTAAAGAATGGACAGGCCCCTTGTATGGAGGAAGAGCCAGAGTTCTGCACAGAACTCAGAAAGGTAACCATTTTGCACGACAACTTCCACAATTCCCATTTAATGTGACCACTTTGCTGAATTTTGGTTGAAGGGTAGAGCACAAGCTTTGCATGTCCACAGTCCCAGGAAAGGTCAATGGGCTAGGATGAGAAAGACTGCTGTCTGAAACCTGAAAAGACATTGGAGAGCAGACAATACAGTACTAGACTGGCCAATAGTACTTCCTGGTACTTCTATGCAGGGTGCCTCTGTTTACAAGATGGAGAAGAAAACAGAAAATCCTCCTGTAAGCCAGGCAAAGTATTCCAAAAGAAATCCTACTGAAACATGACACACGCAGAAGGTGTGAACCCCATTTCCAGTTAATTTCCAGAAAAAGCAGAGGAAAATTGCAGTTATTCCATGTGTATAAGAATATATCTCATTGAATGCAATTGGGTTTAATTCCAAGTGGCTTGGGTGCCACAACAAAGTACAAATCCCAGGATTCCATAGGATGGAGCCATGATTGTTAAAGCAGTGTCAAACTGCAATGATTCTCCAGTGTGGCAACAGCCTTAATATCTCAAGGCAGTTGAACCAAAGTGAGGAATATCTCCTCAACCCTCTTCACTGCACACAGGACAAAATGAACGGCGCTAACAGGCAGACTGAGCTATAGAGGCGAGAAACGTTACTGCTAGAAACAAATGCATTAGACTTGGAGGTGCACCACACATCTTTTTCCTTGGCTTTTCCAGCAGCCAGGGTGACCAGATATCCTCCTTTCCAAAGCGGCTCACAAAGAAAACTTTGAAAACTTTACAAAATTTAGCTAGAAATAGTATAAAATTACATGAACTTAGGACCTTATCAGATGGGAGGAATTTCTCTTCATTGTGAATGGAGCCAATTGGAGCCAATTCGAATTCATGTGAATTCACTAGTTTAGCAAATTTATGTGAATTCCCATTGCGTTCGGAATGTGTTTGGAATGACTTCCCATTACCCGAAAATGACTCCCCATTGCCCGAAATTGCGTGAGATGCTTTAATTCGCAATAATGTAAAATCCATGATGTGTTCGGAATGACTTCCCTTTTGCCTGAAATTGCGTGAGATACTTTAATTCGCAATAACGTGAAACCCCATGATTGCGTTCAGATTGCCATTGGCTTATACTTCCAATTTCCAGCATCTGATAAGGTCCGTACAAAAGTGGAAAATGTAACTGAACCACATGACCCATATCAAAGCTCCCCTGACACAATTATATATTAAAGCCTTTATGTATACAATTATATATTAAAATTATATATATTTATCTTAAAAGTCACCCAGTGGTTTTCATGGCTGAGCAGAGAATCGGACTTTGGTCTCCAGTGTCTTAAGTCAAACCGTAAAACCACTACACCACACTGTCTCTCTTTGGCCATATAGCAATGTACAATACCATCCAAAATCCAGGATATGGCTTTCTCACATTTGGTCTTCCAAGTGCTCCTCCTCACACAGAGACAACCAGATGTCCTCCTTTCCCTGAACACATCCTCCATTCTAACCTTCCACCCAGGAGGCTTGTCCAAAAGGCCCTCCATTTGGAGAAGGAGGAAGAAGCCTAGTTATACATTGTATAGGAGGGTTCAGAGCTTTGTATTTGGCCTTGTCCTCCCTTTTACCCAAAATGTCCTCCATTTTGAGGCGCCTGGCCCTCCTTTGCAGCTGGGGCATTTGGTCACCTGCCCAAATGTCCTCCATTCTGAGTAGGACTAAGAAACCTGGATTTTACATTTCCATGAGGGGTTTTGGCTTTTATTTAATCATGCCCTCCCTTGTTTTCCTCAATGTCCTCCATTTTGAGGCACCTGGCCTTCCTTTGCTGCTGGGCCCTTTGGTCACCTGCCCAAATGTCCTCCATTTTGAGCAGGACTAAGGAGCATAGATTTACATTTCTATTCGGATTTTGTATTTGGTCATGTCCTCCCTTTTCTCTCCTGAATGTCCTCCATTTTGAGCAGGACAAAGAAGCACGGCTTTACATTTCTATGAGGGTTATTTTAGCTTTGTATTTGGTCATGTCCTCCACTTTGAGGACCTGGATTTTACATTTCTCTGAGGGGTTTTAAGCTTTGGTCATGTCCTCCCTTGTTTTCCTGAATGTCCTCCATTTTGAGCAGGATGAAGAGGACTAGCTTTTACATTTCTATGTAGGGTTTTTAGGTTTTTATTTGGTCATGACCTCCTTTGTTTTCTTCAATGTCCTCCACTTTGAGCAGGCCTGAGAAGCCTGGATTTAAATTTTACAGGAGGATGTATTTCTATTTTATTTTTTTAGCTTTGTATTCTGTCAGGTCCTCCATAATTTTCCCCCCTTCCCTCTATTTCTGCAGTGCCTCGTCCTCCTTTGAGGTTAGGACAAGGGGGGTCACCCTATATAAGTCAGCCCTCCTTATCCACGGATTTTTTTATCCACGGATTCAATCATTCACAGTTTGAAAATACTTTAAAAATATGCAAATTCCCATATAGGCAAACCATGATTTTGCCATTTTTTTAAATGTAAGGGACACCATTTTGCTGCGCCATTGTATTCAATGGGACTTGAGCATCCACAGATTTTGGTATCCATAGGCAAACAAGGGACATTATTCTGCTGTGCCATTACATTCAATGGGGCTTGAGCATCCACAGATTTTGGTATCCATAGGCAAACAAGGGACATTATTCTGCTGTGCCATTACATTCAATGGGGCTTGAGCATCCACAGATTTTGGTATCCATAGGCAAACAAGGGACATTATTCTGCTGTGCCATTACATTCAATGGGGCTTGAGCATCCACAGATTTTGGTATCCATAGGCAAGCCCTGACGTTGCCCTTGGCACTCCATACTGCTGCACCATTGTATTCAGTGGGAATTGAGCATCCACAGATTTTGGTATCCATAGGCAAACCTTGATGTTGCCCTTTTATATAAGGGACCCCTTATCCACGGATTCAATCATCTACAGTTTGAAAATACTTTTAAAATATACAAATTCCCATATAGGCAAGCCTTGATTTTGCCATTTTTTTATGTAAGGGACACCATTCTGCTGTGCCATTACCTTCAATGGGACTTGAGCATCCACAGATTTTGAGATCCTGGAACCAAACCCCAGCAGATCCTAGGGGTCCACTGTATAATAGCCTGCCCACCCCATTGCCTTGCTCCCATTCCCATGGCTCCTCTAGTCTGCAACCGATTCCCTCCCAAAAAGGCCAAAAGGCCTCCTGACTGAGCCCTAAGCCAACCATCCTAATTCAAAAAGAGGAAGGCTTCTCTTGGGAGGGAGTCATTGACTGTGTTGCTGCTGCAGTGGTTGCCTCTCCTCCTGTCCATCATCAGTCATCATCACCACCAAAGGCAGGATAGTTGGAAAGGAAAGGAGAGAAAAGCCAAGTTGGGGTGCAATGCAAAATGCAATGCAAAAAGTCCAAGATCCTACTACTCCTGTACTCACCTTGCGTTGGGGCCACTGGGTTGGCAGCGAGGCTCTGGAGACATGAGTGTGGCTCTGGCCAAGGGCTGAGAAAGTGTGGGCCCAGACTCACCACCTCTCCCTCCTTTCTTCCTTTTCCTCCTTTCAGGGGAGGGAAAAAAAGGAAAGAAAGAAAGAGTGGAAATTTCCATCATGTGACTGAGGGCAGCATCCCCCAGCCTGCCTCCTGTCCACTTTCTCTGTCCCCTGATTAAGAGCTCTCTTTCCAAATAGAAAATAAAATAAGGAAACCTCCACCAGTGACAAAGGTCTCTGTGGGTGACCAAATGTCCTACCTGCAAAGGAGGACCTCAAAATGGAGGACATTCCAGCAAAAGGAAAAAAAGGAAAAAGGAAAGGGAGGCTGGGAGTGACCAAACAAATGCTCAAAAATTTTTTTGGGATTTTATCACACTGCTGGGGCTAATCCAGGCATCAAAGAGCGATTAAAGCGCACTTATTTATTTTAAAGAAAAGTTTATTAATGTGTAAAAAGGGACAGGCATTGACCATAACACCGAATGAACAATTGTATTGTTCACATGTTAAAGCGCATTTAAAGCATCCTGCAAATAAATCGAAAGTGGGGCGTAACTGCACGAATGGTTATCGCACGCAATCGCGCCAATAAAGCGAGATTGGAAATGCGTGGTCACTGAAATCCAGAAAGTAAAAAAGATCTATGTTAATGCTTCTTTGTGACCACTTTAATGGCAGATTTTGTGCAAAGTCACGTGAGGTGAAATTGTGGTTTTTCTGGGATATTCACAGGATAAGCTCCCAGTCTCCTTCGTGGGATAAAGCCGCTTGAAAGATACATTTGTGTTGCTCAAAATGAAAGACATTTTGGAATTCCTCCTGGACACAGGCTGAAATGGAGGACCTGTCCTCTAGAAAAGGAGGGCCTCTGGTCACTCTAAGGGGAAAAAGGGGCCATTTGGGAGGTAAACAAACAAATAGAGGACATTTGGGAATTCCTCCTGGACAGAAGGCTGAAATGGAGGATGTGTGTCCTGGAAACTCTGGTCACTCTGAGAAGGGAAAACAAAATTTGGGGGGGTAAACAAACAAACAAACAAGGAAAGGATAAAAGGAGGAAGAAAAAAAGGAAAGACGAGAGAGTAGGGAGAGGCCTTCCTTCTCTCCCAGGTGGGGGCTCTGAGGGTGAATATGTGCAACAGGGGCGCTTTCTTTTTCTTTTCCTCTCCTAGAATCCTACCTTCCTGTACAGGTTGAGAGGGTTGTTGTTTTGATATTGAAGTTCTAAATGGCCAGGATCATTCATGGTGGTTGCTGTGTGCCTTCAAGTCTTTTCCAACTTAGGGTGACCCTGGTACAGGGCTTTCTTGGCAAGCTTCTTCTGATGGGGTTTGCCATGGCCATCCTCTGAGGCTGAGAGAGTGTGATTTGCCCAGGGTCACCTAGTGGGATGAATTAAAGAAGTACTATTCATCAGAAAGTTGGTGTGGTGTAGTGGTTTGAGCTTTGGACTAGGACTCGCTAGATCAGGGTTAGATTCCCCACTTGGCTATGGAAACCCACTGGATGAGCTTGGAAGACTCACACACTCTCAGCTCCATGATAGGCTTTATGGTTGCCATAAATCCAAAACAACTTGAAGGCACACAGCAATGTATCAATCACTCTGGTGCCCACCAGGGCTTCAAAAAGCGGTATTTACATTGATTTACATTGGTTTTTTGTGGGCCTTAAAGACATTCCTGACGTATGGTGATCCTATCACTGGATTTTCTGGGGCTGATAGTGTGTGACTCGCCCAAAGTCACCCAGTGGGTTTTCATGCCCAAGCCGGGAATTGAACCCTGATTTCCAAAGTCAGTGTCCAACAAAAAACCACTACATTATGCTGTCTCTCGATTCACATGGTAAGCAGATGTTATATCTATTCCCTCCAAACATTGCATGGTAGTATTCCTTCATTTCTATAGCATTCACTGTTGCTGAAACATTTTGAACAACATAATTACCATTTTTCTTTCCACCAGTGCCTTGTCTGTGTAGGTCCCTCTCTCTTTGCCCACCAGAATGGTTTTACAATTATATGAGACAATCAGATCACAAGACAATGAAGGCAAGAACAAATCGTTGGTCAAACAAAAGTAAAATGGTATTACTAAATTTTCCTCCTCTTCCCAGAACAAACGTATTCAACTTTACAGGGTCTAATGGGATCCTATGCCAAAACAACTGCAAGGCTAGATATTCTGTTGCATACATGACCACATCTAATGTAGGAAGAGGGAATATGAGCCCACTTTGGTATGAAAGGTATTCTTTTTCTCTCTATCATCCCTTCATGTTCACACCAGCATCCTTAGAACTTTTGCTTTGTTTCTTTGGGAACTGATCTATAATACTGACACAACTACTTGCTGGCTGTTACTGCTTCTTCAAGCAGTGTGAGCAGAAATCAGCATTTTCTGTGCTGAAAATAATATGATATGAAAATAATATGACTTGTTCAACTTGTGGTCTACTTGTAGCACCTTTGAGACTAACTGCATGAAAGAAGTTGACACCATGAGCTTTTGTAGACTAAGCCTACTTCCTCAGATACATTTGTGTCTTCCAAAGCTCATGCTGCCAACTTTTTTCTTTCAATTAGTCTCAAAAGTGCTACAAGATCTCTCTGCATACTGGTCCTACAGACTAGGCGGTTATATCTTTGAGTGAAATCCAGACAGAAAGAGACCACAGTCATTATTAGTCTTCCCGTCTCAGAATGCCAACCCCTGCAGGGGTTTTGAAATAGATGAAAACTGGGACATGTGTGACCAAGCAATATCAGAGTGTGGTTAAGATGGCAAAAGTTATTGAGGAAGAGCACATAAGCTAGATGACACTGCAGCAGTTTGCATTTGCCTGAGCCAATTGGAAAGGGAAAGATTCCACCCCTTCTCTTCTCACTCCTGCTTGAGTTGAGTGCTTGAGTTACTAAGAAAGTGTAGAAACTTTTAAATGCAATCAGGCAGTAATGATGGGTGACTTCAACTATCCTGAGATTTGCCAAATCCTCAAGGTCTATCAAATTCCTCACTTGCCTCAAAGACAATTTCATTGTCCAAAAGGTGGAAGAAGCAACAAGGAGATCAGCTATTCTAGAGTCTGTGAACATCTAGAAGGCAATTCCATAATCACGAAAAGTCAACATGGGTTTCAGAGAAAGAAGTCATGCCAGAAAAATCTGATCTCTTTCTTTGATAAAATTACCAGCTTGGTAGATGAAGGAAATGCTGTGGATGTAGTATACCTTGTGTTTGGTAAGGCCTTTGAAAAGGTTCCCCATGACATTCTTGCAAACAAGCTGGTAAAAAGTGGGGTAGACAAAGCAACTGTTACATGGATTTGTAATTGGTTGACTGGTCGAACCCAAAAGGTGTTCAACAATGGCTCATTTTCATCCTGGAAGGTGACCAGTGGGGTCCCACAGGGTTCTGTCCTGGTCCCTGTGCTGTTCAACATCTTTATCAATGACATGGATGACAGAATTGGGGGCACACGTATCAAATTTGCAGATGACACCAAATTAGGAGGAGTAGCTAATACACCAGATGAAATGATCAAAATTCAAAATTACCTGAGTAGACTAGAAAGCTGGGCCAAAGCTAACAAAATGAAATTCAATATGGAGAAATGTAACTGTACTAGAGCAGAAAAACAAAATGTATAGATATAGGATGGGGGACACCTGTCTGAACGAGACTACATGTGAAAGGGATCTAGGAGTCCAAGTAGACCACAAGTTGAACATGAGTCATTTTATTTTCATATCATATTATTTTCAGCACAGAAAATGCTGATTTCTGCACACAAATTGTGCATTTTCCCACACAGTTCAAGTCCTAAACAGCAAAATTTCTTAGTTGTCTAGAATTATCTTTATGGGGGCTTTTTTGGTCATTTAAAAATATTTTCAAATATTTTTCCTTCTCTCTCACACCGTAGATAAATGATGAGTTTGAACATGGGTTCAAATCCCTCACAGAGATGTTGTAATGCAAAATATATATACATATAGTGAGATTACAGTTACTTATTTCAGGTATTCAGAGTGGATCAAACACTGTAATAATCAATCTTGTGTTGGATTCCTATTTATCTCAATTCCTAGCCAGTAAAAATTTATTTATTTATTTATTTATTATATTTTTTTGCATCCTGCTCTTTTCCCAGGAGTGGGACTCAGAGTGGCTTCACAGCATTAAAAACAGTACAATTAAAACATTAAAAAATTATTCAACATCCCCACCTGTCCTCATAACAATTTCTTAAACACCTGTGTGAACAGGTCGGTCTTAACCTGTCGACGGAAGGCCATCAAGGAAGGTGCCATTCTGATCTCCCTGAGTCTAGGGGCAGCCACAGAGAAGGCTCTCTCTCATGTTCCTGCCAACCATGTTTGTGATGATGTTGGGATGGAGAGAAGGGCTTCTCCAGAGGATCTCAGAGTCCAGGCCGTTTCATACCAGGAGAAACGGTCTTTCAAATAGTGTGGATCTGAGCCATGTAGGGCTTTATAGGTGACAACTAGCATCTTGAATTGTATCTGGAAACAAACTGGCAGCCAATGAAGCTGTTTCAAGAGGGGTGTTGTATGGTCTCTGTAATCTGCCCCTGTTAATAGCCTGGCAGCAGCTCTTTGCACCAGATGATTTTTCCGAACACTCTTCACAGGCAGCCCCATGTGGAGCCCATTACAGTAGTCCATACAGGATGTAACCAAGGCATGTACCACCGTGGCTAGATCTGGTTTCTCAAGGAACGGGCGCAGCTGGTGCACAAGTTTTAAATGTGCGAAAGCACTCCTGGTCACAACAGAGTCCTGGGTCTCCAAGTTCAAAGCTGAGTCCAAGAGTACTCCCAAACTGTGAAGCTGTGTCTTCAGGGGGAGTGTGATCTAACACAGGCTGGATCCTTATTCCCTGATCTGCCTTCTGACTGACCAGGAGCACCTCTGTCTTGTCTGGATTATGTTTCAACTTGTTGCCTGCATCCAGTCCATTACTAAAGTCAGACACTGGTTTAGGACCAGGACAGGGAAGGAGTAGTAGAGTTGAGTGTCATCTGCATATTGATGACACCACACCCCAAAACTCCGGACAACCTCCCCCAGCAGTTTCACGTACATGTTAAACAGCATAGGGGACAACAGAGAACCCTAAGGGACCCCACAGGTCAATGGCCAGGGAGGTCGAACAGGAGTCCCCCAGTACCACCTTCTGGGCTTGCCCCTCCAGGAAGGAATGAAGCCAGTGTAGAACAGTGCCTCCAAGCCACATCCCAGATAGGTGGTCCAGAAGGATACTATGATCGATGGTATCAAAAGCCGCTGAGAGGTCCAGGAGAACCAACAGGGACACACTCCCCCTGTCCAGTTCCCTCCATAGGTCAGCCACCAAGGCGATCAAGGCTGTCTCTGTTCCATAGCCAGGCCTGAAACCAGACTGAAATGGATCTAGATAATCCATTTCATCCAGAAACCCCTGGAGTTGGGAAGCCACCACACGTACCACAAATGGTAGGTTAGACACTGGCCAATAGTTATTCATTATTGTGGGATCCAAGGATGACTTTTTAAACAGAGGCCTCATAACAGCCTCCTTTAAGCAGGATGGAATTCTGCCTTGTTGAAAGGAGGCACTGATTACCACCTTTACCCACTCAGCCAATCCCCCTCTGGCCTGTTTAATAAGCCAAGAAGGACAAGGGTCCAAGATACATGTGGTGGCTTTTACCTCTCCAAGGATCCTGTCCACATCATCAGGCTGCACAAGCTGAAAAGTATCCATTAACACTGGATTGACAGGCATCAAGGTTACATCCATTGACACTGTATCAACTGTAGCATCCAAGTCGGAGTGGATTTGAGAGACTTTATTTGCAAAATGTTGTGCACATTCTTCACAGCGAGCCTCCGAGTGGTCTGCATCCTCCACTTGAGGGTGAGTGTGTAAAAGACCCCTGACCACCCGGAACAGCTCTGCTGGCTGGTTTCTCGCACATGCAATGCTGGCAGCAAAAAATGATTTCTTTGCTGCCCGCAATGCCACAGAGTAGGCTTTCAAATAGGCTCTAGTCCCTTTTATATCAGATTCACTCCGAGTCTTCCGCCAATGTCGTTCTAGTCTCCGTTTCATTTGCTTCTTCATCATCAACTCCCTAGAGAACCAGGGGGCTGGTTTAGCACCACTCCTTCAGTCACCCTGCTTGACACAAATTCTCACATATTCTTTTGGAAAATTACTTCTGCTTCTGAAAAATGGTTTGACATCTCCTCAATTTTGGCAGCCTCCCCCCACTGACAATCAAGAACCAATCATGAGGAGCTATATTACATGAAGTTGATGCCACGTGGGGAAACAATACACATTTTCTTTTAGTGCATATAAGCCTGTGTCCATATGAACTCCTTACTATTTCTCCATTCCCCTTCCACTCTGAGTTTCTGCTTGTCAAAGAGCAATCTATCCCTTGTTTTTTTCCACCGCACACTGGAATCCCACTTGGTAATTGAACAGAATGATTCACTGCTCACAGCCTCTGTCTCAGGAAGTTGGGGGTTGCCCAAGCATGCATCTAATTCATTTTTGTTTGCAAAGGTCTGTTTAGATATTTAAACTGAAACCATTGTGGAAGTCTAAATTCCTTTGGAAATTTTGCAGCATGAATGTATGGCTCTTGTCCAGCCTGGAAAGCCAGTTCTGTTTTTTTCCTAGGCAATTTCAGTATAATTGTTATGGAGTGCTCAAATGAGTTCAGTTTAACTTTCTCCCCTTTTTTGTAAAAAATATCTTCAATTCCATCATCTGTCAAACTAAAAATCGCAACATTATACTCTTTCTTCTATCTATCTATCTATCTATCTATCTATCTCAGCTCCTCTTTGTGTTTTTTATTCCTCTGCGTAGACAGAAACATTTCCTGCATAGTAAATGTTCCAAATTTTTATTGGCCTTTTATTTGTATTTTTTCAAAAGTCTCCTAGATTTATGACACTATTAATCTTACTAGCTCTTCTGTATTTTCAAGCAAGTAAATAGAAAATACCTTAGAGCAGGGAGGAAAACCAATGGGCACACATATTGTAAAAAAGTATAGAGTTTATTTTAAAATAATGGTTTCAATGCAACTCAAACGGTGAATAATAACACTGCACAGTCGCATGCATGTTTAGAATTTAGACATTTTAAATTTGATAGCTTAAACCTGTTCAGTAGTGCTTTTTCCAAGGTAAGTGGGTATAATTTTTTTTTAGCCTTAATGAACTTTCATTTTTTTGTCCTTATTCATATAGTTTTTAATCATATATTTTTTGTTGTTTTTTCTTCTGACCATGATTTGTACTTTATTGTATTTTAATTGTATTATGTTACCCTGTCATATATCTGTTACCTATATTGTACTTCTGTTTCTTTGTTACCTGCCTTAAACTTTTTGAAAGGTGAGATAATAGAGACCCAAACATCCTAAATGTACCATGCTAGAAGCACTGAGTTGCTTGCAGTTAATTATTTTCTCAGTAACATTATGTTCGTAATTCAACTTTATTGTTTTTGTTCTATGATTTTAAATTGTAACTCTTTGAGTTACTTTCATAGTTACAGTGCGTATGCATGAATGTGTATGGCTCAATACCATACACCACTATGTATTGTATGGTACATATTGTACCACTGCTATATACTACAGCCCAGTGGCTTGTAACACTGTGAGTATTCTTTACTTTTTAAAAAATAGCTAAGATTATCTGTTTTAGTGCACTCTGAGAAATAAGAAATGATAGTTATTTTTTTAATCCTGGCTACTATTTTGAGCCAGAAAAATGAAGCTAAGTAACAAAATCAATGATCCTAGAGGAGGGCTCCAAGGTCCATTCAGACTTCCATACTTTCATAAGTCAGTAAAATGAGTATCCAGCTTGTTGGGGGCAATTGGCTTACACATTGTAAAGCGTTTAGGGAGTGCTAGTTCACTGATAAGTGGTATAGAAATGTACTTGCTATTGCTATTGCTATAATAATGTAACATTAATTGAAACTTTCAGTGATAATTCAGTTTCATTATTTAAATAACCCTTATTATCACATTCATTGAAACTTTTAGTGATAATATGGGTTTTTAAAATAATTACAAAACAGGTGAAAAACAACTTCTCTTGTCCCTTAAAATCTATCACCTCTGACATTATGAATTCTCACTTTAAAACAATGACATCTTCATGTTGAATGATGGAATATCATCAACTGAAGTCACAGGAGTCTTGGAATACTGGTCAGAATCTAAGCAATATTTAGCTAGACAAATGACGTATACGTTCATTAAAAATCAAAATATGTGGGAAAATTTAATTAAGACGGAAACTAGGTGGCATCTAACCCTGGCCAGGCTGTCTAAGATATATAAGTCCACTAAACCCTCTTGTTGGAAGTGTAAGCAACGTTATGGCTCTTGGTACTACATGTGGTGGTCTTGACCCATAACAGCAACCTTCTGGGGCAAACTTCATAATACGATTTGTGATATTCTAAATTTTTCCTTTGACTGCACCCCAGCATTATACCTCTTGAACATGATACAAAGCCCTCAAATCCTAGAACCAAAAAGTCTACGGAAACATATCTTATACATGGTAACACGTGAGAGAATACTCTTGGCACAGATGTGGAAAACTGTGCAGGTCCCCTCTATAGATACTTGGTTACACAAAATGATGGAAAAAGCAGACATGGACAAATTGGAGGAAACAATTAAAAACTTTGGAGAAACAGACTATAAATCCAAAGAAAGTTGGAATCTCCTTTATATATACTATAGGAAAAATGGAGTAAATTAAATTAAAATTGTACGGTCAATATAAAATAGTTAGATTTATATTTCTTTAGTTATTAACAATAAGAGAAAAGGCAAGAGTCATAACAAACATTCCCCTCCTCTTTTATTGAAGTTGTTCAAACTTCTCAGATTTAAGAGTACAACATCTGATGGATCATAATGAAGTTATGAATCAATGTAACCAAATGCTGGAAATCGGAGAGTGGAAGAAAATTTTTTGTTCATAACTAGATGCTGGGAAAAAGGACTTAGATATGCCTGATAAAGTGAATACTCGTCTATTAGATTTAATTCACAGGCCTAGCTTATGACACTTATTTCTTCTTTTGTTCTGTGGATATTATATCAGTCTGATTATCAAATGCAGTGGGAGTTATGTTTTAGCAAACTTTCATAGGATTGTACTGTAGGAGTGTAAATACATTGCTATTCAACAATGTAAAGAATACACATAGTGTTCATTTGTAGTAGCTTCATATCCTTTACTGCCAATTAATAATAATGATTCTTTGAGCATGCCTCAGGCTAGACTTACTGGAAACTGAGACCAGAAGTTACCAGGGTCAGTAATCTAATGTTTCTCGCATTTCACATGAGGCATTGCTTCTGGGGCAGGTGCTTAGAGGTTTGTAGTTTATATAGGACAGAGCAGGCAAGTGCTCTGAAGTACTGTACTGGATTGTAGTCATAATAGTAGGCAACATATGGTCTGCATGGAGTCTTCCTTTCATCCCCTCTTAACCTGGTATCATAACAAAAATTGCTTGCTATCCAACCCAGTAGCCAGTAGCTTTGCCAACTGCAATTCTACCCACTATATGAATTGTGATGTCATTTGTAATATGAAGTGGTCAGAGAACATGGCTGACAGCTACTAGAAGTAATGGGAAACAGCCTTATGTCAAGCAATGTGAAAGATGCAAAGAGTCTGCATTCATAGCAGGGGGAATGTCTAAATACTTGCCATATCTTTATCATATAAATGTGAAAGTATGCACAAGACAGAAACAATCAAGATAACATAGCTGAGTTGCCATCTATCCACAAGTTAAAAATAGTTATTGTACAGGCAGTGAACAAAGGACAGAAATAAGACTGTTTTGTATTTTTAGAAAACATACCTTCGAGGATGAGTCCTACCAGAAGGCCGAGTGCAGTGACTGCCTCAGGCAGAAGTAGATGGGGAGTGGTCAATGAAATATTCTATGTCTGCACTGTGTATGCCAAGTGATTTACTCAGCACCATCTAAGCTATGTTGCTGCACTCAGGTGCAATGGTTTCTTTCAGGTGTAATGCTTTCTTGTTGCCATGTTGAAGTAAGAGTCAGCTGTAGTCTGACTGGCTTCTGTATGTAGTTGACATCTTATCCTTCTCATGCAGTGAAGTGTCTTGGATTAACCCTGGAAATGGGAAATGGGGAAATGCTGTATTCAATAGCCCTTTTGATTTTTAGCTACCTAATTTTAGGACTAGGGCCCTAAATACCCTTAAAACACCAGATTTTGACTGATCTTGAAAAATAAGCAAGGTCAGCCTTGGTTAGTACTTGGATGGGAGACTGCCAGTGAATACCAGGTGCTGTAGGTTATATTCCATAGGAAGAAAGTGGTAAAATCACCTCAGTGTTATCCTTGTCTAAGAAAAACCTATGAAGTAGATGGGATCACTGTAAGTTGACAGGTAACTTAAGACATGCAGGCACACATGCACACGTATACACACACACATACACAATTTTAGCGGCAGGAATTGTACAGATATTGTTGGACTCCAAGGAGATTATCAGATGCAGAAAATCGTGCAATCACTCAATCACGCTGAATATTTTCAGACACATCACACTTATCCAGGACTTATCCTGTGAAGATCCAGGAATGCTCTAGCAACAAACCACTCATGGGGAAGTCCTGGGAATGGCTTTCTGCTGGAGCATTCTTGGATCTTCACAGGATAAATCCTGGGTAAGTGTGATGTTATCTGCAACACTCCAGCATGGTTATACGATTATGCTGGGACTATGCCTTTTAGTCCCGGCTCTCCCCCCCCCCCGATAATCTGCCAAGTACCATCAGTCCTAGGACTCTTTCAAACGGGAGGATTTTCTCCCAATTCCGAATGGAGCCAATGCGGATTCATGTAAATTCGCTTGTTTAGCGAATTTACCTGAACCCCTGCTCCGTTCGGAAGGCATTCGGAATTACTTCCCATTACCCGAAAATAATCCCCCCTTGCCCGAAATCGCGTGAGAAGCTTAAATTCACAATAACGTTAAACCCATGATTGCATTCGGAGTGACTTCCCTTTTGCCCGAATTTGCGTGAGAAGAATTAATTCGCAATAACGTGAAACCCCAGGATTGCATTTGGATTGCCCTTGGATTATACTTCCAATTTCCCACGTCTGAAAGAGTCCCCAGACAGTGTAGGCAATGGGATCCTGAGAACTGCAGTTCAGCAATCCCATAATTGCCACTCCTGCTTAAGATTCTTTCATATTTACAGACTTGAAGAAGGAAAAAACCAACAACAACCCTGTAATGGCTCATTTGCTTAAACAGCCCTGAAGTTACTATATTGGGTTGATATAAGAGCAATGAGTTTCAAATCATGTGTTTCAAATCTTACTAAACAACATTAACCTTGCCCCTATTCTTTAAAAACTACTCTCCTTCACAATATAATGAGACTATTAGCTCGTGTTAATATTGCTGGTGGAAGATGCAATAAGAGAAATAAGGAAAAATAAATCACCAGGAATAAATGATAGTCCAATTGAACTGCTACAGTCCACAAAGACAGAATCAACTCTAGTTTTAACCAATTTTTGTCAACAAATATATGCGGACCACATTGCAAACACAGTGGCTAATGGAGAGCATCAAGGAATTCCAGGGGGGGAAAATCACCATGTGCTTTGTAAACTATAGCAAAGCATTTGAATGGTATAGATCATGAAAAACGATGGATTGTTGCTAAGGACATGGGAGTGCCACCACATCTGATAGTCCAGATGAGAAATGTGTACTTAGGACAAGAGGCTACTGTTAAAACAGAATACTGAGAAACAGAATGGTTCTCAATTGCCAAAGGAGTCAAACAAGGCTGCATTCTAATCATCCAATTTGTTCATCTTTTATGTAGAAAATATCATATAAAGAGCAGGTTTAGACTCAGAAAAAGGAGGAGTAAAGATAGGAGGAAGGCTTATCAAAATCTAAAAAATGTGATGACACCATATTACTAGCAGAAAACATCACAGATTCAGAACAACTACTGTATTAAGAGAGGTCAAAGAAGAAATTGCAAAGGCAGGCTTACTGTTGTACCTAAAGAAAAGAAAATTAATGACTACATAGAAACTACATAAGTCCAACCTAGACAACGAGGAAGCAGGAATAGTAAAAGAGCTCCTATACCTTGGGTCAAACGTTGATCAGGAAAGAGACTGCTGTAAATAAATGAGAAGAAGACTAGGAATGAGAAGGGCAACTATGAAAGAACTAGAAAAGATCCTAAACAGTAAAAATATAAGTTAGAAACATACAAGCCATTATATCACCCTTCACCATGTATGGATGCAAGAGCTGGACAGTGAAGAAAGTGGATAAGAAGAAAATAAATTCATCTGAGATGTGGTTCTGTAGAAGAGTGCTGAGAATACTATGGTCAGTCAAAAAGATGAGCAAATGGGTCATTGAGCAGCAAGCCTGAATTCTATCTGGAAATCAAGATGATCAAACAGAGGCTGTTGTTCTTTGGTCACATAATGAGAAAATATGACTCATTAGAAAAGACAATACAGTAATACTAGGAAAGATGGAAGGAAGCAGAAAGAGAGGATTCTGCATGCTAGATGGATACTCTATTAAGGAGGTCATGGATCTCAATTTGCAAGACCAAAGCAGAGCAGTGGAGGACAGGGAGTCTTGGAGATGTCTCATCCATAGAGGTTGCCAAGGGGCCGGGGTTGAATCAAAGGCAATTAACAGCAACAACAGCAGCAACAACATTGCTGAAGTGGAAATGTGAAATGGACCATACATGTAGAGAGATCTTAGAGCACTGACATGAACTGAAAGAAAGAAGTTGGCAGCATGAGCTTTCATAGACTTAATTCTACTTCCTCAGTTGCATTTGAACAATGATACATGCTATTGTATGATTTCCATAATCTCTGGACAGTGTGACAAAACTCTGGAGAAATCTGGAGGAAATTCAAGTTCCATGAAACTCACCTTTGTGACCATGGACTAGTTACTTTTAGCCTGACTTATCTCATAGGGTTGTTGTGATGATAACACAGCTATGTATTATGCCTTGACAGCTATGCATTATTCCTTGAGCTTTTTGGAGAAAACCTTGCAAGGGACATAAATGTATCAAAGAAAGAAATTGTTATTTTCTTGAACACAGTTCTTCACCTAGTAATTTCAGCAGCAGCAATAGCAACATAATCTGAATTCCCATTTGTTCAGCCTCATACCCAGAATGTAGGTTTGAAGCATATAGCGGTTTAGTGTTGTGTTGTCTGAGTTCATTACAGTGGGTTGTGTTGCTCATGTCTTACCTCAAATCCTGGAGATGCAGTTCTTTAGGTTTTCAAACAGGAAACTTTTCAGCTTTATCTGCAGATGCCATGGTGCTGGTCAGTTTACATAGTAATGAGCTAAATGGACCAGTGATCTGACTCAGCATAAGGTATCTTGTTATGTTCCAGTGAGTTATCCGTAAACACATATTTTTCATATTTACTTATTCATAGATGTCTGAGCCCAGGTATTCCAGGTCTAAGATTTACCTTACTGAATCATTGTGACTTGCCGCATATGATATGTGAAAGTACCCAAATACATTTATTTCTAAAGTTGAGACTGGACAATATATTTAGCATATATTTTGTAGAGATCCTCTCTCAAATGGGGAAAGATGTCTGTTTGTCATGGCACATTTTTTCCTTACTGATATATCTTGAATTTTAGCATCTTTATTTTATTTTATTTTATTTTATGTTGTGATTGGCCATTCAAAGATAAATATAGACATAATTTGCCAGCCTATTTGCTGAGGCACATATCTCTGAAGAAATCTCATTGTGGGAAATAGGGAAACCTTTTCCTTTTAATGTGCAGTTTTCTGCTGGGATTTCAAAAACTGGATTTTGGTAGCAATTCAATAATTATTTTGAAACTGGACCCATTACAGATTGAATTGTGAAAGGGAAATTAATGCCTTCTAAGCTAATAGAGATATCAAACCCTAAAAACCATACCTGTAGTCACTTGGTTCTGGTTTATGAGTACAAAGTATAACACGTCTTCACGAGAAGGGTACATGTGCTTGTTGAGAGCAACAGCTGTCATAACTTCAAATTGTATTTAATGCACAGTACACAGCCAGCAGGACAGCCAAGTATTTATTTTTTAATGAGAGACTTCTTCAAAACAACCAGCATGCCTGTTTATATAATCTGCAACACTGACCTTGTATTTGGACAAGTCGGGATGAGAAGAGCTGCAAGCTGTCACTTTTCAGCGTTGAAGCATTAATATGATGGGTGATGATTTGAAAGGTTGCTGATCCCCGGATAGCACTTGACATGCTGAAATGATGCTGCAGAAGAGAATATTCTGGAGTTGTGATGCACTTCATTGTAGTTCACACAACCAAATGCCAAAGGCTGTGGGATGGATACAAATTTTGTAATGTGTTATATGGTAGTGGGATGAACAGCGAGGGAAAATACAAAGAAAGTGGAAGCCATCTGGTACACGCTTCCTATCAGATACCAAATCCACCTATCACTTTAATGGGAAGATTTTGTAGGTATTATCACTTTGGGACTATGTCACTTGGGAAATTATGTGTTGAAAATGGACAGATAATTTCCTAAGCCACCCTCCCCATAATGCTGAAAGCCCAACACTGAAATGATAGACAGGTCTGGATAGAACCATTCTCAGGCAGAAGGTGTGTGTCAGGTAATTTTTACACCCATATAACATTATGCTATGCCATAATTCAATAGTCTCAACTACTGAGACAGATGAGTCCCAATCTTGCTTTTGCATGCATATGGTTTTATTGGTCAACTTTTCAAAATGTTTACTGGTAATTAGCCTGTACACTGTATTTCACAGCTTATATGTCAGAGTCTTTACCTATCATGAATGTCATCCTTCAGGATGTGATTATAGGCTGGATAGTCACTTCCCCTTCCCCATACCTGAAATACTAAACAAAGTGCCATCTTGAATCTCCAGTTTTGCCTGTTTTTAAGAAAAGATATGAAGTACTTGGGGGGAATTCATATTTACTGGGCCACCTTTAAAATGGGTGCAAAGGTCAATAAACAAGATTTTGTGTATCGCATGTCAGCTCTCAAATGTGATTATTTTTAAACAAACAGACCAGAAGATACCTTCTAAAATTCCTAAATATCTTCAGGCTATGATCCTAAGTCCAACTAATGCTGTTGGACTTGCTTCTGAGTAAGCATAGATGGGATTGTGCCATTAGCATTCTGATGTGGATGTAAAAGAACATAGAGAAGCAATGTAGTCCTTAGACTCTTTCAAACAGGAGGAATTTCTCCCAATTCCGAATGGAGCCAATGCGGATTCATGTAAATTCGCTTGTTTAGCGAATTTACCTGAACCCCTGCTCCGTTCAGAAGGCATTCGGAATTACTTCCCATTACCCGAAAATAACCCCCCCTTGCCCGAAATTGCGTGAGAAGCTTAAATTCGCAATAACGTTAAACCCATGATTGCATTCGGAGTGACTTCCCTTTTGCCCGAAATTGCATGAGAAGAATTAATTCGCAATAACGTGAAACCCCAGGATTGCATTTGGATTGCCCTTGGATTATACTTCCAATTTCCCACGTCTGAAAGAGTCCCTTGTATCAAACCAGCCTTATAGCTTTGCATGGAATTTGTTAGCATGTGAAAGAACTAAATGAGATAGGCTGAATCAATCTTATAGTTTATCATTTTTCTCCCATCTGCATTTTGCATTTACATTGGTTGTATGCTATCTTTGGGAAGATGAGGTCTGAAAGAAAACCAGTGAGACATTTATTTATAGATGGTTGACTCTGAAACTGATCTTGCAAGCTACAGTGCAAGCCAGGAATTGTTCAGTTTCAATGAACAAGTGTGAGGCTATAGAACTCCAGCATTTGACATGCCAACTGAATCCAAGACAGCTTTCCAGTTTTTTTTTTAAAGCTACAAATTATTTTTGAACAAATGTGCAATCTTCCCACTACATCTATCCAGTAAATGAAAATCTGGATAGGGGTTTTACTGAGTGGCACCCATAATGGAGTCTGAAACCCATGCAAATGTATCACTGTGTGAAAAAGTTACAAAAGTGCCAGCTTACAAATTGAACATTGTATTGGCATGTCTCATTTGTGTTACATCCACTTGGGCTGTTATTTCTGTAACTGACAGAATGACTGTATTACTCAGAATTCTGACATGACAGTCCAGAGAGAAATGGACGGAGAGAATGACAGCACAGTGGGCCAGAATATGACTGGAAAGAAAATATAGTGACAGATGGAATGTAGCAGAGTGATGAAAGAGGTGCAGGAAGTTTCAGATTTGCTTCTGGAATTGCTACAGAAGGCATGAGATTCCGTATTCTTGAAATGTGTCCTTTCTCACATTTGGTTCTGTTGAGAGCAGCCCCAGTTCTCAAACTGTAATGTCCGATTAATGTCTGATTAGTCCCTGAAGCAGGGTCTATCTGGTTAGATGGAGCAGGGCCTGGAAACTAGACTTCTCTTATTATTCTCTCATCATTCACACATGGCAACCAGAGGACACTTGAAGGATTAAGGCTGTAATTCTGTCAGGCTGATTGAGCTAATGTAGCCAGCTTTCCTAAATGCAAAAGAAAGGGGGGGGGGGGGGAGAAGGGAGCTTCTAAAAACAAATAACCAGGAGAAAAAAATGGACCTCTAGGTGGCCCTGCCTTTTATTTTAAAAATGCCCAACATAACCTGGGAAATTCTGTATACAAAGGGAACTTAGATCACCTTTGAGATCTGAAAGAAAGAAATTAGTAGCATGCATCTGAGGAGGTAGACTGAAGTGTACAAAAGCTCATGCTACCAACTTCTTTCTTTCAGGAGGTCTCAAAGATGCTACAAGATCCCTTTGCATCTTGATTTTCCAGACTAACATGGCTATACCTTTGAATTCTACCATCAGGGAAATTTTGCAATTGCTTCTTCAAGGGCAGATTATGGAGAAAGAAAACACACTTAAATTAAACAACTACAAGGAGACTGATATACAAATATTAATAAAATGTGAAAATTGCAACAGCACATTAGGCAGCACATACTGTATACTGAAATTGATAAGTGTGTCTGTGTGTCTGTGTGATTTTTTTATTATTTAGACCTAATGTTTTTAAACCAGAATGGGGAACTCTCTCTTTATCCTGCCTACTGACAACACCAGAAACTTCCTCTTGTAATATTAATCTTGTAGTATCCAGGTTGTAGCTCTTGTGACATCACAACCATCCCTAGATCTCATATTTTAGGCCTGAAATCTCAGGGCCTGGGATAGCCTTAATCTGGTAATTCTAGATTTGTATTTGTGACATGCAAAAATTAACACCACTAACTCCATTATTTTAAATGAAAAGTAGCTTTCAGAGAGTGAGGGTAGAATGGAGAGAATGCTCAACCCTTTTCCTATCCACCATTTGCTCATGCCCAGAAGTAGCTTTCCATCCTTGGAATTTACCATATGTACTTAACTATAAGTCAACCTCATATATAAATTGTGGGCAGGTTTGGGAACCAAAAGTATGGATTTTGATATGACCCATGGATAAGTCAAGGCTGAAACTTAGGGGCATGTAATAAAGGATCTAAAAGATGAAACAAAGGAAAACAAATGCCCAAGAAATTACAAAATTCTAGCAGGCATAACTGTTTGTTCTCATACTAAAGGCTGGTTGGATGAGAGAGTAGAAGTGGACCAGTGCTTCCAGGGCAGATTAAACTGTTGCCTTTCACCATATATATGTGTGTGAGTGTGTGTGTATGTGTGTGCGCGCACACACACACATATATGAGTTAAAATACAGTACTTACATTGACCCATGGATAAATCGGCTCAGGTTTTTTGGGTCAATTTTTTTAACCTAAGTTTCTAGACTTATACATGAGTATATACAGTAAGGGTATACTTCATACTTCCTCACACCACTTTTCCACTATAATAGTTATCCCTTTCCAAGTAGTTTTTTTCTAAAGAACAACAATGATAAGTATCATCTACTTTTCACATATGCACATAAAAAGCAGGTGCAGAACAACTGCAGGATGTTATGATGTCTCTCTTAACATGCCAAATCCATCCGTTCTCATTACCTGTATACTGTTATGCTCTCAAGCCGTTGTTTTCTCATTTTCTCTGTGTAGGACTCTAGTTGTGATATAACCTGCCAATGTTTCTTGGGTCTTTATCATTCTGACTTTGATATCTGGGCACTCATGAAGATATGGGGCTTTTACAGACTGGCCTGAAAGGCCAGCCTGGGAGTAAAGTCAGGGCACAGCCTCCTGATGACACATGCCCAACTCTGCCCCCCCCCGGGTGCCCTGATGCCATGCACCACTCCAGACAGCACGTGGCATTATGGCATGCTTCTGGTGGATGCAGCACCAAAGGGGTGCCATATAGCTGTGCTGTCACAGCTATGGTGCCCTTTTGAGGGCACAGAAAAGGTTTTGTGGCTGCTTTTTGCACCCTCAAAAGGTTGGATCAGGGCTGCAGCATGAGGTTGCCACAGCCACGATCCAGCACGAAAAGGGTGGTCTGGGTGGTCTGTAAAGCCCCCTAGTTTCATAGCCAAACAGAGGTTAGCTATTCACACTTACTTCTGTTAGTTTCATCAGCAACATCAGGTATTCTTTGATCATCAGTTGTTTCTTAACACACCAGTAGACTCTTTCTTAGATACGCAGTTGTGATTTTATACCTTCATAGAAGGATCCCAGGGGAAGGAAGGTTCAAGCAAACACATTCTTTATTGTGGAATTCAGCAGGGTTCTATGATGTCACCATTCCTTCACAGCATGGATCCAAGATTTCTAGGAGAGATGAGATGATTTGGTTTGCAACACTGTCAGTGCACAGATGAGACTTAGTTTTGTTTCATTTTAATAAAATCCCAGATGGTTGATGAAAGAGTTTATTTGCTTTCTTGGTCCCTGGCTGAGAGCATTGGCTGAACCCCCAGTTTCAAGAAATCAGAGATGATGTAGCTTGCAGAATGATAAAAACATTCACAGGAGAGGAGACAGAAAAATAAGTGTAACTGGTCATAGATTTGAATGTGCCAATTAAAGATTGGACAAGTTACTTTTTGGAATACTGTACAACCTTTTTTCTCAAACCACAACTTGAAAATTATGTGCAGGATGATCAAAGTGTTCTATTATCCAGTTTTGTGCCCATTTATCCTCTTCTGCAGAGTCTGTCCTGTTTCTCCTGTGTAGGGTGTAGTGGGCTTTGCTGACACAGGATAGCATATATCAGTGTTCATTAAGCTATCTGATGGAGACAACCCCAATAACTAGAAGCCAATACCATATTTCTCCCCATTTGTTAAAAAAAATTATCTCCCCCCCCCCCCCCGGCAGCTCTCCAGAGACTGTCAGCTGATGGCTTGTCAACCAGCACTGGTCCATAGATTGTTACAATGAGTAGCAGCGGCTTATATCATATTGGAGAACGAGCAAGTAAATACACTTCTGATGTTGTGGGTAATATTATTTGGTCGTGTAATGTTGCTGCCAGGATAGATGCACATTTTACAGAAAACTACCTACAGATCCCCAATAATGGTAAGCTTCAAGAAAACTTTTTCTATTTCTTATTTTAAGGAAAAAATGAAGATGCATTATAAATTTCCATTGTAAGTATAGTTTATCCTATTCCTCATCTACTTCATGGATCCTGTACTGAGATCAAGGACTTGGCATAGCTAGTGTGACCAATCATTCTAGTTGTTGTTCCCGTTGTTGTTGTTGTTGTTGTTGTTGTCGTGTGCCCTCAAGTTATTTCTGATTTATGGTGAACCTAAGGCAAACTTTTCATAGGTTTTCTTCATTTTCTTGGCAAGATTTGTTCAGAAGGGATTTGCCTTTGCCTTCTTCTGAGGCTGAGTGTGACTTGCCCAAGGTCACCCAGTGGATTTCTGTGGCTGAGCATAGATTTGTACTCTGGTTTCCAGAGTCATAACCCAGTGCTGGCTCTCATGGCCAATCATTCCTTCTCCAAAAATAGGACAAAGAAAGACACATTTGCAAAAAACACACATGTGCTAATTCACCTGCAGAGAGTCACAGTTATGTACCTGCTGAGTTTGCTGCTGAAATGCTTATGGGCAACTTCAATCCCTTTCTACTTCTTTCCTCCAGCTCCTTTTCTTCAAATTGGATTCCACTGAAAAGCCCTTCATGATCAAAGCAAACAACTAAATAATAATAATAATAATAATAATAATTTCTTTGTATCCCACCTGTCCCTGTGTTGGATCGAGGCAGGGTAACAGCAAGTGGGGAACAGTTTACAAAAACAACAAAACAAAAAAAACCCAATTGCTACAGCATTAAAAACATAATAATCTAATTTTCTTTAAAAAAAGCATTAAATTAGAATTCATAATAAAATAGTAAACACTAGGACAGCACCAGAGTTTCTGCCCAAAGGAAAAGGCTTGGGACTGCAGCATGTCTCAGCTAGTACACTCAGCCCTCGGTATCCGCGGACTTGCCATCTGTGGATTCAAGCATCTGTGGATTGCAAGCCTGCGCTGTCCTCAATGTTGGCGCATGCCTGTGGCCATGCCTCCATTAGGGACAGCCTCTGTTGTCCTGTGGACGCATGTATACACAGCCACACCGCCATTAAGTTCCATTGTCCTCAATGGTGCAGCAGTCCCAAATGGTGGCATGGCCATGTACACGTTCCACTATTGGAGAAAATGCGGGCTTGAGCATCTTTGGATTTTGGTATCCAGGGTGGGGGGTGGAATCTGGAATGAATCCCCTCTTGATACTGAAGGGCAACTGCATCTCTCTTCAGTGTGTGCATGTGTTAAGATTTCACCTTTATTCCAGAGTCTCTTATGAGTCAGCTTTAGTCATTTCAAACAAATGTTGGTAATCTCTGTAAATTCCTTGTTGACTGAATTTAAACCTCATCGCAGCCTCCTGCCCAAAATAAACTTAACTTCTTTTAGCATTTCATCAAACTACAAATCACAGGATTACATAGGATAGAGCCATGACAGCTAAAATGGCATCAATAGCTATAATTATGTACCAGTAGTCTAGATACTCACTAGATCATTGAGAGAAAGTCCTCTCCCACATTAACTGAGGGTTTATCTGAAAGATACTCTCTTCCACATGCCCCCTTGAAGACCAGCCTTGCTATTTGGCAGACTATGAGCAGCTGCTTCAGAAAGTTGATGCTGGGAGGCAAGGGCTAGAAATGAAGTGTGAAAAGATAGAGCCAAGGATTCTGTGCCTGCTGCCCCATGCTCCCACCTACTACTAGGGAATAGTACCCTCCTCCCAGTGTTTAAAATTCAGTTGCCAGTCTAGTCATTTTCTGGACATGCAATGCAGCATCAACTTTGCCTTTACTTCCAGTACCAAAAAAAATTGTTTCCTAGGATATTTTAATTGCTGGTGTTTCCCTACATATACATGGTTGGCTTTTGCACTAACTATTATTTATTTTGGATTTTAAAGAATTAGCTGTTGTGTAACCCCTGGCCATGGAAATGTTGAATTCAATTTAACAAACAAACAACAAACACAACCCTGTATGACCCAAGAATCAACTGGGTACTTGAGCAGGTTCCCATTACTTCCTCCAGAATTGGCAACCGCACTATACATCCCAAAAACCTGCTACGGAGGTCTAGGAAAATAAGCGCCGCCCGACTTACCGGGCCGGCGCTGTTGCCGCGCGCGGGAAGCGCCATCTTGGCTTCCCGCCGCGGTCTTCTTCCCGGCAGCCTTTGCGGGGGCGGGCTCCCTCCTGATTGGCTGCCGGGAGGGAGAGCGCGGGAAGCCTGCCCGCCTTTTTTCTGGGACGTACTACACGTCCCAGAATGCTTAGCGCAGAGGCGGGCGGCCTGATTGGCCCGTGGTCGGCCCGCCTCTCGCGCTGATTGGTCCGCGCTGCCCGGTGGGCGGGGCCATGCCCCGTGGCTGGCCCTGATTGGCCCACGGGGCTATATAAGCAGGAGGCGCGCTCGGCGAGGCGCCATTGCGATTTTCGGCTCTCCCACCCTCCCTCCCTGGGAGTTATCTGTCACAACTGGTGCGGGGGCAGCAGCATAGGCCTGGATCTGGGGGTGAGGGGTTTCCAGGGCTCGATGGCTCTGGATCGGGAGTCCTAGCGACCCGGGTGTATGGAGCGTGCTGATGTGGCCAGTGCGGGGGCCACAGTCAATTGACACCCGGTGACTAGAGTGCCTTGCAAATCGAGTGGGAGGAGCACTGTTGCCCGACGGTGCTTCGGGGCGGGGCTTGGCACCTACGTCATCCCGATGCTTGGCTACAAGCAACCATTCATTAGCCAACGGGGGCTTGGCTGATGCCCAGATCCAGACCTTATGCTTTGGGCCAACCCTATTGTTTGTTTGGCTTTAAATAAAGTTGTGGCCATGTTCACTCCAGCCTGGTGTGCTCGTGCTTATTGTGGCGCCTGACCTGCGAGGCAACTGGGAACAGGTTTATTAGGAGGGAGGCTGCAGGAGGAGTTCTGGCAAAAGTAGTGGGATCCAGTTTAAGATCCTGACCATAGTACGATGTGGATGTGAACTCAGGGGGCCTAATGAGAGATGCAGGCCAAAACAGATTGGGACAAACTGTTTAAAAGTCATGATGTGTTGTTTGTTTGTTTTTATTATTTTCCACCTATTAAATATTTTGTCAGGATGTTGAGACAGGCATGTAAAAAGGAACATAATTTCATATGGAAGTTTTAAATTATCATCTTTGATTAATACTATTGGAGCTGCAAAGATTTTGATTGCTTCAGAAAGGCATAATCCTGTAATTCCAGACATCAAAATGGCAATGGAAGACTTGAGAAATCCTGGAAATAGCAAAATCCATTTAAATAGTACAATTTAGGAAGCTGGGTGGGCAAAATCACACCTTTTGCACAATCATGGTTACCATTTATTGTTTAAGCCTGGGGGCAGGGAACTGTCTAATTAACAATTTGTAAACTGCTCTGAAAGCCTTTGTGGTAGAGGAATTGGTATAAATACTCTAAATGAACTTCTCAGCTCATGCCTTTATGCCTTGTTTTCACTTTCTCATTATGAGCTGATTTTTCAGTTGAGGTTTATTAGGTTTAACAAAAGGCAGGTATGAAGATTGGCTGCACATTGTGACATATCGTTTCCCTTTATATTTGTGAATATGAAGATTCAGTGGTATATCTAGGAATACATTTTGGGGCTTTTTGGGGCCTACAGCTCAAGCCCTCCCCAAATGACCACCCATAAAGTAGCAGGTGATGGAGGAGCCTGCCAAGACATTCAGGATCAGTTTGCCTGCTGCAGCATCCTTTCCTTTTTATTTTCCAAAACCAAGGATCCTTCAATGTTACATAGTTATAACTCTAAGATTCCTATTTTAACTGTCCTGGCAACATCTTATAGAATCCTGGGATTTGTAGTTTAGGGAGAGAGATTTAGAATTTTCAACCAGAAAGCTCCAGTGCCAGAATCTAGCCCTTATGCTTCATCGAAAACCTCCTGCTGTTTGCCATGGTGAGAGCATGGAGGCAGGTCAGATGACAGAGAACCAGCTCAGCTCAGCTCAGAAGGGGAGGAAATGGAAGTGCCTCCTCCTATCC
This sequence comes from Urosaurus nigricauda, assembly GCA_034509955.1. Taxonomy (NCBI): domain Eukaryota; kingdom Metazoa; phylum Chordata; class Lepidosauria; order Squamata; family Phrynosomatidae; genus Urosaurus; species Urosaurus nigricauda. The sequence continues at coordinate 62,119,791 of JAOEGL010000005.1, read as the reverse complement.
TTTTCCTGCAGAGCTACATTGTGCAAGATTTGGCAGCTTTGTTTGTGTGTGTGTATGGTTTTAGATGTTGCATGAAGGATAAAAGAATACGCATGCTCTTGCACATGTATGTCACCAACAGGATTCTGACTTATATTGTAAATTCAGTTAAGAATAGTTTGGATCTGGTACTGATATGTTTTGTTATACTGTACATTGGAAAGGTCAAGTCATTTTGTTGTTGTTTTGTAAGTCAGTGGCACGGAGAATCAAACATTAGAAGGTCAACACTCATACAAGGGGCCCTCGAAGCAGTCCTTGATCTCCACCACAGCTGCAATACTATTAGTTTAAAGCAGTAAAGTACAAAAAGAGGTTATCCAGTAGTTTTCCATGGCAAAAGGTCAAAGTTGTATGGTAATGCTTGCAGGCAAGGGTTTACTGATCTGCTGCAGCGGAAATATCTCTTTAGGATTTTTCTGCTACCAAATGACTTGATTTAGCACTGAGTTCCTCAAATTTCCCCCCCCTGGCTGTTTCCCCCTTCAGCAGAACAACTCATAATGAATTTCCTTGTCTCTTTAAGGTTGTTACAATACTTTTTTTTTTGCTGCTCAGGCAGAGTTACAGGGCTATCCAACTGGTAATCCATTGATGATATCGCCAAATAGCATTCATTTTCAGAATGGCTACAAATGTCCAGCATTTTAGGTACATAAACTGAGCCTAGCTCTACTTATACACACATATCTCATCTAAATTATGCATGAGCCTTTTGCCTGCATGTTCTCATTTTGCAACTGCCTTTTTTTTTCTTCCATTGCTGTGATTAATTTAGGAAGTCTTCAGTTAACCACAGTTTGCTAAAATAAGAGAAAGAGATGCTCTGAAATGAACCTGAGATTATGATTTCAATATCTTGGTTTGTTCTGATACTGATAGCTGTAGTTTCTCAGTTCTAATATAATAGGAAATAATGGATTATCAACAACATCCTGGATTAATTACTTTTACTATGCAAGAAGGAAAGATTCATTGTGTTATTCTGGACATCTTAGACCTATATTGCATTTTAATTGTAACCAGAGTAGGAAAATTGAATCAAAGGATTCTTATAAAAGTGTTCACTTAGAATCATAGAGTCAGGAGAGACCACAAGGGTATTCCAGTCTAACCCCCTGCCATGCAGGAACTCACAATCAAAGTGTCCTCGACTGATGGCCCTCCAGACACTGTTTAAAAACCTCCAGAGAAGGAGACTCCACCACACTCCAAGGGAGTGTGTTCCACTGTCAAACAGCTCTCGCTGTCAGGAAGCTCCTCCTAATGTTTAGGTGGAATCTCTTTTCCTGTAGCTTGCATCCATTGTTCTGGATCCTATTCTCTGGAGCAGCAGAAAACAAGCTTGCTCCATCCTCAATATGACACCTCTTCAAATACTTAAAGAGATTTACCATATCACCCCTTAACCTTCTTTTTTCCAGGCTAAACATCCTCGTACACCATGGTTTCCAGACCCTTCACCATTTTTGTCACCCTCCAGCCTGTCAAAATCATTTTTGAACTGTGGTGCCCAGAACTGTATTTTTGAACTGTGGTGCCCAGAACAGTATTCCAGATGAGGCCTGACCAAAACAGAATAGAGTGGCACTATTGATCTACACACTATTGGGTGATCTAGACCGCCCAAAAGGGGCGGTCCACGATCTCTCCAAGAAGCAGAGAGATGACATCGAGGCTACCACACGGGCAGCCTCCGCTGCCTCATCTCACCACTTCTGGAGGCCGCAGGGAAGCGGCAAACTGCCACTTCCCCGCGGCCTCCAAGCAGGGTTCAGTGGGCACCTGGGCGCCCGCTGCACCCCGCTTGTGAAGGCGGGGCTGAAGGGAGGTAGGGGCCGCCGCCGTGGCCTCTTTCCCCCTGGGTCTTTGCCACGGCCATATAAAAGCTGTGGCAAAAACCCGCTTCCAAAAAGGAGCTCTGTCTGGCGCTCCTTTTTTGCTCCGCGGAAAGGGCGCAATTGGCGCCCTCCCATGGTGTATAAGCATCATCATGTATGCAGCACATGATGACGCTATGAAAACACGTCTGTATGGATGCCACCATTTTAAAATGGTAGTGTCCATACGCTTTAGGCCTAGGGAGGGTGTAAAAGCTACGCTCTCCCTAACCCTAAAGGCGGTGCAAAGAGCCCTTATTGCGGCTCTTTGTGCCAATCTAGATTGGCCCAATATTTCTATTGATGCAGCCTACAATCATATTGGTCTTTTTAGGTGCTGCATCACACTGTTCACTCATGGTCAATTTGTGGTTGAGTAGGACTCCTAGATCCCTTTCACATGTAGTCTTGTTAAGCCAGGTGCCCCCCATCCTATATCTATGCATTTCATTTTTATTTTATTTTATTTTATTTTATTTGCCCTAAGTGCAGTACCTCGCATTTCTTAGTACTGAAATTCATTTTGTTAGCTTTGGCCCAACTTTCTGATCTATTTACGTCATTTAGAATTTTCATGCTGTCCTCTGGCGTATTACCTATTCCTACTAATGTAGTATTATCTGAAAATCTGATAAGCATGCCAACTATTCTTTTATCCAAGTAATTGATAAAGATGTTGAATAGCACTGGGCTGAAGCCAGAACTCTGTGGCACCCCACAGATCACTTCTCTCCAGGATGAAGAGGAGTAATTGCTGAGCACCCTTTCAGTCTGGCTGATCAACCAATTACAAATCCACCTAACAGTTGTATTATCTAGCCCACATTTTACAAGTTTGTTTGCATGAATATCATGGGGAACCTTGTCAAGGGCCTTAATGAAATCAATATATGCTATGTCTACCACATTCCTTTCATCTAGCAAGCTGATAATTTTATCAAAAAATGAGATCAGATTAGTCTGGCATGACTTGTTTTGAGAAACCCATCTTGACTTTATGTGATTATGGCATTCCTTTCTAAACGTTTGCAGACTTTCTGTTTAATTATCTGCTTTAGAATCTTTCCTGGTATTGATGTCAGACTAACTGGGAGATAATTGTTGAGATCCCCCCCCCCTCATCTGAAGAGGAGGACAACATTTGCCCTCCGCCCCTGCTGGACTTCTCCTGTTCACCAGGCATTCTCAAAGATTATTGCCAATGGCTCTGAGATTACACTGATAAGGGAGAGAGCTTCAAATCAATTCTGTAGCTGCAAGCTCCCAGGACAATTCCTGGTTTCCCTACTTCTGCGTGTGTCATTCACCCAGCTGTATTTACCAAGTTCCCATTGAACCAGTGATTGTGCATTAGTTGGGATTAACAACTAATATGTGGATATGGGCCTAAGGGCACAAGATCCTGTCTGATCTTGGAAGCTAAGCTTGGTCAGCCTTGGTTAGTACTTGGATGGGAGATTATAAATGAATACCAGGTGCTGTAAGCTATATTTTAGAGAAAAAGACTGACAAAACCACCTCTGAGTATTCCTTTCTAAAGAAAACCTTATGAAAGTCACGAGACTGCCATAAGTCAACAGGCAACTTGAAAGTACATATAAATACAGGGCATAAAGTTTTAAGTTTTATATGACATAAACTTTGTTGGATTATTGCCTGTGTGCTGAGAATGAAAGAGGGAAGGAGTACAAAGTGAATAAATTTATGCATATCTTTGTTCCTTAAGCTGGAATATACTTACGAGAACTAAGCCTGTGTGTGGTTATTCTTAGAGAGAAAAACCCACACCACGTAACCACACCACAGGATTCTTTAAGTATAAAATGTAAGAACACCACTTAATGATCTGCATCCTGTTGTCTATCTTAACTAGAGTAAGGCCATTTAATCAATAGGATTTATCCACATGTTGACTCATCATTCAGCAATTGATTCAATAGCACTAGTCTAGCTGGGGCCAACCAATAGGATACCTGCCAGTGTCATTGATGACATGTGTTTAACTTTAAATGTAGAACACATTTAAAAGATGAAAATAGATTGCTTTTTCATTAGCTTGATTAAATTTGTATGGTTCCCAGCTGGGGCCTCTGGGGCACTTTACCTCCAAACTTAAACAAGAATAATAAAAATAAAAACACCAAAGAAATAGTTTCAGTATTAAATGTTAAATGATAAGATGGGGAATGATCAGCAATAGAACAGAATAAGAGTAATAAATGAAAGGAAACAATGTTTCCTGGTAGAAGCAGGCCTTAAGCAGGCAGATCTCCCTAGCAAGGGCATTCCAAAAACATCTCAGAACAAAGCTGTTTCTGGGAAGAACAACTTGGTAGCCTCTCTAATCCCTCCTGCCCAAGTGTTTTGCCTCACTTTCTTAAGAAAGCTAATTTCAAGATGGGTAAAAAGGCTCTCAACTCAGCCTTCTTTGGAAACTATCTTTTTGATTTCAGGTTGAAATTGAGAACTTGGCCAATTAATTGCTCTTTATGTCTTCACAGGAAGTTTTTGGAGGAAATAGGAATATGATGTGGAGAAAAAACATTAGCAGTAGGAGGAATATGAGAAGGTTCCCAGGAGGATAATCATGACTATGGTAGGATAATGAGGTACCAGAATATTTACAGGCTCTGCAGTCCAGGAACAGGAGTGCTCTTCATGTATGAAGGGGAAAGGAAAATCCTCTGGGACATTCCTCTACCTGCAAGGGGAATGGGTGATTTGTCAGACACAGCTTCATGGTAAGCCTAGTTGTGTCAGGGGAACATCTTGGCTGACTGTCCAATCTAGTATTCCCATGCATATCAATAGGATGGTTATAACCACCCAGTCCAGTAGCTATGGACTGGTTTATAGTGAAGTCTCATACAGGTCTAAGCAGTAGAAGAGGTAAGAGACTATACGATTTCAGCCTTAATAAAAACATGGACCAATGAATTTCAAATATTGTTTATGTCTTGATTCCACTCCATCTCTGGCAGTGTTTCAGTTGGAAAACTGCACCATCCAAGATAATGTACAATGGATCTTTCTTTCCTTTCATATGCTTTATTTTGTTCCTGTGTTCTGTCTTTTCCTGTGGTCCAGGAGCTTCAGTGCATGAAGATACAAAAATAATACTGAGTGCTTCTATTTTATTTCTAAAATGTGTATTTTCCAGTTTGTAGTGCATTCTGGGGATGATGAGATCTGAAAGCATGCATGGCTATTGTGGAAAAGGCCTACATATTTTTATTTTCTGATATAAATCGTTTTTAGTTATAGTGACAGAAAAGATGTAGCATTAAAAAGATAATTTGTAGGATTTACAGATACCCGCAGTTGTGCCATTTTATAAAATATTTCATTAATAACAAGCAGATAGAAAGCATGAAAGATGATACAGTATGATAGAGGTAATTACTTAATCATTTGCCTTAAGTGTGACATTCATCATAGCTGCTGTGTGTATTCAAGATATGCTACATTTATGGAATTTTCCACTGAGCTCTGAACATTGAGATCATACATATACATGCACAGATTTCCAGCTATGGCAAAATAAAAACCCTGCATCTTGTGGAGACAGGTTCTTTTTGACTCTTTTATAGATAGCCTTTTGCACTGTATTCAGATTAGCTTTATTGGTTGTGACTGGTAATTCATTATCTATAATTGATAAAGCACAGAACACTGCATCCCACAGCACTATTGCTTTGTGATGCATAAACATGCTATTGATGAAATCTGTAACCTAATTATGGAGGGGATTCTAACAAAACTATTCCATAACCAATGTGTAACCCATACTATTATGCCATCAGACTCTTCTTCTCATTGAGTACTGTAGATGTCTGCCCCCAAAACCCAATGAGATCAGTGCTGTCAATAAGAAGGTAAAATTCCCACAGACATATATTCTGGATTTTAATTCTGAGTACTGATTGTCACTTGTCTGGACGAAACTGGACAGGATGAAGCACTGTTGGAACTAAGCACATGAATATAATGTAGATAAGCATATTCACAAAATAGTTGCACAAAAATTCAAACTATTTGTTCTGCAAGAACCTGACCATAGGAACAGATAAAATCTTCAGTAGAAATAGCATATGATCTCTCCAGGAAATGTCAGAAACTGAGAATAGCTCAAAGGTGTTTTATGAAAGTCAATCATCAGCAACAGTATTTTGAAGGTACCCCTTCACATTAATTAAAATAACCTAATTAAAATGAACATTGATAATGATGTTGATCATTAAACTGGGTTTAGCTTATCACTTTCTGTCACAGTTTAGAAAAGTCCCCCCCCCTTTTTTTTTGGTGTCTTTTGGCCCTCAACTCCCAGGATCTAAATATTCTGAAAACTATAGTATAAAAAAATCATTTTCAAAGTTATGGTTAGGGTGAGGATGGGTGGATTCCTGGCCTAGTGAACTTGGACTTGCAGAATTTGAACTTGCAGAAATAATATAGTTTGGCATCACTTTAACTGCCATGGCTCAATGCAATCAAATCCTGGAATTTGTAGTTTGTTGTGGCATCAGTACTCCCTGACAGAAGGCTAAATATCTCACTGAACTACAAATCCCAGAACTGAAACATGGCAATTAAAGTGGCATCAAACTGCATTATTTCTGCAGTGAAGATTAGACCTAAATCATTTTGGTAGACTGGATCATGGCATGCATTTGCAGATGAAAATGACATGATATACATGTTGAGATGAAAATGGAAATCAGAAACAACAAAAATGTAGAATTGGGCTATACCATAAAATCCATGTAATAATATAATGTAATATAATCTGTACAATGCACTATACTATATTAATATAATATAGTCCATATAATACATAATCCATATTTTAAAGTTTAGGTAAGTGATTTAAATGGGGAATCTGGAACTTTTTAAACCAATTCAAAGGTAACCATGCAAGATTGGAATGAAGTATGTCCATAAGCACTCAGATAAGCCTTCTCACAAAATACTTGGGGGAAAATTCAAGCTGTAGGAACCTGACCTCAGTAAGAGATAAAATCTTCAGCAGAAATAAAACATTCTCTTCAGAAAGCTTATCATTATCCAAAAACCAGAACAACTTAGGGGCATTTTTTAAAAAAGCATCCACATTAAACATTTTTCATTCTTTACAAAATCTATATCTGAGTGAGTTTCCCAAGAAAGAAATGAAAAAGCACTAACTCAAAATAGCAACTAGGCATAATATTCAAAGCAGTCTTAGCCTGTAGTTGATTTTTGTCATGACCCCAACCTTTAGTTGCAGCCAAACTGTGACACAGAAGAAGTAGAGAAATTGGCCAGATCAAGAGAACCAGTGAAATCAGGAGAGTTATGAATCCAGAATCTGGCCTCCTCCTAAAGTATGAGTTTCAGCCTCTTCTCCAGGAGCATCTTGAACTCAAAACTGGGTTTTCTAGGGATCACACTTCTTGGACTAGATTCTTCTGGAGCACTGGCCTCATCTACATCATTATCCATTATGCTTCCCATTGTCTTTTTGCTACAGCCTACAATGCAGGCAATGAATAGTCATGGAGGGTTATATGCCCTAGGGTAGAGAGTCTCCAGCTATTCGGGAATTCAACTTCTGAAAGTCTTAACCACCCTTGTCAGTGTCCATGAACCTTGGGAGTTGGAAGTCCAAAACACCTGGAGGATCAAAATTTGGAAACCACTGCTTTAGGGCAAAGGATGACTTCTTGGAGGTTTCCTGACTAGAACCAGAGAGATTGTCTGTTCTGAGATTACCCAAATGCCAGGCTAAGCACTTTATGTGGCCTCTCCTCGTTGGAGACCATCAAATAAATATCCTCCCTTCTATGCCAGCAACATGGGTGTGTGTGTGTGTGTGTGTGTATTCCATTGTTTTAAATTAGAATCATAGAATCATAGAATCATAGAATCGTAGAGTTGGAAGAGACCACCAGGGCCATCCAGTCCAACCCCCTGCCATGCAGGAAATCCAAATCAAAGCATCCCCGACAGATGGCCATCCAGCCTCTGCTTAAAGACCTCCAAGGAAGGAGACTCTATCACCTTCCGAGGAAGTGCGTTCCACTGTCGAACAGCCCTTACTGTCAGGAAGTTCTTCCTAATGTTGAGGTGGAATCTCTTTTCCTGTATCTTGCATCCATTGTTCCGGGTCCTGTTCTCTGGAGCAGCAGAAAACAAGCTTGCTCCCTCCTCAATATGACATCCTTTCAAATATTTAAACAGGGCTATCATATCACCTCTTAACCTTCTTTTCTCCAGGCTAAACATCCCCAGCTCCCTAAGTCGTTCCTCATAGGGCATGGTTTCCAGACCCTTCACCATTTTTGTCGCCCTCCTTTGGACACGCTCCAGTTTCTCAATGTCCTTTCTGAATTGTGGCGCCCAGAACTGGACACAATATTCTAGGTGGGGCCTGACCAAAGCAGAATACAGTGGCACTATTACTTCTCTTGATCTAGACACTATACTTCTATTAATGCAGCCCAAAATAGCATTGGCCTTTTTAGCTGCCGCATCACACTGTTCACTCATGTTCAACTTGTGGTCTACTTGGACTCCTAGATCCCTTTCACATGTAGTTTCATTCAGCCAGGTGTCACCCATCCTATATCTGTGCATTTTATTTTTCCGCCCTAAGTGCAATACCTTACATTTCTGTGTATTGAATTTCATTTTGTTAGCTTTGGCCCAGCTTTCTAGTCTATTCAGGTCATTTTGAATCTTGATCCTGTCCTCTGGGGTATTAGCTATTCCCCCTAATTTGGTGTCATCTGCAAATTTGATTAGTATGCTCCCAATTCTGTCATCCAGGTCATTGATAAAGATGTTGAATAGCACTGGGCCCAGGACAGAGCCCTGTGGGACCCCACTGGTCACTTCTCTCCAGTGCTCTCCACTTCTTAGTGCTGTTTTGATAGGATAGAGTATTTACTCATTTTTAATTTATAGTCTAATCTAAAATTATGAAATTCTAAAAGAGTATCAATATTCCAAATGACATGCCAGTGTAGAATTAAAGTAGGATTAAAACATGATTGGTATGGTCTACACCCAGTCAACAGTATTCTTAGAAAGACAAATATATTTCCAGTGGAAATATTTTATTCCTTTGGAATAAAATGAATCAGTCAGGTAGACAGGCCTCATTGGAGTAGGAAGCACTAGCCCTTTAACCTGTGACTTATGAATAAAAAATTGATGTTATGTTCTTACTCTTGTGTATCCACTAAGAATCCTTCCCTACAACATCTCTGATTAGTAAAACAGTTGGAATATATGGTTTAATCTCTATAACTTCCCTCCCTCTCCTTTCCCCTACTTAGAAATCGAGGAGTAGTTTATAATAGGAAGATTGCCTATTCAAGCTGTGGGCTTGTTCTCACAGCTGCAGATATCTGCCAAGAGTGCAAAGATTTCAGTTCATCTTTATTACAGCCATAGACCAGCATAGAGTGCAAAGAACAATAATCTTTCCGCTTGGTTCTATGTCAGGGATAACTTTTTCTACTCAAACTAAGGATACGAAAACCTGTCAGTCTCATTTGCATTCTATTTCTCAGAACCCCATGCATATTTGTCTTCTGCCCTAGTTTTGTAATGGGTTGCAATGTTTTTACTCCCACACACGTACATTTGTGCATATTTTCCCTAGAATGTCCATATTTTTTCTATCATTTTTCTAAGTATTACCCATTCTTGTACCAGTTTTTCCACTGACTAAAGCTTGTATGAGAGCATTTTTTTAAAAAAATATGTATTCTGAATTCTGCCACATTTTCCAAATGCATATGAGCTTCTGTATGCTTTTTTTCTCTCTCAAAAACACTCCAAGCCTCAGAAATCTATGCATATCATTGGTAAGTTCTGCTGTTTTATTACTAGCCTTAGGAGATGCAAATGAATATTTCCACAATGTGGAAATGCACAGACAACTATTCCCATTTCCTTCCCTAGCCCAAAGGCATTATATGAAGGAATAATACCAGGATGATGTTAGGGTAGTCTCCATGTTCTGATGAACCAAGAGCCCTTAAGATACTTTGCTAAAATGGCACATAAATAAGGACAACACATACATAGCTTTTAAACCACTTTTAAAGTTTGAAAATAACACTCTTGGCTTACATACTGCATAGCACCATCTCATCACTGCCTTGCTGTCCAAATGTGGTTACAGTGCATCTTGTCATTGATGGGAAAATCCATCAATAAGCTCCCAAATGCACAGCTATCCCATTAGTCCCCAGGTGCGATAAGTTCTTTTCTGTGGCATCTCTGGGATTGGGAAGTCATGTGGTGACAGTGTCATCTCCTCTCCACCTATCAATCCACCCTCCAGCTTGCTATTCACAGGCAGGCTTATTCTCCACTTTTAAAACTTTATTTTATTATCTTTTATTTTAAAACAATCATATTAACATACCACTGTAACTGCATTAAAAATAAAAACAAAAGCTTCCTGGATAGTACTCTGGGTAGGGTAGAGAGAAGGGGTTAGGGAAGAGTGTGGAAAAGAGTGTGAGGCAAATGTATGGACAAATTAACCTTGTTATCTTCAGGAAAAACAATAGAGGAATTTGAACATAAATGGGGAAAAATTAGGCAAATTTGGTTTAAAATGTAAATGAAATATTCCATAACTACATTTGGCGAAATCTAAAACACAACTGGGGACATGATAACGACTTACAGTATATTATTACACTTAATGAATTCATTCTAGGATGTTAAATACATTCCGAAATTATGGATTTCTTGAATATCTGTACAAATGTTAACAGATGATTTAGATGATTATTATTATTGACTATGATCGTCACCCCTTTCTTCCTTTTCTCTCTTCCACCACACCCTTCCCTCTCTTATTCCACGCTTTCAAATGCGCAATAACTACAGTATAGATAAGGACACTTCCCCCCATTTTCTTTTTGATATGAAATTTCACAATTTATTATTTCCCCTTTAATCTTTCTTACGAAGTTATGTTATGGGATGTTCTGGGGAATTATTAGTCTTTGTATAATTTGTTTATATTGTACAGTTTGGACAATCTGTTATACGTTGTACCTTTCCTTTTATTTATTTTTTTTTTAAAAAAGGAAGAGTGTGAAGCCCCATTCATATTATCGTGAAGACATGTGAGGGGGAATGCTTCAAAACCAGTATGCACCTGGCTCCCCTTACACTAGTAACATGAGAAGGTGAGTAAGGTGAGAAGGTAGTAAGAAGACTGTGGCTTGTGTGATAAACTCCTGTGGCAGAATTTGGATTTCCTTGAAATCCTTGTAGGAAAAGCACTTTTTTTGGCAGAGAGCAATAACTGGCAACCAGCATTTCTGCTGCCCATGGTGTCTGGAGAATTTAGAGAGACATCTAAAAAAGTAACTGTTTGAAGCTCTCCTAGCTCACCCAGTCTCCCTTCTGAAGTCTGCTGTTGTAAGGAAATGCTTGCAGAAAAGATTTGACTGGTGTTCAACAACAACAGAAGAGCCACAGCACTGGAATTATTTCAGAATATTTTTAGAAGCTACAGATTGAAGGCAGTTGCCAGGTTTGGTTCCTGTGCCCAAATGGCAGCTTTAACCTGGCTTACAGTTCCAGTGTTTCCTGCTGTCATCCTCCAAATGATGTTCCTTGCACAATCCTCATTCATTTCACTGTATATGTTTAGCTTTGACATGATTAGGAAAATGGAAAATTTATTTTTGTTTTTAGTATTAGGGCCCGCCAGGGAATGACTCTGATTTTTGATAACAAGCATAAGACCCTTTTTGTTATTTTAAAATCCTTTTCAAATGCTTTTTTTAAAAACCAGGTTTAGAGAAGTCTGATTCTGTTTGAGCTCTCACGGTTCCCAAAGGCTATCCTGACAGCCTGAGATATTCATGCTACACTGAAGTTTGGCCAAAGCAATTTAATAGGCTAGCAAATGGCAATGTGCACAGAATCTGAATTTCCAGCTGGTGTTAGGGTGATTGTTCAAAACCAACCTATGTAGGGAAGTGGTTGCATTTTTGTTTGTGGACTAGGAAGATGTGAGTTCAAATATCCATTCAGCCTGAAGTTCACTGAGTAATATTTTAGCCTATCCTGTCAACTTTATGCATTGCTGTTTAATATATTGGGTTGTTTTGAACTATATTATACATTAAATTATAAAAATGTGTGCCACTCAGAGATCCATTCTACGGATGAAAATAAAATACATACATGTATGCTCACCTAAAACCCAGTGTTAGAGGGTGGTTGCTATGAAGATAAAATGATCTTCACTGAAATCCTTGGCGGTAACAACATTGTTAATCTTTTGCAGAGAACTTCCTTTCAGTCTGGCACAAACACAAGAATTCTTGCTGCCCGAGGCAAAATATACAATAACAACCCCACACATTATATTGGAGATAGGGTCTCATGGGATGGCCACCTCTATTGTGCCTGAGAAGCAGCAATCTAGTTTAGGGAGCTCAGGACTTTGTGCTATATGTTGCTCTGCCCTTTAACTGCGTATCAGCACAACACAGGATAAACAGATGTGATATATGCCACTGCTGTCTTCCCATTTCCCCACCCCATCAGGATCTGCTATCTAAAATGATTAACTCACTTTACTTAATAATAGGGCTGGCCTTGTTCTTAATTCACGTAGTGTTAGAAAAATAAAAATGGGTGAGCATTCAATTTAGGTTGGGGCAGCCTGGAAGAATCTGATGTTGAAGCTCTGGACTGGATCTGTTCCATGAAACGTAAGATTACTTGAAAACTCAAGTAAGAGAAGCATAATAAATAATAGTGATAATAATTGTGAAAATTAATGTTTTAAAATCAAATTTTTATTTAAAAGTATTTTGGAAAGAGAGTATTGATATTTTAATATTGTAATATAGGTATAAATAGAGTTGGAATCTTCTGTCCTTCACTCTTCCAATTCCAAAGAATACTTGCAGGATTTCTGGAAGTGTTAGGTCTGGTAGAAGAGGGACATTTTTTGCATTAATACCTTATACAGAATTTGAAATGTGCATGGCAGGGTGATGGGTTTCTAAGTGCTTGGAAGGACCTTGATGTCATCAACTTGATAGTTTGCATATCAGTCCTTTTCAAGTTTCCATTTGATGTGTTTGTTTTCTTTTTTAAAAAATAAGGAAAACCCACTAACAAATTCATCAGATCTTTGCAACAAAACATCAGGTAAGTAAGTTGTAATGGATTTGCTAAAATACATTGTTGTTGTTGTTGTTGTTGTTGTTGTTGTTGTGTGCCTTCAAATAATTTCCAATTTATGGTGATCCTAAGGCAACCCTATGATGCGGTTTTCTGGAGCTGAGAATATGTGAATATGGTTTGCCACTTCCAAATGGCACATATAAGGAATGCATAAGCATTTGTGGGAATTTCAACAGTGAACAAAAATCTATTACTAGGTATATCTTCTTCTTCCTCCTCCTCTTCTTCTTCTCCTTCTCTTTTGCCTCTTCTTCCCCTCCCCCTCCTCCTTTAAAATTGATGAAACCTGCTCCGATTGGATACAGAGGAGCAGGCTATAAATAATAATGATAATGATAATAATAATAGTTATTATTATTATTATTATTATTATTATTATTATGGAACTTGGCAAAATACAGCAATGGGAAATCCCTCTTCCCATCTTTCCTAGCAATTATACAAGACTGACTTTCCAACCTTATTGAATTATTTGATCTGAGTTCCCGTTTTTGAAACAAAGACAAATAGCAAAAGTACTGGATTCGGAAAGAACAGTTAATGATTACTGGATGATCTGAAATCCTGATATGTCTGTGGAGAGTTAGATACCCCTGTTTTACAAGATTATGAAAATTAATCACTTTAAATCTTCCAGCATAAGTCGGCCTTTGCAGAACCTATACTATAGTGTGTGCAGCAGAGGGGAGCGACTGTTGTGGGTCCAAGTTGCAACCCTGACCCTCCACTCCTGATATTGTTACTAATGACATGTTGGGTCCAAGTACATGTATCCACATCTCCCCAGTCCCCTTCTCTTGCTCCTGGCTTTTGGTATACCAATATTGCACAAGCATAACAATGTTTGTGCTGAGGCTCAAAGCCCTGGCACCAGCTAGGGATAGGCATTTAGGCTTGAAAACAATCTCAGATACAAAAATCAAATGTTCTCCTTTTTCTAGTACAACTCACACAGAGATTTGTCTCTCCCCCCCCCCCTTTTTTTTTTTTGAAATCCATAGAAATACAGTAATTTCCTGTAACTTTAACCTTAACACCAGTGCCCTGAGACTTGGCAATGGTGTTTAATGTGGATGTGTCCCAATGTTTTACTAGAACTAGATTTTCAACAATGGATCAATGAGTACAGTTTTGTAGGAATTTCTTTATTGATAGATTGCAAGGAAAGCACTCTCTTTTTGATTGCTATGATAATTCTTTTCTTCATTAGAGGTAGGATTTTCTCTTGCACCCTCTAACAACCTAACCTTATTTGCAAATGACATCTTAGTGATTAAGCAGCAGTGACATGTAGCATCATGAAAATTACATCCATCCATTTGTTTTATTTTCATGCAACATTGCCAGATAACCTGAACCATCAAAAATACCTCATTTTACCGCTATTCAGATGTTTGCAAGTAAGCCATGCAAACATGGTCCCATGTCTTCAACCATCAACATTAGTTAAAGAGTTATGTTATACTTGGAAATAATGTTGTGGAAATCATGCGTTACTAAATCAGATCATGACCAATATTTCTCTATTTTGTTGTGTGCTTTCTGACTTATTTGGGCGAAACAGATGGGCAGGAAAAAGTGGCTTGAAGCTGTCTTTTTTGAAGCCACATTGAAACCCCACCAACCACACCGCCAGCTGCCAAGGCAGCTGAAGTGCTCATGTCATGACTACATGACATGGCTTCAAGCTAGGAAGAAGCGGAAAAAAGCTGCTTCTTTTTGAAATGGTTTTTCTCTGCATAAGGTGCCTAGAGGGCACTCTTCTGCTGGCTTCAAGGCATGTGTCACCTAAATGCCACACCTTCAAGCCATCTTGAAAACACCTCTTTTTGCCTGTCTGTTTAGCCCCATTGTTATCTTAATGTGAACCTAACTTTTTGCAAGATTTGTGCAATGTGACAAGACAGCAGCAGGATTGACACAACATTGTGTGGTAAGTGCTGGCCAAAAATTTTTTATTTTGTTAAAATTCCTCTTTTTAGCCTTGTGTTAGAAAGTACTTAGTCTCAAAGATGCTCTGGGATCCCTTTATATACTCAAACAGACTAACATAACTGTTTCTTTGAAGTTACCTAGCATTAAAGCTGCATTACATCTGGCTTTTCTAAGAGCCCTTTAACTTTCAGAATCAGTGACAAAGTTCTTATTTTTCTTTCCTTTTCCCTTCCCTCCCCCTTTCCTTTTAGTTTCATATCTTTTTAGATTGCAAATACAAATATTGCATAAATTGATGTATAATCTGTTTGGGGAACTTTTAAAACCTTTACTTAGAATGTAAAATGAGCACATGTATGAATAAAACAATGTATAAAGAAAAAGATGATCATATCATTGTATTTCATTTTCATGACTAACAGTATTAAGTATCTAATAGAAGCAACTATCTATATAGTGTAATTACTCTCTCTCTCTCATTTAGCTTGGACAAGACAAGGCTGAGATGTGATATTATAGGAAACTATAAATATTTGAAGAGATGTCATTTAGAAGATGCAGTGAGCTTATATTCTGCTCCTCCAAAAGTCAAGATCCAAACCAATTGATACAATTTAGAAGAAAGAGATTCCACCTAAACACTCAGAAAAACATCTTGATGGAGAGAGTTGTTAAACAGTAGAATAGACTCACTTGGAGGGTGGTGAAGTTTCTCTCTATGGAGGTCTTTAAATATGGGTTGGCATCTTTCAGTAGTGCTTTGGTTGTATATTCCTGCATGGCAGGGAATTGGATTAGAAGGTCCTTTTAGTCCCTTCCAACTGTATGATTCTCTGCTTTATACACAGACACAGACACATATCATTTACTGAACTTATTGCCAAATGAGTCCTGAATAATAATGATTAAAACAACAACAACACCAGTTTGCATTATGTCCAGCAAATAATTTCTGGGAAAACACTCCAATTATCTCCAGATGAAAAGTCTCCAGTCTGTAACTAGACTGAATGACATGAAGATCATAAATATTTGGAGTGATAATTACAGAGGTTAATCAAATCAAAATCTTGTTGCAGAACCAGAACAGAATATTCCCCTGTTTTCCCACAAAGACTTAAATGCTGAAAACATTTTTAATTTTCCTCATTTGCTAAGATTTAAAAATCTAATACGGGGTAATTTCGGGACAGTTATAAAATGCAATGTCAATATTCAGCACAAGGAGCAAGACCTTGAGGAATTATGCCAGCTGTTAATGTTGCAATTTGCCTAGCTATTGACTAAATGTATAATGTTTGAGCACTTTTAAGTCAAGCAGGAGAGACGTGTTAGCAGAAACGCAGAAGAGGAAATAAAAGAAAAGATAGATCGTTTCACCAATGTGCATGCAATGGGGCATACTTACATTGCCAAGTCAGTGTATAATGTATACTGAAATGAGTAAGACTATACAGCAGAACATAACTGGTCATTATATTAATCAAGAATGAACAAATGTCTTGTTTGAAAGTATTTACCTGGCAGTATATTCCTCTTCAGATATTTGGTCTCTGTATTAAAAAATAATTGAAAATAAATAAAACCAACAAGGCTGTCTAGTCTCCTTTGTCCATTTTGTTTTTATCCTTTTACCTCCAATAATGGGGTTAAGGTCTGAAAGTGTAGCCCCTTCTGAGCTTCATGAGCTATAGGTAGCAAGAGTATAAATTCTGCGCTATAGGTAGCAAGAGTATAAATTCATTGCATTGTAAGCCTGAAGGCAGGGATCCGTCTAATTATAAGATTGTATGTACAGCACTGTGTAAATTTACAGTGCTATATAAACAACAACAACAACAACAACAATAATAATAATAATCCATGTTGCTATTGTAGAGGTTGTTTCCATTAACTGGAGCCTGATGTTTGCATTGTGGCTTAGAAGGGCAGACATAAAATGAAAGAAGGCTAAAGGTTAAAGAATACTTCTGAGCATAAGCTCAGCTTCAGAGTTTGTATTCTTTTTTTTTTCTCACACCAAAATTGAGTACTTGGAAAAGTTGGGGTTTGGAATACAGCTCTCAGAACCTCTCAGCTTTGAAAAAACTTCTGTCCCCTCCACCAGTTTGTCTTTGTCTTGGCAGCCAAAGATAGAGAGAAATACTATTACTGTAGTTTGTTGTTGTTCTGTGCCTTCAAATTATTTTTGACTTATGACAAAAATCAAAAGTCAGGGGAACCTATCACGGGGTTTTGTTGGCAAGTTTTGTTCAAAAGTGGTTTGCCTTTGCCTTTCACTTGGGCTGAGAAAGTGTGGCTTGCCCAAGGTTGCCCAGTATGTTTCCATAGCCAAATGGGGATTCGAACCTTGAGGTCCTTTTGCTGTGTGTCCTCCTCCTAGACAGATAAGGGTGATAGTGCCATTTCTCTTCAATCAAAGGCAGTGGTGAATGGAGATGGGGACTGGGACCAGGCCTTCTTATGCCTGGTTTTCTGGATTTGGAATATGTTTCTCAGAGAGATGTGCTTAGTACCGAACTGAAAATCTTTTCAATGTCAGATTAAGACTTATTTATTGACGCTCTGGCCTTGGGGGAAAATTGGCATATACTAAAGCAATATTGTACAATACTATATTACATTATACAATACTATTTGCCCAGCCCTTAACTTAAGAGCTAGCGTGGTGTAATGGTTTGAATGTTGGGCAACAACTCTGGAGATGAGGGTTTGATTCCCCACTCAAAAGTGTCCAAAGTGTTCCATGACCACTGGAAATATTGATTCATATTCAGGGTACAGTAAATGTGCAAAATAACTTTTCCAAGCTGTGGTATTACCGTGGGGAACATATCACACCAATTTGTTTCCAGGCAAAACCCATCTTTGAAATCTTGTATAACAGCCTTCAAGTCATTTCTCACTTATGGCGATCCTAAGGTGAACTGATCATGGGGTTTTCTTGGCAAAATTTGTTCCGGGGAGGTTTGCCATGGCCTTCCTCTGAGACTGAGAGTGTGTGACTTGCCCAAGGTCGCCCAGCACATTTCATGGCTGAGGTGGGAATCAAACCCTGGTCTCCACAGTCATAGATCCAGCATTCAAACCACTACACCATGTTGGCCCTCCACCCTCATGATACAGGTCCCATCATCCCCAGCTATGGTCAGCCATCTTGACTCTCAGTCTTGTGGGAAAGGTGGAGTATAAATGAAGTGACTGATGGATTGTTTCCAGTTTGGAGATAATGGGAATTTAGACATGTATCTATACTGGATCCAAAATCTTCTAGAAATCTCCCTGTCTGTGATATCTTATACAGTAGAACATTTTGAATGGTAGCCCTGATTCTTTGGATTCACGACCGTTTGAGATACATGAGGCTGAAGAATTTAGGGTGCATCTACGCTGTAGAAATAATGCTGTTTGACACTACTTTAATTGCCATGGCTCCATCTTATAGAATTCTGGAATTTGTAGTTTTGTGAGACACCAGCACTCTTTAACCTTGTAAAACTACAAATCCCAGGATTTCACAGGATGGAGCTACAGCACTCAACCTGGATTATTTCTACTGTGTAGACACACCCTTAGCCTCTTCAGACAAACCATTAAGACCCCTTTCCCATCCACAAGAAAAACATTCACTCTGTGCCCCAGTTTGGTTAAGATGACGTTTGCGCTTTCTGCTGTCTGATTGTTGTTCTTGTACTTCATTTTTGATCAGATTTGTTAAGGATTAAAAAAAAAGAGAGTTTTAAGGTTTCTCTCTTTTTTGAGGATTTGTGTGAAGAAAGGATAATAAATATAGATTTCTATACCAGTATATTCATTCTTAAAATGTTTTAAGAATGAGAATGGACTCTCAGTGTCTACTCAACTTCTTTCAAAAAATGCCAGCATAAACAGATCCTGCTTGATTGTTCCACTAAACTGAGCCTACAGAAGGATTGAAATGTTTCTGCATTGATACCTTCCAATACTGGTTCTGTTATTAAAATCTTTTCTTATAAACCACAGACCTGTTTAAATGACATTCTGAAATAACAGAACTCGATTGCTCTAGTTAAACATAAAACACTGCCATTCTGCTTTGTTAATTGATGCAGTCTGATTACAATCAACTGGAAACAGAAAAAACAGTCTTTAAAAATTCTATCATCCCCTCAAGGAGATGTTAATGTTAGGCAGTGATCATTGTTATGCTGATTTCTTAGTATAGTGTTGATGGATAATTTTCTTCCCAGTCACCTCACCATGCTCATCAGAAAGCGTGTAGACATTCAGGCAGAAGATGACAGGGAAATAATTATACTGGTACCTTATTCAGTTCAATCCCCTTTGATTTCTTTCCTCCTAACCCTGGCTGAAATCCTAGAAGAATCCTATAGTAAATAGGATTTACTATCCTACAGGAAGAATTATAAAATGTCTCCCCTTTCATCTGCCCCAAACCCATGTTTAAGCTATTGCTGACCTCTCCAAATCCTAATTTACTGGCTGCTGGAGAGCAAGTTAATGGCAGAATAGTTATGTTGTGATCACTGAATGCACAGTGAAAAGGCATCCTCTGAGACCCCCAGGAATCCTTCATAGGTTCTGGAGGATGATATCCATGTTGTGCGTTTAGCTATAAGAATGTAGGTGATCCCCACGCTGTTGCTCCCACAGTCTCCACCACCAGAAAATTGGCATGTGGGAACTAAAAGTGATGGGGATGGGGATGGCAGCATTACACCACTCCAGAAAGACTGTGTCCACTGCTTCTGGATCCATTGCTCCAAATGTCAGCTTAGATAAATACAATGGCCAGGAGTGCTTATTATCAGCTCCGGCTCTTGTGCCAATTGAGCCCCCTACCTAGAGTTGGAGGATCTAAAGATGGTAGTGCACACATTGGTAAGCTCAAGGCTAGACTTCTGCAGTGAGAGGTACATTGAGCTACCTCTGTACCAAGTTCAAAAACTTCAATTAGTTCAGAATACAGCAGCCAGATTGGTTCCTGAGACATCCAGGAGTGATCATATCCCACCAGTATTAAAATCACTCCACTGGCAGGCCTATCCAGATGGTTTTTAAATTGTAAATTTTAAATGTAAACTATGGATTGAAGCAGCAGAAGTGAAAGGCAACAACACACACATTTCTTTGTTTCTTTTCACCCTGATTTCTTCCCATTGCCCTGAGGACAGGAGTTACCAGGTCCTGAGATCTCAGAACCCTACTTAATTGTTGACACTCACTAATCTATATATTATATTTTGGTGGACTTCCTGCACTCATACTGACTCCTCATCCCAATTTGTTTTTGGAGGAAGGGAATTCAGATTGACTTTGTGCTTCTCTTTCTCTGTGCATGTCATTAGGAAGGATCCACTCTAATGCCTTTATAGATTTCTATAACTGACATAGCATTATAGATTATAGTCTAGTATAGATTACTATAATAAACATAGCAGCAGTAACAGTACTAGTGAGTGCATGCTTGCAAAAATCTGTGTACATTCAGTTCTGGAACAAATAAATGGTGGTGTGTTGGTGACCCTAGGAGGTAATATAAATTTGGAACAAAAGCCAAACTCAAAAGGGTTGAAAAGTGCTGAGACAGAGGAAAGAGTAGTCCTGCTGAAATAGTGATGATGGGGTATTGTAATTTCCTTTGAATTTAATTTACTCAGCCACCCACTCAGAAGCACATGGGACCTGCAACAAAATGGTGCAACGTGGACTGCTCCAGTTTAGGATTCCAGCCAGCCAAAAGGCCATACTACCTTTTTCCAGTATGCTCCATCTCCCTGCTTTCTGTTTTTGCCCTCCGAAAAGCCAGTCAGAATTCTAAGCCTACTCAGTCCTCACTAAGCTGTCTGGAGATAAAGATTCCTCTTCTGACCCCCCCCCCCCCCGATTATTTGGCACTTCTGCAGATGTTTCAATTCCCCCCAAGCCTGCTAATATCTCCATTTTGGCAGCATCACAACCATGTAAGTATGATGCACATAGATTAGCAGCTCTCCCACATTGCAAAAATAAAGCAGTTTTACATGACTTTAAATGTCATGGCTCCACCCTGTGGAATCCTGGGATTTGTAGTTTGGTTAAGTATTCTGCCAGCTCTGTCAGAGGCCTGGTGCTTCATCAAACTACAGATCTCAGGATTCTGTGGGATAGCTTCATGGCAATTAAAGTGGGGTCAGACTGCTTTATTTTTGAGTGTAGATACACCCATAGTCTATGCCTATATATTTATATCTATATCTATCTACATCAATATCTCTGCATTTATCTCTATATTTTACTACATGATGAATGTAAATCCTCTATTGTTTTCCAGTCTCACATAAGTGGACAAATAATTGCTATAGTTTTCTCCCTGCTGCAGGAGGAAATGCATATTTCAGTGAAATATTTTTCTAATTTTCAAAAGGAGAAATATTGTCGGGGAGGTATTTTTTTTATACAAAAAATGCATCATCCCTCCAGAACACGTTAGGGGTTTATATCCTGCAGAAAACTCTGCGATACTCTATTATTCTTTTTGACTTTCCTGACCACTTTGAAACTCATTTTTCTACTAGGAAATGAAAAACAGAGCAGTGCTTCTTAAGCAATTTGATGTGATGGACCGGTATTTTTTTCCCCCCCAAGGTAACAGGGGCTTATAACATATTTGTACCCATTGGCTAGAATTGTTACTTAATTTCCTGGAAACTCTCCTGGGACAAGTAAGTAATGGTTCATGGAACAGCACTAGTCCATGAACTACCACTTTGAGTAGCTGTGGAATAGTGGAAATCTTTCCACCTCTCTAGTATATAACTGGGGAGAACAAGGGTGGACATTCTCTGGAGCTCAAGAGTGCGACATAATCCCATTTTGCCCTCCTCTGAAGGGCCATAATGTACCATCACAGATAGCATTTTGTTTGACCAAAAGTAATGTGATGACATTGGGAAGGGTGCCTTGCTGTTTCAAGGTGAAGGTTTCAAAAACACAATTTTAAAGTGTTTTGAGTTGGGTAGCAGAGTGTTCAACTGGCCAAAAGTTTGAGTTGTTGTTGTTGTTGTTGTTTTGGCCAAATACTTCAAAAGAAAGGCATTTGAGGGCTTGATGAGGGTCCAAAGAGCAGCATTTGTCCCTCTAAAGGGTGAAAGCAGCCTGTGCTCCACACCATTCTCACCTCAGTTTATCCTAAAGAGACAATAGTCATTAAAAAACTATTTTTGAAATTGTGTCATCTTGAGGCCAAAACAGAAGTATTGTTTTTCAGAATAATTATGGCCTCAGTGGTTCATAACAAGACAAAGTCAAACAAGAGGGGGAAAAAAAATCTGTTCTGCGGCATGCTTGGCAAGATTGCCACAGAACAGAGAAAGAAAATTACAAATAAAAGCCCTTGGGCAAGACACAGATCGCAAAAGTGCATGTAGCTCATGTAAGGCTGGAGGAAAGGCAACTTCCTGGCAATGATGCAAAAGTGTCACTTTCATCACTGTTAAAAACAACAACACCACATCAAAACTTCCCACACAGAACTGCAAAAGAAGATTTTTGACACTGCTGCTTCATTTTGCGATGAAACAGTAGAAAATGTATCAGTTATTGGTGTTACATTTAAAAGATATTCAAGAATCTTTTGGATCTAAGGACTTTTTCACATGGGGAAAACTGGAAGTTTATCCCAGGGTCATTCCAGAGTCAATCCAGGGTCAATCAGGGTGTTTCATGTTATTCCGTAAAAGAATATAACACGACACAAAACACAATCTGCGGGCATTGGAAACACAATTGTGGGTCATCCCAGGGTTAGGCAAATTCGGAGAAACATTGACATCATAAATCCTGTTCTACTTGCCTTTGCTAAAAACACCCCATGAACCTTGACATGCCATGACCACATGACCCTGCAATTTCTCTCCCTGTGGCTCTGCTCCCTGTACTCTCTGGAGGAATTAGAGACCTGCACTTCAGCATCACCACTGCCACCAGCCTGTTCCTCAACAGCATCAGCACCATCAGAACTGCCATCCACCTTGCCAAGTAGACCCAGGGGGACAGCCCCGGCCCCTGAAGGGAGATGTTGCCTGGCCCCAGGCTCGCATTGTGGGGGAAGTCCAACACTGGGACAAAGCTCAGCTCAGCTCCATCCTGGCGGGGGCACCTCTGCTCTCAGCTTCCATGCTGTCTCCCTGCCCCAGTTCCAGGAGAGCTGAGCACTTTTGCCTTTAGCAGCTGCTGCGAGCCAAGGCTGCCTACTCCTGGGCAGCTGAAGGCTCCTTCTTGGGGTGCCGGGCCCCCCACTCCCTCCTCCCCTCTTTCCCAGAAAGAGGGCCCCTGTCTCTTTCACTTGCCTGGCCCCACAACCAGAAAGAAAAAGGCAGTGAGGACACTAAGCATGCCTCCTTATTTCTGGCCAGCTGTTACTTGGGGGGAGGGGAGAATGAAAAATCCTCCCCAGATGTGATTCTGTCTTCCCTGACATCACGTTAATTTACAAGAGAAACCCTAGGTATGTGATGATTTCATTCATATTGGCAATGGTTTCTCCTTTGGGTGGATGCTATTTGTCTTTGCGTGTGATGAAGTGGCATGTACTTGCATTCGGAATTGGCCCCACTTTCTTCCTCTTTCGGGATGGAGACACACCCTGCACGAGTGAAAAAGTCCTAAGAACCATTAGACCTTCCTAAAGTTAATCTGTTGAAATGAATGGATATTGTACTAACTTGAATCCCATAGATTTCAATGGGTATGTTTTGGGCAGGCCTAATATTGGATTTATTTCTATCTATTGGAAAAAAGTGAGTTAGCATTATAATTTGAATGATCATTTTCTAGCTAACAATAGATATTATAATATTAACAGCCCAAACTGTCCTATGAAATATAGAAATCAATAAGGCTAATGCTGATTTGTACTCATCTTAAATATATCATGTATATCTTTTAATGAAAATTTGAACAATCTTATTAATACATTTGAAAACTGAACAAATATGGAACGACAGAACATAATCATATGTCAATGTAACATTCTTTGTATAAAACAGAGCAAATCTTTTGTCATCCATAGTTCCCTTGTAATGTTTTGCTACTTAGATTACACATGCAATGGTTGGTTTCTCTTTCAGATAGACATGGGATGTATTCCACCATGACATTTGGATCACTGGACTTGAATGCTAATTTTTTCTTATGAAATGTGCAGTATTTTACAGTGAGAAAAATGTTACTTCCTTCATTTGATCTAACACAAATTTCTGGAATGCTACAGAACCAGTTAATCCAAAATATCAGGCATTTTCTGTTTGTACAATAAGTGTGTTATGCTAATTTGTTCTGTGTTTTTTTTTAAACTGGATTTCTGTTGCATTGTGTGCTAGATCCTGTGTTAGTTTTACTTAGTGTAAACCTATTGAAATGAATGAGACATCATCTGGCATGCTGTTAGTGATATATGCATATGTAAGACATACAGTGCATGTGGAGTGAATTATTTGTCATAGTACAGCAGATGTATTCTGTTGACAGCTTTAGAAGCAGAGTCATGTACACCAGTGTATAGTGGCTACACAGTGTACATTGCAGTTGTGCATTTCACAAAGGCACTCAGTCATTGACATGTGTTGCACAATGTTGTTATTCTGCATGTGGGTGACATAGTGCTGGTGGAGTTTATTTATGCATGTGAATATTTACGTTACACTGAGGGAATCTTGAATGCAACAATCTTCTCATAACATTGGACATGTCTACACTGGCCCCCTTAATCTGGACTATTATACTCTGCAGCTGCCCTGGAAACTCTGGAATAAACAGCATTTTCTGGTAAGGGAGATGAATGGCTTAATTAAGCAGATTCATTGTGTCTGTTGTACTCATTGCATCGGATACGGGGTGAGTCCAGGGTTTTTGGCCAGTGTAGACAAGCCCTAACTTTAGTTGTGCTGAATTCATGTTTAATGTAATCTTCTAATTTCTTGACAAGTTTTAAGAAGCAGTCAATGTTTGAATGGTTTATTATTTTTATTGTCTTTTTTTAAAAAATTGTACAAAGTGGATTTGTCTTTTCCCTAAATAAACTCCAAACACAGACAAGAAATGCTATCATGCATTTACTGTGCTCCAAACAATGCCTCAAGCTGGAACTTAAGTTGTCCCTATTGCAAAATACTACTTTTGTGATTACCTGTTTCCTTTGAATTCTTCATTCTCTATACCATAGAAGATTGCCGAAAGCCTGCCAAATGCTTTGGAATTATTCCACTTGGTGAGATGGCCATTTGCACATATGAAATTGGCACATCACTGCACAGAACAGAAGAAAAGTAAAAAAATAAAAATGGGAGAGGTCGGGGGCAAGGGCCATGGAATTTTCCGTTGATTTGAGATGCTGCTTTCAAAATCCCTCATACAGCCTGCAGGATCATACACAAGATAAAGACACTATGTTGGGTAACATTCACCTATATGGCAATACGGCTGCAGTTGCTATAGGGGGAATCCCTGCCCCCCTTCCAAATTACAGATTGCTCAGCCTTTGACAATAATGTTTGGAAATAGAGAAGCAATGATAACAAGGAAAACAGAACTGAGTACATGGAACTGCAATATGTGTTCTGCATCCTCATAATGTTTTACTCCCAAGATTCAGAGAAACACTGTATATTCAGTTGTACCTTCTTTGTTTTTATTTACCCCTCTCCCAAAAACAGAAGTGTATTTATTTTAGGATATTTGTGTACCGCCCTTTTTTAAATAGCAAAATGTCAGTGTTTAAAACATCAAAACACCAATAATAGAACAATATCAATGGTTATACATACACATTGCTAAAATGATTAGTGCTTACATAAATAGAGAATAAAAGCATCTTAACTTGACATTTAAAAGATAATAAAGTGTTCACCAGTGTTTATTTTGCAGAGTCTTCTGTAACATGTTGGAAACAAACACTGGAGTTTATCACACGAGGGAATTTGGGGGTATACTCCAAAGGCAATTCGAACACAATCATGGGGTTTCATGTTATTGCGTGATAACTTATCTCACGCAATTTCGGGCAATGGGAAGTCATTCCGAACGCAATCATGGGATTTCACGTAATTACGTAATAATTTATCTCACGGAATTTTGGGCAATGGAAGGTCATTTTCGGGGAATGGGAAGTCACTCTGAATGCATTCCGAATGCAACTAGAACTCACATAAATTCGCTAAACTAGCGAATTTATGTGAATTTGAATTGGCTCCATTCGAAATTGGGAGAAATTCCTCCCCATGTGATAAACTCCACTGTCCTCTTGGGTTATTACTGGCCCTACTTAACAAGCAGGAAGATTCAAACAGGAGAAGCTAGTCCTTAAGTTGTCTGAGCTGAAGCTGGGAAGACCAAACCAAGCACTTTTAATTAAGTTGGAAGCAACCTGGCAGCCAGTTAAAACTTATTCAATAGTGGCACTATCAGTTTCCAATGAAGCATCCTGATCAAAATCCAGGCAGCCACATTTTTGAATTGGTTGTTGCTTCTGAAAGGTCTTCAGGGGAAGCCCATGAAGAGCACATAACAGGAAATCTAAGCAGGATGTTGAGAATGAGCCACTGGAGGTGGACCATTTCTCAGCCAGGACAGGCTGCAACTGGCATATCAGTATAAGCAGATGAAAAAGCTCCGTGGGTATCTCTGTGGGTATGAGGTGACAGATATGGATCAAGACTCTCAAGCCCAACGTTGGCCCAAGGTATTTGGCTGACTACGATGGTATTCTGAGTTGCAGTGTGGTGTAATGGTTTGAGCACTGGGCTATGACTCTGGAGATCATGGTTTGATTCCCCACTTGGCCATGGAAACCCACTGGGTGAACTTGGGCAAATCACACACACGCAGCCCCAGAAAACCCCATGGTAGGATCACCACACATTGGAAATGACTTGAAAACACACACCAACAATAAGGTAGTGTAGTACATGATACGCCTCAACCCTTTTCCCCACCACCCAGGTGCATATTATTCATAGACAGTCAAGATGTTTGAGCTCTTGAGACCAAAAAATCTGAACCAGTGTCTTTTCCCATCTGTAGCAGTAATAACACAACAATAACAAAGTAAATAACAAATTGCTGTCTTTCCACTTTGCCAAACAGCAGAATATCACATCTAAACCCCACAACTATAAGCTATGGCCTCAGACAAAATTCTGTGTAGCTAGTCAGGAAAATGCATTAATGCTTTAAAGATGTAAAATAATATTAAAAAGGTAAACATTTCCCTTGACATGAATGTTTAGTTGTAACCAACTGTAGGGGGCAGTTCTCATCTCTGTTACTAAGCCGAAGAGCCAGCATTGTCTAAAGATGACTGTTACCTTCCCACTGAAGTGGTACAATACCTGTTTATCTACTTGCATTTGCATGCTTTTGAACTGGTAGGTTGGCAGAAGCTGGGACTAGTGCCAGGAGCTCACCCCACCACACAACACTTGGGCCTTGAATTACTAGCATGTAAATTTAGGGTTTTCTTCCGCTTTTGACTCATGACCTAATTCATCCATACAGCTTGGTTCCTTTTTTCTTCAGAACATCTTTTCTGGCCATTTCAGTGTATGAATTACACAAAGAATGTCAATCAGGCTATACTTAAAAAATAAAATAAAAAGACCAGAGTATGTTGCTACTGATTGTATTCTTAAATAGTTCATGCTAATGGGCAAGCATGCTTGTCAAGTAGTGGATGGAGAACATGTGTGTGTGTTTGTGCATGCACATATGTATTCCCTTTGCATGTTTGAACCACTCTTTTGCAACAATGGAGATTATCAGATGGGGTGGGAGGAAACCAGGAGTAAAAAGCTTACTCCTGACAAAGTTATGTGATTACGCTGAAGATTTTCAGATATATCGCACTTATCCAGGACTTAACCTATGAAGATCCAGGAATGCTCCAGCAACAAACCTGTTAAGTCCTTGATAAGCACAAAATGCACCATCCCACAATTTTGCTGGGTGTATGCCTTTTTCTTCCCTGATTCCCCCCTTGTCTGATAATCTCCACTGCATGACTTCCTGAGAACAAGGGCTGCAGCACCATTAGTGTGCCATCTAGTGGCATAATAAACAAGATACTGAAAAGTTCTTGATTTTAGCTAGCTACAAAGAGATGGCATCAAAGACATGTCAGTATAGCTAATGATGGGTTAAGATACTATTTGGTATTCCTTTGATTGATAAATAACTCTTCCTCCCAATAAATTCTACATAGTAAGTATTCCAAGAAATAAATTCGGATCTATCTACAAGAGCAGGTTTTTATAACTTTATCTTGTGCTGTCCTGAAGGCTGCCTGCACAATTTAGTATAATTTCATAGAGTTGGGGTGGAGAGGACCAAAAAGATAAAGCAAAGATCAGAGGGAAGAGGATGTGAGTTGGGAAGGATGTGAAAAGGCCAGTGTAATTTAAGAAGGGTTGACTAAGGGGAGTCAAATTACCTGATAAGTGATTCTCAGGACCTTATCAGATGTTGGAAATTGGAAGTATAATCTAAGGGCAATTCGAACGCAATCATGGGGTTTCACATTATTGCGAATTAAAGTATCTCACGCAATTTCGGGCAAAAGGGAAGTCATTCCGAACACAATCATGGGTTTTACCTTAATGCGAATTAAAGCATCTCACACAATTTTGGGCAATGGGGGGGGGGTCATTTTTGGGTAATGGGAAGTCATTCTGAACACATTCCGAATGCAATGGGAACTCACGTGAATTCGCTAAACTAGCGAATTCACGTGAATGCGAATTGGCTCCATTCGCAATAAAGAGAAATCCCTCCCGTCTGATAAGGTCCTCAGTGATTGTGGGTATGTCCTCCCACTTTAAAAAAACAAACAAACAGATATTTATGTGGTGGACCCTGGGATCCATGGACTGTAGGCATGTGTGTAGGCAAGGAGGAAAAAATGATGGGCGAGCTTGTTTTTATGCCTCTTCAAAATGTTTCCAACATATGACAACCCTAAAGTGATGCTATCACAAGGTTTTCTTGGCAAGATTTATATGGAGGAAGTTTGTCTTTGTCTTCTTTTGGGGCAGACAGACTATGATGCCTACAGTCACCCAATGGGTTTCCATGGCCAAGTGGGGATTTGAATGCTGGTCTTCAGAATCTAGCTCAACGCTCAAGCCCCTTCACCATGCTGACTTTCCGGTGGATGAGTGAAAGAGCCAAAATCAATGGAGCAATGAAGGTAATCACTCTGGCTAAGCGTCAAATGGGAATCATACTGACTTCCTGATATTATTGGAATGCAACACCTAGTACTCTTCACTAATGCTTCTTGGGGCTGATGGGAGCTATAGGAAAATCTGGAGGGTCTCTTAGTTTACATTCCTGGGCTAGAATATCAGTTCCAGCATTCCTCCAGCTACTTGCTTGTGCAGAGAAAAAGTGAAGGAGAGAAAGGTAAAAGGAAGAGAGCAAAAGGTATCAAGAGGTCCAAAACACACTGCAGAAATAATCCAGTTTGAAATCGCTTTAACTGCCCTAGTGCAATGCTAGGGAATTCTGGGGACTTTTTAGTTTTGTGAGACATTTAGCCTTCTATGTCATGGAGTTCTTCTCTGTCACAGACCAGAGACTGAGAGAGATAACTGAGAGAGTAACAGAAAAACAGAGGTTACTCTACCCATCACGGCTCTCTCTGCCCTTGTGTGACCTGATAGATTACTCTTGAGTAGTGAGGTTGGGATGATGACTTGTTTGTATGACTTAGGGAATTGTATCCCAGAAAATAAAATTTTGTGTCTGAAGGTATGCAACCTTCATCAGGAGGGGAGGGAAAGTATCTCTTTACCTTCCCAAAGTTTCCTAGGGTGCCGTGATGGGGATGGAATAATTATGCCCTTTGGCATAATGGTTAACCATTTTGTTATGCATTCTGTACAGTTCCAGAAGCATGTTTGAAGGGAATTGTTTTATTTGGACAAGAAAGCATCGGAGATTTAGTATCTATTTTAAAAATATTTTTTTTTAAAAAAATGTTCATAGAGAGCACCGTCAAAAGTGATTTTGCCCTTTAAGCAAATGGCACAAAACAACATCAGGGTTTGTCAGACACGAATCCCTATGGATAGCTCAGATAACTTTCCTCAGATGTAGTCTCAGCAAATTGGATTCACACGCGTATTTATTGGTCATGCAACCCAGAGTCCACCCCTTAAGGTTTCTTTAAGTGGGGAGACACATCCACAGTCATTGAGAACCATTTGTTATGTCTTTTGCCTCCCCTTAGGCAACATTCTAGGTTCAACTTTATTAAGAGACCCATTCAATCTGTGATGTAGTGAAACCAGGGCTTCTAGGCTGCATCCACACTGCAGAATTAATGCAGTTGGCTATGGAATTATGGAATTTGTTGTGGCATCATAGCTCTCTGACAGAGAAGGCTTAATGTCTCACAAAACTACAATTCCCAGAATTCCATAGCATTGAGCAATGGGAGTTAAAGTTGTGTCAAACTGGATTATATCTGCAGTGAGGATGCAGCCTTTGGGCCCATTCACACTACAAAAATAACCCAATATGAAACTGGGTTATTTCCTTGGCGTTCACATTGGCCCTGAATGCATTTGGTACCCCCAAACCCACTTAACCCAAGATATTCGATACTGGGATTTTTCCCTGTGTTTTCCTGAACAAAGAAAAACCTGTGGTAGGGTCACCGTAAGTCTGAAACAGGACATGTCCTTCCTTTCAGCCAGGAAAAACTCCAAAATCTCCCCCAGTTTATATTGGGGTTTTTGCCACTGCTTTCTTTCTCTCTCTGTGTTGTTTGCCTTTGAATCTGACTTATGGTGACCCTAAAGCCACCCTATCATGGGGTTTTCTTGGCAAGGTTTCAGAAAGAGTTTTCTGTGGCCATCCTTTGAAGCTGAGAGAGTATGATTCGCCCAAGGCCACCTATTGGCAGAGTGACCAGTTGCCTTCAAGTAATTTTTGACTTATGGAGTTATATCATTGGCTTTTCTTGGCAAGGTTTCTTCAGAAGAGATTTGCCATGGCCATCCTCTGAGGCTGAGAGAGTGTGACTTGCCCAATGGGACACCCAGTGGATTTGAATGGCCTAGTGGAGAATCATAGTCCAACACTCAAACCACTAAGCCATAAAGCCACCTTATAAAGCCACCTCATAAATATAAATAAGAACATGAAGGTCACCGATGGCTGATTCCCATAGCTCAGGAAAAGGGAGGGAGAGAGAGATGGTATAGATGTGCATCATTAGATAGACATTTAAAAAAAAAAACCTGAGAAGGATCAAACACATTCAAAAAGGAGGCTCTATTTTAACCTGAGCCGATGGCATGGGTGAATAACAAGAAGGTTAAAATGACTTGGAAAGATTCGAGAATCCAAAATGTAATGGGAACACCAATCTGGTATTGCATCACAGCGGTGATCCAGATCTTCTTTCCAACATCTGCCAGTGAAGACCTGGCTGAGTGAGTGTTTTTTGCCCTCCTTCTACCTGGGCTACTCCCATGCCTTGGCTCCTGGACTTCAGGAGGAGGAAGGGCCCTCTTTCCCTCCTCTCCAACATCTGCCAGTGAAGACCTGGCTGAGAGAGTGTTTGTTTGCCCTCCTCCTACTCTGGGCTACTCCCATGCCTTGGCTCCTGGACTTAAGGAAGAGGAATGGCCCTCTTTCCCTCCTCTCCAACATCTGCCAGTGAAGACCCGACTGAGAGAGTGTTTGTTTGCCCTCCTTCTACTCTGGGCTGCTCCCATGCCTTAGTTCCTGGACTTAAGGAGGAGGAATGGCCCTCTTTCCCTCCTCTCCAACATCTGCCAGTGAAGACCAGCTGAGAGAATGTTTGTTTGCCCTCTTTCTACTGTGGGCTACCCCCATGCCTTGGCTCCTGGACTTAAGGAGGAGTCTTGTCTCTCCCTCCCTTTTTTTTTTTTAAAAAAATTGTATAGTTCACGTTGTTTTTAGGATTGGGATGGGGGGTTGAGAATGGGGATTTTTTTTGTGTTAATTGTTATGTATTTTGCTTTGTTAATTTTATTTTTGTTATAATTACTATGTATTTTGTTGTTGTTGCTATAACTGCTATGTATTTTGCTTTGTTAATTGTTATGTATTTTGCTTTGCTAATTTTACTGTTACTAAAATTATTATATATTTTTATTGCTATAATTGTTATGTATTTTGTTAGTAATTGTTATTGTTAATTGCTATCTGATTTTATTCTTATTGATTAAGGCATTGCCATTTGGTTTTTTAATTCATGTATATTGCTATTGTGTGTATAATCCCCTCTGTTGTAAGCTGCCTGGATTCCCAGTTGATTGGGTGGCATATAAATAATAATAATAACAATTATTATTATTATTATGACACAAAAGTGAGTGTCGTGTGTGTAGTGTCTGATCCTCAGCCCCCCCCCCCACTCTTGGTTGGCTCCCCTGTTCCTTCTTAAGCTAAACCGACACTATATCTTGATGGAGGGGAAGGAGTGGATTTTTCCACTCAAACAATATATAAAACTGTGAGCTACCTCTGTTGCAATGCAAAGTGTTTTAGAGTGGTTTGGTCTTCATTGAGGAAGAAGGAGCCATTAGCATTATGAATTAAAAAGGAGGAAGAAAGGGGAAGGGAAAAAAAAAAAAAGAAATGTGGCAGCAGCTTTAACAGTACCATCCCTTGGGCTTGTGGGGGGTGCTGACTACACCAGGTGACACCCAAGGAGAGGGATGACACACCAGAAGGGGAGGTAACACCCTAGAAGGGGGGTGACATCCAGTTGGCCCCCCACAGGAACTCCTTGCACTTGTGTGGGCACTCTACAAGCCTGCATGGGTGTCCCTCAGGCCATGTGAGCACCATTTTGGGCCATGTGGGTGCCCCTTCAGGCCATGTGGGCACTATTTTGGTGTGCAACGGTGCTGTTTTGGCCTGCACGGGTGCTCCTCCAGCCCTCATGGGTGCTCTAGATGCTGTGCAGGCACTCCTTGGGCCTGCGTGGGTGCACCTAGGGGCCATGTGGGCAGCGTTTCAGCCTGAATGATTGATCCTCTGGGCTGTGCTGGTGCTCCTCCAGTCCCAGAAATAGGAAGTCCCAGCACTGGGAGTCCGTTACTGGAAGTCCCACCCCTGGAAGTCCCGCTTTCTGCACTGGGTAACACCCAGTGTAGAACATCCACTGAGCTTTAATGCTGTTTTTTTCTTTTAAAAAAATTTCATGAGCTTTCATGGATATATACCCACTTCTTCAGATGCAGCATTAAGTGGTATTAAGGCCCCAGTTTACGTTTTGGAAACCCCACAAAGCTTGCATTCCAAATAGACAGAAGGCAAGAAAAAGGAGTGGGCTGGGCTGGGCTTCTGTAAAAATATTCTGTATTAAAGGTGTTTCTTTGTCCAATACTTTGTTAACTTAAGTGTATCTGTAGTTCATAATCCTTCCTCATAACAATTAACCCAAATCCAACACTTTGGGGGAGCATTGCTAAATGCAGTCACAGTTGATTTGAAGAAACTTATAGGTGTCTTCCCTTCCCTCCTTTTCAAATCAAGGTCTTCACAACTCATTTCATGTGAAATTGGCCTGGAATCAAATTTATTTAAAGAGTTCATTTGCACTAAGATAATGCTGTTTTGTCTGAAGTAGAAAAGAAAGAAAAGAAATAAACAGTTTGCCTTAGGGAATATGCTCTGTGCTCTCAAACTGGAAAGAAGGAAGGAAGGAAGGAAGGAAGGAATAAAAAATGGTGAAAGCAGAATACTTTGCCTATTAGATGGAACATGGTATTTCTTTTGGAATGCACAATTCTCCCCTCTTTTTTCTTCAGAGGAAAATCTGAGGAAAGAAGAACAAGCGGTACTGGAAATGGGGCATATTGGAAGGCTGCTGCTCTTACACTCTTGGCACAGAGAACAGGAAGAGCAGCCTTGTACAGCAGGCCTATCTGGAAATCCAATAGCCAATGTTAGTCATGTTCTGCTTTTCCAACCAATCTAATTGGGAAGAAAGCAATACATAATGATCTTGGCCTCTCAGCACATCCAAATCTCCTCATCTGTTTGTTACTGTAGGAAGCAAACCACTGAGAACCACTCTTCTCCCCCCTCCCCTTTTCTTGGCAGAGAGCAAGAGTGAGAGGGATAGTGAACATTTAGCACTGGACTGGGAGTCCTGACAGACTCCTGGCTGAAGTTCTGTAACATGAAAAAAACAAATGTTACTCATTATCATAGCTGACTTCTGAATATTATGTTCCCTCCGTACTTACCCTTTCCTATTCCATAGTTTATGGTACTTTCAGCAAGGAAACAAGATCCCCTGGGTTTTTTACAAGCCCAGTTTATCATGATGAGTCCAGCATACAACAAAGTTATTCTCATGCCTTCATGAAACTCTATTTGGAAAAAAGATTCTGCGGATTCAAAAGGCACAGGCTATATGACATTCCAGTTAGGCTGAAATATCTAAATATTTTACAAGAAAAATGATTTTGGGTGTGGCATTAATAAATGCTTCTGTGAATAATCAGATTGATTTTAAATGAATATAAGGAAAACCCCCAATTTCTTTTTAAGGATTTGTTAAGATTACATGCCCTATCAAACCCTTGGGAGCTTGGTGACAAGGGACTCTTTCAGACGTGGGAAATTGGAAGTATAATGTAAGGGCAATCCAAACGCAATCCTAGGGTTTCACGTTATTGCGAATT
The DNA here is from genome assembly GCA_034509955.1 of Urosaurus nigricauda. Classification (NCBI taxonomy): domain Eukaryota; kingdom Metazoa; phylum Chordata; class Lepidosauria; order Squamata; family Phrynosomatidae; genus Urosaurus; species Urosaurus nigricauda. The sequence goes on along the minus strand of JAOEGL010000005.1, from coordinate 62,085,008 downwards.
AGAGCTTCTCACGCAAATTCGGGCAAAAGCGAAGTCACTCCGAATGCAATCATGGGTTTTGCGTTATTGCGCATTAAAGGTTTTCACGCAATTTCGGGCAAGGGGGGGTTATTTTCGGGTACTAGGAAGACATTCTGAACGCCTTCCGAACGCAATGGGGATTCATGTAAATTCGCTAAACTAGTGAATTTACATGAATCCGAATGGGCTCCATTCGGATTTGGGAGAAATTCCTCCCGTTTGAAAGAGTCCTGGGAAAAGCATTGGCCAAAATAAATCAAATGCATGGACTTCTGAAGGAAGAACAGTCATTTGCATTTTAAACTTTATTTAATCTTTCTTTAAAAGCAGGGAGACATATTTGAGTGGAGAGAGTGAGGGAGGTATTTTGAAAAGGTTTTTTCTTGAAAGGTCAATTAATGCCCAGTAGCTTTATAAAAGACCTTCTTCTGGTAGGTAGGAAAACTTTCAGAACCCCTTTTAAATATGAATTCACACTGGCTTACTTTCTGGAATTTTCCTTTGGAGCATAGGTTGCTATTTGTATGACTGTATTATCTTCTTTTATCAAGAAACTTTCAGGAATTTTTGATTTCATTAAAAAAAATCCATCTAGGATCCAATGGAGGTTACTCTCTTGACAAAACGTCTGTCAACAGAGATGGGGGTGGTGGTGGTGGATGGATGGAAGATCCCTTCTTCCTCTGCCTGAAGACCTCCTTGTGCATCCTTAACATGGCTCTGGAGGATAGACAAACCCTTGAAAATTGGTTTTAAGGGGGCACAAGAAGATTGTAGGTAGCATGGAAGAGAGGATGAAAAGCAAGTTTTTTTAATGAGTGCCTATTAGTGTGACAATGGATACTATGCACTCCAACATTTCTCTCATGAAATCCAAGATTGGTCTGGTTAAGATGTTAAAAAGTTATTAATGAAGAATACACAAACTAGAAGAGGCTGTAGCATTTTGCTTTTGTCTGAGACTACATGGAAAGGAAAGATTTGGCCCTCTCCTTTCCTCTCCCCACTGCTGAGTTAATGGAATGCCAACTACTTAAAGTAACTGAAGAAATGGGATGACAGAGCATGAACTGGGATTGTCCCTACCAAATCAGGCACACCCAGCTTCCATTGTGATTAATTCTCCCCTAAATCTGATTTTTGTTAAATACTGTTGTAACCTATCTATATTGCTTCATTTATTTTTTGTCAGACATTCTGAATAAGAAATACAGTGGTCCCCCGCCTTACGAATCCCCCGGGTTGCGAAAACCCCGGGATCCGAAAGGCGGCGGACCGGCTTCCTATCCCTCGGGATACGAAAGATCCCCTGGGATACGAAGAAAAAAACCGCGCGGCCCCTTTAAATCGGCCGCGCGGTCCATTGAGTTTAGCGGTCCCCCGGGAAACGAAAGCTTCCGGGTTACGAAAGTAATCCCGGAACGGATTACTTTCGTAACCCGGGGGACGACTGTATTAACAACAATAAAACAACCACTTCCACAAAAAGGAAATGTGGTCAACAAAACCAAATAAAATAGAGCTAGAGGGACAAAGGCTGCTGGTTTAGAACTTGAGTCTCAGCTGGAATGGATCCAAGCAACATGCATTCTGCAAAGTCATTGGAAAATTGGTCTCAGTGGGTACAATTTTCTATTCTCACTTACTCAGAACCTGCCTCATTTGTAATTTTTTATTTACATATGTAGCTTCATGGATGCACCAGTGAGGTACATCTTACTGAACAGCTGCTGCACCAGCCTTTCTGTGCTGTTCCTAACAAAAATAAACATTGTTCAGGCACTTTAAAATACTATTACAGATTGATTCTCCCTTACTAAGTGTTTGGGGCTAGAAGTGTTTTGGATTTTAGATTTTTTAAGATTTTGGAATATTTGCATATACATAATGAGATAACATGGAGATAGGAATCAAGTCTAAATATGAAATTCATTTATGTTTCATGTACACCTTATACGCATAGCCTGAAGGTAATTTGTACAGAATATTTTAAATAAATGTATGCATGAAACAAATTTTTTGTGCAATGAAAAATCAGAAGGCAAAGCTGTCATTATCTCAGCCACCTATGGTGAACAATTTTGGATGTTGGAATATTTTGGATTTCAGAATTTGGGATAAGGGTTACTCAACCTGTATTACTATTAAGGCATGCTATACTGTATATCATTGTTTGGAAACATATTGCAAGATGAAGGATTCTACTGAGAGGCTCTGTAAATTGTGCCTGGCAAATAATTAAATTATTAAACCAAAACCCTAACTAGTCTGCTATGAATGGTCATTTTTATTTATCTCTTTTTTTCTATGATTCACTAGATATAATAAAATCTCTAAATGGTAGACATCAAAATGTATACTTTACAAAATCTAAAATATATAACACTTTGAGAGCACTTTTAAGTTTATATATAACTTTAAAAACATCTCAGCAGCCAGTGCAAAAACAGAAGCAGGAAAGTAATAATTGCTGACTAGGAAAGGCCTACATAACCAAAAATGTTTTCAGGGCATTTTTCTTATCACCTTGTACTAAATTGTACTGATTTTTTTCTGGGACAATTTCTTCAAAACAGATTATTCTACCTCTTTCCACAAAACTGCAATGAATTTCACTTCTCTCTTATCTTGTTTCCTCTCCCTAGTGGTTTTTCATTTCTGTGTTACAGTTTGGATTGCTGATACTAAACATGGAAATCCAGCTGAATCATCAACAGTTGTGATTATAGGTCCAAAAAAAGCCAATGCAGTTCTGGGCTGCATCAAGAGTACAATGTTCTGACACAGGTAATAATGCTACTCTGTTCTGCTTTGATCAGACCTTACCTGGAATTCTGTGTCCTGTTCTGTGCTCAACAGTTCAAGAAAGATAACCACCTGAAACATGCCCAGAGAAGAGAGACCAAGATAATCAAAGGTCTGGAAACCAAGCCTTATGTGGAATGGTTTAGGAAACTAGACATGTTTACTATGGAAAAGAGAATACAGAGAAGTGGCTTTAAGTATCTGAAGGGACATCATGTAGAAGATGGAGCAAGCTTGTTTTCTTCTGCCCCAGAGACTAGAACATGAAGAAATGGATTCAAACAGAAAGAAAAGAGATCACACCTAAACATTAGGAAGAATGTCTTTATTGTAAGAGCTGTTTGACAGTGGAATTGGCTGCCTCAGAGAATGGCAAACTCTCCATCGGAGGCCCTTAAACATTGGTTGGGCAACTTTCAGAAGTGCTTTACTTTTAGGAGTGCTTACTTGTACATATTCCTGCAAGATGGCTGGACTAGCTAGCCCTTCCAACTGTAAGAATCTATGATTCTGTGACTTTAAGCAGAACACATGCATTGTGGAGGCATTTTAGTTACATGTGCATGATTATGTATCCAGTTATGTAGAGAAAGAAAAAGGCTCTCTTCTACAAATGCTAATCTCACATATGTACCTATCTAAGCATTTTGATTTATAGCCTGTCTGATTCTGTTAGCTCAACATTAACGAGGTCAAAAGATCCAGAATTCTGAGTTCCAAAGGCACATTATGTAAGGAATGTTTCTGGAATTTATCACTGTAGTGAAAAGACAGTGGTGCAAATACATTCATACTTCTGTTCTTCTGTACTTCTGTATGTTAAGTCTGAAAGATAACTTAAATTTGACAGGCAGTTTTAAATGCCTTGAAGCTTTCAAGACAAGGCCGGCAATAAATCTTTGACAAGGATGCTTGAAATACTGCATGTCCTGTCCTAAAAGAAGCCTTTGCCCCCTCCCTTAAATATACTGACCAGCATTACTCCAAAATGTGGGGGGCTGGGGAGTCCCCACCAGATGTGTCAGCTTCTTTTTTAAATGTAGAGGAAATATGCTTAGCTCAAAGAAGCATGTTAGAGGCTGGGTAACTTGAGAATTGTTTCCACCTTTGTATATCAGTACTGAGGAGGACTCTAAGTATGAATGAATAAGAGGATTTTTATTTAGAAATGTACAAGAGTGCAATAAAACACAATAGCAAAAAGACATGTCATCCAGAGCTGACTGAAGTAGAGGTATACAAATTGGAATTTTTAGGGGTGTAGAGAGGGTACCGTATATACTCTCATGTATAAGTTGAGGGCAGGTTTCAGGGCTAAAATAATGGATTTTGATATGACCCGTGGATAAGTCGAGAGCAAAACTTAGGAGCATGTAACAAAGAATCTAAAGGACAAAGCAAAGGAAAACAATGCCAAAGAACTTGATAATTCTGGCAGGCATGAATGCTTGTGCTCATTCTAAAGGCTGGATGATAAGAGAGTAGAGACAGCCAGTGCTTCTTTTAGGTGCTCTCAGGATGGACTAAGCACTCACCTTTTGTCACTCATGGAAAAGAGATGGCACCTTTATTTTTTTTTTAAACAAGATTTAAAGTACACTTGTTACTTGGGAACATGGCAAGAAGGAAGTGTTAACTTACTGCCTTCACCTTTAGTTTCTTGTGTGTGGAGAACTGGTGGGAGGGAGGATGGAGTGATCAGCAAACCCATTCAGCTTTTATCTTATTATTACCTGAGTCCTTCATATGTCTTTGGGTCTATGGTTTCTTCCCATGAAAAATTCACATGATGTTCCAAAGGCCATTGTGACCTCTTAAGAACATGCCTGGCTCCAGATATGAAAATATGGAAACCCCAAACATAACATGGCATAAGTATACCCATATTGGTGAGCAAAGGATACTTGTGCACCTTTCGAGTAATCCAAACAACTCTCAGGCAGTTACACATGAAGAGAAACAGCTTGTGAAGCAAGTGGCCACAAATAGGCCCCAAAGCACATCCTATTAACTGATGATGTAACTCATATGAATTATGGTTTGGCCTAGTGGGTGGGGAAAACCCTAAAACAGGGGATGTTCCTATTGGCGCGATACAGACGCTCCCCTGCCCTAACACGTATGGACAGTGCCATTTTAAAATGGCGCCGTCCATATGGGCGCTCTGCCATACGGGTGCACTGTTTGTTTAACAGTGGCCATTCTGTTTACACACAGAGAAAAAGCACCATGAACAAAATCACTAGTTGTACTACCTGAATGCAAGCCATAAAGCTATTCACAGATGAAGTAGTCTCTCTAGTTCCCACTGCAAGTGTACACCTTGATTTTGTCCTTTCTTTCTGAAATTTGGGCTGCAAAAGGCAAAAAGTTGGAAATCTTAAGAGCAGAGGGGCACAAATAAATCCAGTTTTCAGGTGGCAGGTTAATTAGTTGCAGCAGCAAAATAGAATCTTTTGGCATCTTATCGGCTCACAATTATGTTATGAGCCAGGTGCATCAAGTATCATCTTCAATATGCAGAAATATATACATGTACATAAAGGCAGGTTGGATAGGAAGAGAAAGTTGTAAATATGTGAAGTCAGAGAGCATTTAAATGGAGAAGGTAAGACATTGAGAATTGCTTGACCAAATGACCATTTCCAAAACAAAAGCTCAGGTATTTGCATTGCTCCAGGCTTCAAAGGGAGAGAAAATCTGCTGGACAGTTCCCCTTCCCCACTGCCATTCCATTCTCCTTTTGTGTCTTGTCTTCATTGGGGCTTTCTAGATTGGCAAAAAGAAGTGTGTTCATGGCTGCATGAAAGTCTAGCCTTTAGATGAGAAAAAGGGAAAGTGTGCCATGAAAACACTTTTTTTGCGTTTTAGGGGAGAAGAAGCGCCTTTAAAAAGGTGCTGGTTTTCCGAGCTTCTTTTTTAAAAACTGCAGAACAGCGCAGCTCCATCTAAAGGCTGTGGTGCAACTGCTAAGCATTAAGGAAAAGGCAACTTCATGTCACACTTTCCTGCCAATCTAGAAAGCCCCTTAGACTGTAAGGCTGAGAGCAGGGAAATGTCTAATTAACAATTTGTAAGTCACTTTGAGAACTTTTTGGCTGAAAAGCAGGGTATAAATACTATAAATAAATAAATAAATAAATAAATAATATTTTCACTATAAAATACACTCCACCTCTGCATAGACTTTGTAATAATAGGCAGGAACCCTCTGAGTTTGACAGAGCCAAATAATCCTTTCACACCACACTATTAAAATGTCACGATTCCACTTTAACTGCCATGGCAACATCCTATGGAATTCTGGAATCTGCAGTTTAGTGGATAGTACTGAGTACTTAGAATTCTCTGCTAGACAAATCTAGTGTCTCACCAAACAGTCTATTATGACATTATAAGATACATGTTGGAGCAGTGTGCCATGGCAACAGGGAAATGGAAGACAAAGCTCTCTCTCCATCACCATAGAAAGCTACCAGTTTCAAGTTGCAAGCAGAGCAACTTTTCTTCTTGACAGAGTTTTCTCTCCTGTATCTTCCATTGTCATGGAACCTGCACTAGTTTTATCTCTGCCAATGAGCCAAACACCTATACCAGCATTACCACTTATGTTGGCATAGCTACATTGACCAATAGCATTGTGGCCAGAGCTTTTGGACTATAAAACCCAGAATCACCCAGACAGCATAGGAGTTTTAATCTAAAAAGTTGGTTTATCATGTTTTGTATGTAATACATTGTCTTTTATGCCACTGTTTACTTCTAGTTGTATCAAACCACTAGAGGGACCTAAAGTCCATGTAAAGTCCATGTAAAACACCTTTGTGTCTCATGAGGGTGTTTTCAAAGCCCTTATATAAAAAGCAATTTTTCCCCTTTCTCCTGCTTGACTTCTGTTTCTGACTTGTCACATGTGAGATGTAATTTGAAGTAAAACATTAAATAAACAATGTTGAAGGGAAAAGCAACAGTCAGGTTGAAAGACTGAAATACAAAGACAACCAAGTACTACTTACCTTCTGATTCATGTAAGCCACCCAAAAGAATTATATAAATGGAGTTGTTCAGACCAAAGCTGAACAACTTTTTTGCCCTAAAGCATAAAATGTCACATTATGGTCGGCTTGACCATGTTTTATTTTGCATTTATCCCTGATGAATAATAGAAAAGAACCTACAAACTAATGTCTTGTTGCTGTGTGGTTTTAAGTCATTTCTGACTTATGGAGACCCTAAGGTCTTCATGAAATTTTCATTGGCAAGAATTGTTTAGAGGAGGTTTGCCATTGACTTTCCCTGAGGCTCAGAGTATGACTTGTCCAAGGTCCCCAAGTGGGTTTCATATCCGAGCTGGGAATCGAACCCTGGTCTCCAGAGTCATAGCCAACACTCAAACCACTATGCCATGCTGGCTGTCTTATTAATATGACATGAACACTTATTCTCACAAAATGTCCCTGCCAGAAAAACAGAAATGTAGAAATGGAAATAAGTAGATTTTAAAGTTGAATTGACTCTTAGTCTATTCTGGAGTAGCCTCATGGAAATCCATGGGATCTTTGTTAATAATGACCAATAAAGTTTCATTCAATTAATGTGTCTAATCTGACTAGGTCTGGATCCATTCCTGTTTTTACTAACATCCTCTTTCATGGTGTCAAGTGTGTTCCTGATACAATATGGACTGACTCATCTTTACAGGGTTGTTTTATGTATTTCTGTTCAAGATTTGAACTTCACTGGCAGGAACTCTCTCACCTTTTTTTAAAAAAAATACTTTTCTTCAAATTATTTTTATATAGGCTCTCTATTTTATTGTGTCCCTTCACTGCCTTGCAGTGTTCCCCTTTGAAATAATAATGAATATTGTTCAGTTTATAATGTTGACATAATAGGCAAAGGATGTGAGATGCCAGGGTGTTGCCAGGAGTGGGTTTTTGCTTTTTTGCTGGTAAGAGCACAGGATTTCAGGCTCTGTGAGGCATAAACAGCTTTGGTGTAGCTGATGATTTGTTAGTGCCAGCTTTTTTGTGGTACAGCAGCTCCAGAGGGAGAACTTGAGACAAGATAACATGCTTTGCCAGGGGATACAGAGTGGCATCTCCAGCTCTCCCCTGAAAAGCAGACAGTGTGGAAACTAATCAGGAATGATGAAAGCAGAAAGGTTTGCTGAGCCTCACAGCAGCTGATGCTATTGTTATAGCTCATGAGCATAGATGCTGGTTCCTTTTGGCAGTCTGAATGCTACCATGTCCCTCTTGACAGGTTGAATTCTTCTTCATCAAGAATGACACAAGGGCCAATATATTGCTTTCTTATCAATTTTTTTAGGGAAGGGGGATTGATAGCAATGAAGCACTGGAAAAAGAATGCAGAGTTTATCAAGGCTGGTACTAGACATTTTACTGTTTGATTGAAAGGGCAAGATGGTGCTGATTCACCCTATTTCACATTCAGAGCTGAACTGGACTGGCAAATATAACATCTAATTGCCAGACCATCACTACTAATGATGGGGTGGCATCCCTCATGGCATTGTGACAGCTGTCCAGGGTGTGTGACACACTACTCTAAGCGATGTGGGATAAGAAACCAGGGAGATTGTGCTGTTAACCCCCAGCATCTCCCATTGTAATGTATAGGCTAGTGTCACTTCAGAAACATAAGCTTTCAGCAGATTCAGAAAAGCTTCATTCAGCAAGCAGAACTGATCACAGTACATAATTCAGTTACCAGTATACTTAGAGCCTCGACAGACCAGCATCAAAGGCCGGCATCAGGGTGGAGTGAGAGCATGGTGTCTGCATGATGCACACCATGACTACGCCCCCATGCTGGTGTGATGCCGCATGCCCCACCACATGTATATATTTTTGTATTAAAAAACTGCATGCAGTTTTGTATGCATTTGAATGGCTGCATTTTTGTACACATTTTTGTGTTCGCTGAAGATATTTTTTGATGCATGCATTCATAGCCATACATATGATACAAATGCATCCATGATTTTTGCATTTTAATTCTCAAAACTGAACAGCAAGATTTGCAAATGGGAACATTTCTTGGCCAAGGTGTGTTTTGTCTTAAAACAGAAGGTGTGAGTATTTTTTGAAGAGAAACTCAAAACCAACAATGCATTTCCTTTTCTGTTGACATGGGTTAAAACACTCTGCTCTGAACACAGTGAAAAGCAGCACTGGACCAGACCTTTTACAGTAGTTGCTGAGTAAGAATTTAGTTGAAAAAATTGTCAGGCATCAAGGATAATTTTTCCTTCATGATTGGAACTGTTGAACATATGTCTGGCACACCACCTCTGTCAAGGAAAAGATAAAAATCTTATATATTTAGGCCTCCTGATTGTGTGCCAATGTACTTGTCCAACAGGACAACAGAGATAAATTCAAGAGATATTCCTTTTCCTATCACGGGATATATAGTTTGTTGTGGCACCAGAGCTCTCTGACAGAAAGGGCTAGACAACCACATGCAAATGTTGTGCAGAATAAGTTCCTAACTGTGAAGATTCACATCCATTCAAGAGACCTCAACACTAAAAAACAAAACAAAACAAAAACCCCATGTTTTTCAACAATTTTTCAAATAAATTTGAATATTCTTTCCTTCCCTTCTGGTATTCCATCTCTCTTCCAAATACTAACCAGACCACATTGCAGTTAGTGCTATTTTTGTTTCCCTAGCATTTAGTTTCCTTCATTTTCACAATTATTTTGACTTTTTGTTGCCAGAGCTGACTTTACAAGGAAAGGCTGCAGCCCTCTTAAGCTGCTAGGAAACATCACTTGCTGCCATGGCAACCTGACCATCCACTTTAAGTAATGATACAAGGATGTTTTCCCATCTCCTTCTGAGACTGTGTACTAAACTGACTGGGACAGGGCAGGGGATTAGACCCATTCATAATGGGAAGCTGGCATCAAGTTCAGTGTTTATAATGACATAAACTGGACTTGCAGCATGGTAAATACTGGAATTCATGTTTATGGTTGATTCACCAGTGCAACCACTGAGAATGCCTCCTCCTCCACCACATCTTAGAAACCAGGCAGCCAGTGGTTTTAGTGTTGGACTATGACTTTGAAGACCAGGATTCAATTCCTAGCTCAGCCATGAAATCCAGTGGGTGACCTTGAGCAAGTCACATTCTCTAAGCCTCAGGTAAAAGCAATGACAAACCTCCTCTGAACAAATCTTACCAAGGATCACTTTGTGTGGGGAGTAGTAGTTAGCACAGGGAAATACTGAGCTGTGTCAGTATTAGCTGCCTTAGAATATTTGGTATCAATGAATATAATAGTATTGCATTGTGTTTTTCCTCTATCTCATTGTTTGCTTTCCAAGTTTTGTTCTCACCTTCTTCATCACATTCAAAATGGTTAAAGCCACAGTGCAATTTTGTTTCTTGATCTGGGGCTCGCCGGGGTTGCATCACTGTGAAAATGAAGGCCGGTATGAAGGTCTTTCTACTTCCACTCTGCTAAGGTATTTGATTCCTTTTTCTTTTAATTATTGATTTTCCTTTTCTCTCTCATCCTCTTTTGCCCTCCCTTCCACAATTCCTGGCTAAGGAGTTATCATTCAGTATTTTAAACCGGCTTCAGTCTCTCGGGATGGAGGCAGGGATTATTGATCACTAAATTGCTGCCGAACCACCAACTGCCATCAGCCCAGATCCCGGCCGTCAGAAAGCTTTCCGGCTTCTAAAAAGTGCTGGCAGAGCACAGCTAGGGCCTGGGTTTCAAAAGTTTGAGGACCTGCCTTTCAGCAGATTTGATCATATGCCTTTGCCTTGCTTCCTTGAGCTTGGATAATTGAGAAAATAAATGGAGAGCAAACAACCAGCAGTTAATTAGCTGCTGCACAACATGAATGTTGAAGAACCAAGCTACAAACAGAAGGGAGGCTATTTTTCTCTGCACTGCATGTTACTGTTAGGCCCAATTTTGCTGGTGCTAGGTAGGAAGAACAAGGACACCTAGTAGAACCCATATGTGATGGAGAAGCAATGCTTTAGAACGCCAGAAGGATTGATTTCAGTAGAACTGAGAAATACCACTACTCTGAAGAGTTTAAACAAAGAAAGCTGGCTTGCACTTTGAATACCTAGGGAGAAGAGGAGGAGGGAGAAAGAGGGAAGGAGTCAAAACCCACCAATAAATCTTTTAGATCTCACTTCACTGGTTTGATTGCTAGCAAAAAACTAAAGGAGGAAATGACCCTCTCTTTCCAGTTTGAACTGGAATTGACTTCAAATTTACTGATGGGAAGAAAACCCAGTATTATTTTTTAGCACTTCAAAGGAGCAGCTAACTGAGGAGAGAGAAACATTCAGTCTGGCTTGGCAGCAACTAGGGCCCTGAACTAATATCTGAAGCAGACACAGATCTCTTCACCTGGATAGACCAATCCCAAACCTCCGGGCTGTGAAGAAACTCTTAGTATTGCCTGAGTCATACCTACCAGATCTGTCACACTTGATCTTATTTCTATCCTTAGTTTACCTCCATCACTGAATTAATCAGTCAGGATGGGATTATTTTGGGAAGAGGGATATATTTTTGTCAGTACAAGTTGTTCTGTAAGATTTTTTTTTTTTTATTGATGGATCCGTATGGTATGAGACATCTTCCTTGTTTCCTATGTAGAGGTAGGAAAAGTTACTACTTTTTGTATCTCATGGTTGACTTGTAGTTCTTGCAGTTTTGATTAAAAATATAGTTTTCCCAATCTATGCTCCTATGTGGGGTTTCTTTTATGATAGCCTGTTTGTGTTGCCCTTTTCACTAAAATCAGTTTATCACAAATTATAATAGAATGAGCTGAACTGCAGACTTAGATGTTTTTCTACCATGAACCAAGTTACAATTACCACTTCTACCTCAAGGTCATATACAACCCCCCCTTCTTTTTTTTAAATTAAAAAATGGAGATAGCACATTGGATCTAATTTCAGCTGCTTCTGGGAGTCATGTACTCCATTGTGTTGGATTAAGACTTAATCATACTAAGAGAAGACCAGCTAAGTGGTACTAAAGTTAGTCATGATTAATATAGTTCCATTCACTGTGTTTATACAGAAGCAGCTACGCTGTCCACACAGCAACATACAACAAAATGCAGAATACGCATACCATCAATACATTTATTTGTGTCAAAGGAACAAAATACATTATGTTGTCTTTCAGAGCTCCCTGGCTGCTTCATCAGGAAAAGATATTGAAAATTATCCAGGTGATAAAAAGTAATGTTTTCAGAACCATGAACCTACAACTTGTTTGAGATTTTTGCTTTGGGTGGTGTTTAAAGTGATCTTGATAGACAGTTGATACAGGCAGAGGCCCCACTCCGTCTTGGCCATTGAGGAACTAAGGACAAAAGCAGTGAAAGCCAGGTTAAAAAAAATAAAAATAAAATTTCTTTCTCCATTGGTAGCAACCAAGTAAACTCCTTTTGAGATCTAGGATATCTCTATTGGGTCTGAGGCTCTAGGGTCCCTTTTAGATAGATGTGCACTGTCACATCTGGAGACAGGCGTTGCAACAGCTAAAACTTGCCAATGACAGCCGAATTTAGATTGTTTTACATTTGTCAGAAGTAAAAACTTCAGAGATTAAGTCCAAGTACTTTTGTTTCAACTAATTTAGGATTACATGTTAGCCAATGTGATGTAGTGGTTTGATTGTTGTAACAGGAGACCAACACTTGTGGGAGACCAGGGTTTGAATCACATTAGGAAATATAATGCAAATCTAAATATTAGTTGATTGCAATTAATTTAAATTCAAACCAAATCTCAAATCAAACAAATCAGTGAAGGTTTGAAATCCCTGTGCCCCAAATTGCAGAAAAGTCTCCAGAGTTCAAACAGTTTTATCAACTTGTTGCTTCCATCATGTCAAGGTTTGATTCCAAGTTCATACAGTGATTAAAGAGTAAGTTGGGCCTTGCATTATAATTAATATACTGTACTTTCAATGTTAGCTGACTATTTCCCATGACACTTTCCCATGATCTTTCATGCAACTGTTGGCTTAAGGAGCCCAGAGAGTGAAAAACAGAGGAAGAAGTAGAGGAAAGATGAAATAGATGAAAAAATATGAAGTGATGGAAGCAAAATATTTAGTGCAGATAATTGGCAAGGAAGGGGAAAAACAGGGCAGGGTGATCTGATGTGGACAGTGATGAAGGCTGCTGCCACACTACAGAATTAATGCAATTTGATACTGCTTAAACTTCCATGGCTGCATCCTATGGAATAATGGAATTTGTAGTTTGTTGCAACATTACAGCTCTCTGACAGTGAAGTCTAAATATTTCACAACACTACAAATATTAGAATACCATAGCATTGAGCTCCAGCAGTTAAAACAATGCCAAACTGCATTAATTCTGCAATGTAGATGCGGCCAAAATTGGGAAGAGGAACAATCTGCAGGTAATCCATTCAGACCCCTGGCATGCGTGAAGGGGGAGGGGGGAGAAGGAAAGTTCAGGAAGAGGAGAGCAAGGAAAGAATGAGGTAGAAAGAAAGAGGGAAAAGTTGGACCTCATCTTTTGTTTCAACCATGTTTTGGCTCTGGCTCCTGTTCACTGCCAGCATGCAGTCCATGACAGATTGCTTTCCTGCAGAGCTTAGAAAAATTGGATCACGTCTTTCCAAATCCCTCAACCAGCATGGGTTCAGGGAGCTGTAGTCCAACAATTAACTTTCTCAAGCCCTGCTTTCCCTTGGGAATGTCACTCTACAGAAAATAAATAAATAAATAAATAAATGTATGTGAAGGCCTTTTGCAACTATACTACTTTAAAAATAAATAAGCAACTGCTCATAAAAGTACTGCTGTTAATCAATACAGAAAGTGTATCCAGATGCCTTTAGGCAATGCCACATTGTAGGACTGTAATTTTGGGAGCAGGTTTCTTCTGAGCCATGCAGGGACACAATGCACATTGAACTGGGTCCAGAACCACCCAGATAACTGCTGGTTTAATATTGTTAATATTTCATATCTGACACAAATTCCATTTGTTTACATGGCTAGTCCTACATAGAACTCAGTGCCATGCTCTGGCCATAAAGACACTAAGATATACATGGCAATGAATTTTTTTTTTTTTTTTTTTGAGAATGGTAACTTAAACGGCTTTCTCTTGTTCAAAGGCTAAGTTGTGAAATTGTCCTCCTTTTTACTGTTTTTCCTCCTTATCTATAATGGAGTTCTAAGGTCAAAATGGGATGGCACAGTGAGTGAATTCCAGATATTATAGGCAAAGGCAAACATGCTACCTAATATGCGGAATTAATAAGAGGAAGACACTTGGGACCCTAGCCCTTATACTCTTAGAAAGAATGTGTAAAGGGTGAAAGCAAGGTGGTGTCAATGACCAGGGGCCTTCTGTAAGGTGGAGGTAAAAGGTAACTTCATAGCATATAAAGGGAGTCTCATCCCAGTGGCTCTCTGTAGAAAATGTAGGGGTTACATAAGATGAAGCTGGAGAATAGAAAGGTGCAATAAGAAAGAAAGGAAATTAAGAAAAGCATCATTTTGCAAAAGCACAGTGCAAAATAAAGTAAAAAAAGGAGCCCTGGTGGTGCAGTGGTTAAATGCCTGTACTGCAGCCACTCACTCAAAACCATAAGGTTGTGAGTTCAAGACCAGCAAAAGGGCTCAAGCTCAACTCAGGCTTGCATCCTTCCGAATTTGCTAAAATGAGTACCCAGATTGTTGGGGGAAGTAGCTTACAGTTGTAAACTGCTTAGACATTCCTTAGGTGGTATGAAGCGATATATAAATGAAGCTGTTTGTTTTTGTTTTGAAGTTAGTGACAGAGAACCTTCTGAGGCTGGGAGGTAAAAGCAATATAGGTCTTTAAGTAGGTCCCATCACAAGGTTGGTGTCAAGCAGTGGCACTGAATTATCCAGTGAGGAGACTGAGTGATCCATTGGGGAGATTTATTTGGCTGAGGAAAAGCCAAAAAGAGGTCTTCTGTGTCCACAGTTAGCAATTTGGTGCTAAGAGTAGTGGGAGCTGTAAATCCAGTGGAGATCTCAGAAAATCCAGTGGGGATTTAGAGATTCAGCTGGAAAATTTCTGATTCAGTGAAGGAATTCAGAGATTTATTTGAGATTGTGTCTGTCCGTGTCACCTAGAGGGATCCCTGAGGTAAATGTCTGAGGTATAGTAGGGGCTTACTTGACAGTTAGAAAAGACTGGGAAATTAAAGCTGTAGTGGAAGTAAAACAGTCCCTGTAATAAAGGTCTGGGGTATCCAGTATGAGATTGGAATCAGATTTTTAAGAACCGGAAACTAAATTGTGGTGAATATCCCTTTGAATTGAAAATCTAACAGAATGGTGGTCTGTTTGGGATTGTGATGTCCAGTGACTATGGTCCTGCACTGATGGGGGTCAATTGGGGCTGGAGCAGCCCCTGGTTACTCCAAGCTGCCAGTCTCTTTGACCCCTTATGGTCTTAAGAGAACTGCTGAAGGCTCACTATGAAAAACTTTACCTGTTCTAAACTGGTAAAGTCCTCATAACAAAATTTCCGTCAGTAATAGGACTATGACCTGGCAGCCTGAGATGATTGGGGCTCTGAACCAAAAGGAGGGTTTTGCCAGGGAAAGACAGTTTCCTAAGGGAAAATTGGAATATGGAGTCTGCTATTATTGCAGAAAATCAGGGCATTATTAATTTTGATGTCCTGAGAAAGCTAACCAAAAATGAAATCAAACAGAAAACCAATTTATTGTGCATCAGATTTTAATCCAAGAATCACACAGCTGCCTCAAAGACAGAGCTAGCAGGCCTGTTGATATGGAAATAAGAGGTGATAGGTTTAGCTGAAGCCTACAGTCACAGCAGATTCAACACTGCTTATTTCTTAGTATGAACAAAGAATTGGTAGAAGACTATGGGGAAAGAATTCTAGTACAAGGCCAACTGGTTTGGGGATTGAAGGATACACATTCTCAAGTGTGTGGATTTCATCCCAATTTTATTCCTCAAAAGAACATGTTACGACATGAAAAGGTTCTTTTCAAAAGGTTAGGAAGGTCTGCATTCCATGTAGCCATAGCCCAAGTAGATATAAAATATAATAATTGGCAAGGAGAATGAAAAATGCCATTGGCCCTCAGTATCCATGAGGGATACGTTCCGGACCCTCCCACCCATTGCAGATACATTTGATGATGGTCCTGCTGGTGCAGGGATGCCACGGCATCTGGTCAAGTGCTATAGATATGCCTTTTCCTGTTTCTTTCCCTGTCTTCCTTTACTATTGTTTTAGCACTTTTTGACTGGAGTCTGATGTTGATGTGCAAACTCTTTTTTATTGCTGATGTTTGCAGCATCAGCATTTGGGGGTTTCACTTCCTCATTGTCTGCCATCTGGAGCCATGTTTTCTACTTTTGGCACCACCTTCTCCCAGCCATTCTGTGGTGTCTCTGCTGTGATATTGGCTTTTGGGTTGCCCTCAGGATTTTCTACATGATATCTGGGTTGCTAATTCAGAGTCACAGTTCTCTGTTCTCTGAAACAATCCCCTTCTCCTTCAGCAGTGGCTCTGCTTCATCAGGCTCCTGAACATCATTCAAGCAGTCATCTGTTGGTGAGCTGGCTGTTATGCTCTCTTCATTTCTGCCACAGATTTTTCCCTCGGGTGCTCCGTCACCACTATGCTGCTGTTGTTTTTCCCATTGTGTGTTGATTTTGCACCTAAATGATTTTCCATACAATTTATCCTGCACCATTATGTATCTAACAGGATTTTCTCCTGAAAGTTCGGGTGACTTTGAATTAACCATTTTGAAGAAAGGCTTCAAATTCTCATCCAGCCTTTATTCCTTAGCAAACTCAGATAAGTCTTGCTCACAGAATGAACACATTTTAATCAAATCTTTTTGCTCAACATGTGGTAGAAAAGGCCTGCTCCTATTATCAACTAGGGTAGGGTTTCCTTCACTAGATGGATCCTCCCTTACTATATCAGATACAGTAAGTTGTTCTAGCTGTTTCTAGTGGTGGGTAGTTACACAGGAGTGTTTTACATGTCTGGCAAGATCACAGTACCATTCTGGACTAACTGAACTGAACTCCCTCTCCTGTCAGAAGAATCTTTATCTGATCTTATCTGAAACTCTCCCCTCCCCTTTCCCCCTCCCTCTCCAGCTCAATACATACTCCAGCCTTTATATATTCCAGTTCCCCTACAGCCCATCTTCACAGTACTCCTGAATTGTGATCAGCTGCCAGGAAGCCAGGTCTGCCTAGCAACTCTTTCACAATGACAGAGGACCTTCTGAGGTTGGAAGGTAAATGCAGCCTAGGTCTTTAAGACAGTATAACTTGCATAACTGGAAGGAGTACCTTTTCTAAAATATATCATCTAGTCTGATAGTTTGGTGTGATGAATTGTATTTAGGGTAAAGCATGAGGAAAGGGATTGGCAGAGTGCTGCAAATTGCTAAAAAAATTGTTAGAGGACTGATTTTTGAGCTGATTTAGAAGAGAATTCTATAAAAAAGCAATGTAGCTAGCCCAGCATCCCCCTTTCCTGTTTCACACAGACTATAAAATGAGACATACAGGGAGTTCTAGTGGTTAAAGACTAATTACAGTCAATAATTACTCCTTTGCTAATGTAGGAGCAAAGCTTCCTCTATTATCTGTATATTTGCATTGTTTATTTCCATACAGTACAGATAACACCTCAGTTTTGCAGTGTGTCTATGCCACATACAGAACTCCACAAACAATTCTGCTCCTGACTTTCAGCACTGCAAAAGGACAATGAGTTAGGTGTATTATTTTAAAAGTACTGTAGTTTAATTTATTCTTAATTTTTCCTAATATGATTCATGTTTGCATGATCAAAGAATCAGCTTCCTCACTTACCCCTGTCTGAATGAAATATGAATTAAATGTGTATGGTTTGACATTACTGAGGTACTATACATGATTCAGTTTTGCTATATGGTGAAATGATAAGATTTTTGTAGACAGTATAACCAACTAGTGATCCATTCCATTCACTGTTTGCAAGGGATAAAATGTTGGAAAGTGTGAGACAGGTGTTAGAGGATCTCTCAAGTAGAATAATCAGAATGGCTAAGCAACCAGTACCCTCTCCCTTCACAGGGTCTAGCAGAGAAAGAAAACAATTGTCTTGGTAAAACATATAAAACTCGAAATATTTACAATATCTGTACATAATCAGACACATGGTCTAATGAGAGAAGAAAAATGGCTGCAGGTTAAAGTGATGAAGGAAGATAGAGGATATGGTAAAAGCAAACAAACGGAAAGTTGTCATAGATATATGCTGTGCCTTAAATGCCATAGTGGAACATGCAAACTACCAGCTAGTGACTATAGGCATGCAGATTGTTAACTCTAACATTAAAATAATAGAGGTGAACCATAAAGGGGAAGACAGAAATCCCAACAGAAGGAAATGAGTGGACAAATTTCTGAGATTCTCTTCTCCAAAAGACAGGAGATTTGTTCCAAGAAGGAGGTTGAAAGAGGAAGCTGAATGATGCAGAAGGACTGAAGACAATCCCTCCCCATGCAAGCCTCTGAATGGTCTGACATCAGAAATCTACAGAAGTGTGAGTGTCTTAGAATGTCATTTTATTACTTTGACATTTGAGGACTCTTGACTCAGACAAAAACATTTTTTTTTACTGTGCTGTAACTTTCTGCTGATTCTCAGGGGAGCATCTCCATGTTTTGTTTTGTTTTAATACTTTCTGGTTGCTTATAACATCCAGCCCCAGGAAAAGATTGAATCTTTTAATGATAGACCCTCTTCTGCATTGGCTGCAGTGATTGTTACCTGAATAGGCTAGTCTGTGTTAGAAGAGCTCACCAACTGGGGACCCTTTCACCCTATGCCATTCTAACACTCTTGTTCCACTTTCACTGGCATGGACTTCACCCTGTGAAATCTGGGGGTTTATGGTTTGGTGAGACCCTAGAGATCTCTGGCTAAGAATTCTTAATGCCCTTCAACTTCATATCCCAGGATTCCATGAGATGTTGCCAGGGCAGTGTAAAGTGGAATCACAACACTATCACCACACAGTGTGAAAGAGCTCTGGGAATCACTTTCTCTCAAGGGGATATGTCTTATAGCATTGGGGCTTTCTAGATTGGCAGGAAAGTGTGACATGAAGTTGCCTTTTCCTTAATGCTTAGCAGCTGCACCGCAACCTTTAGATGGAGCTGCGCTGTTCCTCAGTTTTTAAAAAAGAAGCTGGGAAAACCAGCACCTTTTTAAAGGCGCTTCTTCTCCCCTAAAACGCAAAAAAAGCGTTTTCATGGCACACTTTCCCTTTTTCTCATCTAAAGGCTAGAGTTTCATGCAGCCATGAACACACTTCTTTTTGCCAATCTAGAAAGCCCCATAGTTTCTCAAACTGTGATCCTCCAGGTCTTTTGAAGTTTGGTTCCCAAAACCTTAGCCAGTTTTGTCAACAATCAGGAATTATGGGAGTGGAAGGCCAAATCATTGGAGGACCAAAGGTTGGGAACCACTGGCCTACAGAAAACTCCATCTTATGCTTGTTAAGGGGTAGCAAATGCAACCTTAATGTGCCTGTTCTCTATAGTTGCTAGTTTGCATGTTGTCCTAACAGTTTAGGCACAGCATGTATTGATGCCATTTCCAGTTTGTTGCTCTCAGCCATACTCTCTTCCTTCTTGTATCAATTTGCAATTAGTCTGAGTTTGTTCATCCAACCATTTGCAGTCCATAGTTCTCTTTTCTCCTTGTTTGAAGAGCACACATTTCCAAAGTGTCTCAGTATGAGATATTATGAAATCTTTAGATGTTGTACATAAACCTACGCCATATGGTTCCACCAAAAAGATTAAACCTGCTTTTTCTTCTTTGTTAGATCTTGTTCTCTGTCTCTCTTTGTCTCTGATGTGGGACTGGGTGTTGCTTACTTTCTGATTGTGAATACTAATGCCTCTGCTTGTGAGAAACACTACTGTCTCACATTCCCCAACAATGTTAGCCGTGGTAGAAAGTGCTGATAATTTCCCTTCTTTTTCACTTAGTGATGCAGCACCTGGTATTTGTTGTTGGTCTCCCATCCAAGTTACCAAGCAGGACTGATCCTGCTTAGCATCCAGATTAGTTGGTTTGTCTGGTTTATATTGTTTATACCATCCTGAAGCTGATCTAAGGTTCCTTCTTTCTACTGTTTAAAGGAGGGAACATTCTTGCCTCACTGCCAGAATGTGTTTATAGGTAGCCTCTCTTGAGAATGAAACAAAGATCCAGAGCATGGGATTTGATGTTGTGAAAGCTGCTTATGCCCTACCCATAAAGGAGGTCACATGGCCATTCTACCTCATCCAAATCTTAATTGTCTCCAGCAAGCAAGATCCAGGAATTAAGCCTGATCTGTATTCTGAAAAGTTCTAGCCAGCAAATTATTTGAAAACTTGACCCAAGAAATTTGTTAAGTGTTTTTGCTGCCATTGTCTACTTCTTATGAACTGTCTGGACAAGTATATGCTATTGATTAGATTTTCATTATCCTGCATCAGTAGAAAAGTTTATCTCTAAAGACTTTATTCAATAATGCACCATCTAAGTTTTCCACAGTTGTGATGGTGTTTGCAGCTCTTTTATTGAAAATAGATTCTGGAGATAAATAACTCTCAGTTTGGTCCAGTGCAATTAAAGTAAAGTCAGTTTCTAATTGACTTTGGAGACTTTCTCAGATTTTAATTTATTGTTCATTTTTTATGGAGCTTTCAATGGAGATTGTTATGCTTCATTGAATCTGGACCATCAGTAAAGAGAAATATTTGCAGAAAATGAGGGGAAGTTTTTGGAATTTTCTCTTTTCCAGCAGTTCATTAAAAAACCAAAACGAGTGTAGGTTATCTGGTTACAAAGCTATAAGGACTTAATAATAACATTGATTTTTCTGTCCTGAATATCAATTTGTTAAAAGCCTTCAAGTTATTTGCAATGCATGGCAACCCTAATGCTTTACTTTCATGGGGTTTTCATGGGGTTTTCTTAGCAAGTTTCTTCAGAATGCCATCAGATTGCATTTCTTTACTATTATTTATTAAACTATTAATTTATTGCCTCTAAATTTTGCAGGCTTAGACAAAAACAAAACAAAACAAATATTTAGAGCAAAGTAATAATAATAATAATAATAATAATAATAATAATAATAGGCTAAGGGCATATTTAGACTGATTGAAAAGTACCAGATTTTGTTCCTGTTTGTTCTGGTTTTATACTGTAGTAACATAAACTAAGCCTGGGAAGCTTGCACAAAAAGTCTGTGGTCAAACAGGAGGTTGTCAGAAAACATTATGGGGCAAACAAAATATGTATGGATCTCCATAATAAAATTAGAAAGAATAGGAACAAAATCTGGGATTTTCTGGTCTTTTTAATTGGTCTGGATGAGCTCTCATACTCGAGAGGAACAAAAGAATGGTAGTGAGTTGCAATGCATGGCAACCTTAATGCTTTACTTTCATGGGGTTTTCATGGGGTTTTCTTAGCAAGTTTCTTCAGAATGCCATCAGATTGCATTTCTTTACTATTATTTATTAAACTATTAATTTATTGCCTCTAAATTTTGCAGGCTTAGACAAAAACAAAACAAAACAAATATTTAGAGCAAAGTAATAATAATAATAATAATAATAATAATAATAATAGGCTAAGGGCATATTTAGACTGATTGAAAAGTACCAGATTTTGTTCCTGTTTGTTCTGGTTTTATACTGTAGTAACATAAACTAAGCCTGGGAAGCTTGCACAAAAAGTCTGTGGTCAAACAGGAGGTTGTCAGAAAACATTATGGGGCAAACAAAATATGTATGGATCTCCATAATAAAATTAGAAAGAATAGGAACAAAATCTGGGATTTTCTGGTCTTTTTAATTGGTCTGGATGAGCTCTCATACTCGAGAGGAACAAAAGAATGGTAGTGAGTTTCACCACCTTTTATTATTATTAATCTAATTGTTCCTGTTGGTACTTTTTGCATTGAATGTCTCTGACTTCACTGTCTAGAGCCCTACTCTGTAATTCTAAATGACACTCAGTGCATCTGATGAAATTCTGGATGGTGTTCAAGTTCATCTGTTGAAGTGGGCTGTAGTCCATGGACACCTAAAATACATTTATCAGTCTTTACAGTGCCAGAGGACTTTGTTGTTCTTGTACACATCATGTGTAGATACAGTGAATCTTCTTAAACTGGGCTATGCATCTTAATCCTCTGGTGTTGTGAATGTGTGTGTCTTGTGCATCTATCCTGGCTTCTCAATTAATCTTGTTTAATAGATTCTTATTCTCTTGGGTTCTTGTTTGCTTGGTTTTTGCTGTGTTAAGACCAGAGAGCTCTTTTTGAAAGTAAGGTTACACAGCACAAGGACTTCACACAAATTAGAAAAGATGCATTTGAAACTTTTATCCAGTTCATATGAATTCTATGTAGAAAAGAACCTTAAAGATTAGATTATCACATTTAAACAAGACGTTTGACTAACACACCACTTTTGTCCTTCAGATTGTCATATCTGGTGTTCTTTCAGAAGAGTTGCTTTGACTATGGATCAATCTCCCTAGATGAAGTAGAATTGCACGCATTACCTCTGGGATTAGTTCTGTGTTTAATTTCTTTTTGCTCTCATTTTATGAGCTGAACTCCATCTCCCTTGGCTGAATGTATCAAACTGTCAGTTCTCCTCAAAGGTGGCATGACAATAAATTGATTTTCAAGTTATTGTGGTGTATTTTCTTAAACTCTGCTGATGAAGTTAATTAGCTTATTGTTACTATTTTTATTATCATTCATTTAGGCTGTATCTATCAAATGGCAGAAGCATGAGGCAGAACAGATAAAAGCAGGGGGAAATACAATTAAGAAGGATTTTGAATAACGATTTTGCCTGACTAACAATGGCCAACAGAAAAAACAGTACATAAACAGCCATAGCAACTGGATTTACGGTGGTAAGATGAGAAGGCTTAACCTGCTGATGGGAACTGTAGTACATCACTTCTTGAGGGTACCAGGAGAAAGCTGATTTGGGTGCTTGTTGGTCATTTACCAAACAAAAGCCTTATAAAAGCTAAAGGTGTGTTAATTATGATGTTCAGCTTCTAGATAAGGCTTTTTATATGGCACAGTGGGTTTTAACCACAAAGCTAATTAAAAAGAACAGAATCTTGTTGACTATACTAATGTAATGGAAGATGTTTGTCAGTTTCATTGACAAAACCTGAGGTTCTTCACTGTTTTAAAAATGGAGTTCAAATGTGAACAAATTACCAATAAAAGTCTTCTAACTGCCACAATAGGAATTGTTAATTGAAAATTGTTTATCTGAAAGCAAGAATCAGTAGATTGAAAAACTCAGTCTTATATGCAACATTTGGCTGGCTAATCACTGTCACTAGTAGGAGACAGCAACAACAGAATATTAAAATCCAAAATTTCTATTCACTGTTATCTTCTGTGATAAACAGAATTTAATAGGAAGCAGGAGTATGAACATTGAAGACAGTAGAGCAAAGATGGGAAAATGAGGCTTGTGGGCTACATACCATCCCAAAATCCTTTCTATGGTCTCCTAAAGAGTCCCTGCACTTCCCAAGTGTTGGGTTTAATTTCTTTCTGCCTTAGAAATGGCCTGTAGCACCTGCAAAGTCATAGAATCATAGAATCAAAGAGTTGGAAGAGACCACAAGGGCCATCCAGTCCAACAGCCTGCCATGCAGAAACTCCCAATCAAAGCATTCCCGACAGATGGCCATCCAGCCTCTGCTTAAAGACCTCTAAGGAAGGAGACTCCACCACACTCCGAGGGAGTGTGTTCCACTGTCGAACAGCCCTTACTGCCAGGAAGTTCCTCCTAATGTTGAGGTGGAATCTCTTTTCCTGGAGCTTGCATCCATTGTTCCAGTTCCTAATCTCTGGAGCCGCAGAAAACAAGCTTGCTCCCTCCTCAATATGACATCCCTTCAAATATTTAAACAAGGCTATCATATCACCTCTTAACCTTCTCTTCTCCAGGATAAACATCCCCAGCTCCCTAAGTTGTTCCTCATAGGGCATGGTTTCCAGACCCTTAAGCTTTTTAGTTGCCCTCCTTTGGACACGCTCCAGTTTCTCCACATACTTTTTAAATTGTGGTGCCCAGAACTGGACGCAATATTCCAGGTGGGGCCTGACCAAAGCAGTATAGAGTGGCACTATTACTTCCCCCAATCTAGACACTATACTTCTATTGATGCAGCCTAAAATTGCATTGGCCTTTTTAGCTGCTGCATTGCACTGTTGACTCATGTTCAACTTGTGGTCTACTTGGACTCCTAGATCCCTTTCACATGTAGTTTCATTCAGCCAGGTGTCCCCCATTTTATATCTGTGCATTTCATTTTTCCATCCTAAGTGCAGTACCTTACATTTCTATGTATTGAATTTCATTTTGTTAGCTTTGGCCCAGCTTTCTAGTCTATTCAGGTTATTTTGAATTTTGATCCTGTCCTCTGGGGTATTAGCTACTCCTCCTAATTTGGTGTCATCTGCAAATTTGATAACTAGGCCCTCAATACTGACATCTAAGTCATTAATAAAGATATTGAATAGCACTGGGTCCAGGACAGAACCCCGTGGGACCCCACTTGTCACTTTTCTCCAGGATGAAAAGGAACCATTGTTGAGCACCCTTTGAGTTCGGCCAGTCAACCAATTACAAATCCATGTAACAGTTAACTTGTCTATCCCACATTTTGCAAGCTTGTTTGCAAGAATGTCATGGGGAACCTTGTCAAAGGCCTTACTGAAATCAAGATATACTATATCCACAGCATTCCCTTCATCCACCAAGCTGGTAATTTTATCAAAAAAAGAGATCAGGTTTGTCTGGCATGACTTGTTTCTCTGAAACCCATGTTGACTTTTTGTGATTATGGAATTATCTTCTAGATATTCACAAACTCTCTGTTTAATGATCTGCTCCAGAATCTTTCCTGGTACAGTATTGATGTCAGACTAACTGGACGATAATGGTTGGGATCCTCTTTTCCCCCCTTTTTGAAGATGGGCAAAACGTTTGCCCTCCTCCAGTCTGCTGGGACTTCTCCTGTTCTCCATGAGTTCTCAAAGATTATTGCCAATTGTTCTGATATTACATTTGCCAGTTCTTTTAGTATCCTTGGATGTAGTTCATCTGGTCCTGGAGACTTATATTCATTTAGATTAATCAGGTATTCCTGTAGTATCTGTGCTGAAATACTCCTATTCTGTCCCCTGCTCCACTGTACTCAGGTTGAACAAACAAACAAACAAACAAACAAGCTTCATTTATATACCGCTTCATACTGCCTAAGGAGTGTCTAAGTGGTTTACAACTGTAAGCTAATTTGCCCCCAACAATCTTGGTACTCATTTGAGCGACCTCGGAAGGATGCAAGCCTGAGTCGAGCTTAAGCCCTTTTGCTGGTCTTGAACGTGCAACCTTATGGTTTTGAGTGAGTGGCTGCAGTACAGGCATTTAACCACTGCGCCACCAGGGCTCCTTTTGCCTTTTCTGAAAAGACTGAAGCAAAGAAGGTGTTGAGTAATTCTTCCTTTTCTGTATTCCCTGTTAGCATTTTGCCATCTTTTCCACACAGCGGCCCTATCATTTCCTTCTTCTTCCTTTTGCTGCGGACATACCCATAAAAGCCCTTTTTATTGTTCTTAACCTCTCTAGCAAGCCTGACTTCATTCTGTGCTTTAGCTTTTCTGACTTTATCCCTACAGGTGCTTGCTATTTGTTTGAATTCCTCTTTGGTGATTATCCCATTTTTCCATTTCTTATACATGTTCTGTTTAAAACTTAGTTCAGTTGAAAGTTCCTTAGTCATCTATCCTGATTTCTTGAGACATCTCCCATTTTTCCTCCTCACTGGAACTGTTTTAGTATCTCCCTTTTGAGGAACTCCCATCCGTCTTGAACTCCCTTCTCTTTTGGTATTTCTGACCATGGGATCACCCCTAGTATTGCTCTAAGTTTTCTAAAATCAGCTTTCCTAAAATCTAGAATGTGTGTCTGACTATGCCTGGCTTCCCCTTTCCACTGTATAACAAACTCCAGGAGAACATGGTCACTCCCACCTAAGGATCCAACCACTTGCACCTCATTAACTAGGTCATCCCTGTTGGTTTGGATCAGATCCAGAATGGCTGATCCCCTTGTTGCCTCTTCCACCTTTTGGACAATGAAATTGTCTTCCAGGCAAGTGAGGAATTTGCTAGACCTTGAGGATTTGGCTGAGTTTGACTTCCAGCAAATATCCAGATCGTTGAAGTCATCCATCACTGCTATGTTTTTCCTATCTGAGTGTGTGGTCATCTCTTCTAGAAAGGCATCATCCAATTCTTCTTCTTGAGTTGGGGGTCTGTAGTAGCATCCCTGTTGCTTCCCTCTCCTTTAATTTTTATCCAGACACTCTACACCTGGCTTCCAGTATGGATGTCCTGGATCTCTTCACGTATATAAATATTCCTGACATATAATGCTATTCCTTCTCCTTTCCTGTTTGGCCTGTTTCTCTTAAACAGGTTATACCCCTTTATTTCTACATTCCAAACATGACACTCATCCCACCAGGTTTCAGTGATGCCTATTATGTCATATTTCCCTTGTTGTGCTAGGAGTTCTAGTTCATCTTGCTTATTTCCCATGCTCTGTGCATTAGTGTAGAGACACCTAAGACCGTGTGTCCCTTTTGCTTGCCGCCTGTGCACATTTTTTTGCCTCCTATTGTTGTGTCCTTTCACTGTTTGCCTTGTTCCGTCTATGACAGTATGACTATTTTCTCCAGCACTTTTGTCTCCCTTCTCCACATAACTCAGTTTAAAGCCCTCCTGATCAGATTCTTGAGGCTGTTGGCAAAAACGTTTTTTCCAACTGTCATGAGACGCAGCCCATCCCTTGCCAGAAGCCCCCTCTCATGGAACCGCAGCTCTTGATCTAAGAATCCAAATTGTTCTTGGCAACACCATCTGCGGAGCCAGTTGTTGACATCTGCGATTTTCCTCTCTCTTCCTGGACCATGCCCTTCAACTGACAGAAGAGACAAGATGACAATCTGTGCATCCATTTCTTTCAGCTTCTTATCCATAGCCTCGTAATCCCTTCTGATATTTTGAAGGCTGTGTCTTGCTGTGTCATTTGTTCCCACATGGATCAAAAGGAAGAGGTATTTGTCAGTAGGTTTGACCAGTCTTGTCAGTCTCTCTATCACATCATGGATCTTTGCCCCAGGGAGACAACACACCTCCCGAGACATCTTGTCAGGCCCACAAATCAGTCCTTCTGTACCCCTCAGCAAGGAGTACCACACCACAACCACACGCCTCCTCCGAGGCTTAGCAGCAACTGTTCCCTGTGATGGAACTCTTAGGCTCCCCTGCTCTGTCCCTGAAGTCTGTCCATGCTGCTCTTCATCATCCTCCTTGATAAGGGACAGAGCTTCAAATCGATTCTGTAGCTGCAAGCTCTCAGAACGTTCCCTGGTTTCCCTTCGTCTGTGTGTGACATTCCTCCAGCTGTTTTCCTCCTGTGCACATGAAGTGACAGTCTCCTCCATAGCGACTTCCTCTGTGGTTTCCCCATCCAAGACCGTTTGTTCCGTTCTGTCCAGGATATCTTGCTCCCTGATATGCTGAAGTGTAGCTACGTGGGCCTCCAGCTGCTGCACTTTCTCCTCCAACAGGGCTACCAACTTGCATTTGGGGAAAGGGAATTTTCCCATATTGATAGGCAAGAAGACAACATCGCACAAGTGTTACAGGTGACTGCGGCAGTCCTCTCAGTGTCCATACTGAGAAGTCTTATTTAGTCCCTGAAATAGGATCATGGGCTTCCCCAGAAGCTCCATCCCGGCTGGAACTTTCTAGAAAGGTCTAGAAAGGCTCTGAGACTGCTAGCTCCACCCCCTAGTGACTCACAGGTGTGACTCACAGAAGCTCCACCCCCTCAGCAATAATACACTCTCCCAAGAGTTTTCAAAAATTCAACTCTCACCCACTTAAAAATGGCCACCCAGGAACTGCTCTTCTTCTCCTGCTCTCCAGCAGGAACTGGTCTAGAAAGGAAAGTCCTGAGGGGTGTGTGCTATTAGGCATTTTTCTTCATTGTGAGCCTTCTGAGAATCTCCTGTCTTTGTCCCAACAAGAATTAGCTGGACCCTCGATTCCTGTTTGGAAAAAAAAGCCTTCGAACAGGTAAAGGGTGGTGTAAAAGACTTCCAAATGCAGCAAATTAGCCAATAGCACCCAAATCTTCAAGTGGGGCTACTATTGCTAATTTTTTGGCTAAAATGTTTTTGCCTTTCCCCACAGTGAAGTGTGTATGCAATGCTCCAGGGTTATTAGCTGTTCCTATGCATAATATTGGGCAAACAGATTCTTTAAGGCTGTGACGGTGAACTTTTTAGGGACCAAATGACCAAACTAAAAGGTCTTCTGGCCCGGGGGGGGGGGATTTCTGGGGGGGGGGCTGGTATTTGCACCCTTCAGGGGTGGGACTTCTTCCCCCCACCCTCCCGGACTTTCAGCTGCCTCTCAGGAGACCTAAAGCCATGGTAGTTAACCTATGGCACGCGTGCCAGAGATGGCACATGAAGCCATTTTTGTGGCATGTGGAGGGCAGGGAAGAGGAGGAATAAGTGTGCGCCTTTTCATCCTCCTCCTCCCTCATGCAGCTGAAGACCAGGAACAGCTGGGAAGGAAGAGGAACAAGTGCGTATCTGTTCCTCCTCTTTCTTGCTCTTTGCATGCCACAAAAATGGCTCCGTTTGCCATCTTTGGCACACGTGCCATAGGTGCACCACCACCATGGCTTTAGAGTATTCCTTGATCAATGATCAGAGAAAAGTAATGTAAGTTTAATTTCATTTCAGTAGCAGAACCTAACAATGGCAACTCAAGTTCTATCTAATGCAGAATTCAGTAGCAATCCCAATTAAAATCAAAGTTCTCTATCAAAAAGTAAGTAGACAGAGGCACAACTAATTTTAACCAGGATGTTTGGATTTCACTTGATACCGTACAGCTCTACTGGTCTGTAACTATTTGGTTTTTAACTGTTGGATTTAAAGTTTTTATTTTGTTGTTTTTAATTTGGTTTCAGTATCATCATTTGAAGGGGCAACTTGCCTCTTCCAGAGTTCAAGAATGGGGGCATAGTGAATTGATGACAGGCAGTTTGTTTAATGACATAGCGCCAGTGCAGTTGTCAGCATTAAAGCTGAATAATCTACATTGGAGCAAATATACATTTTACCATTTATAGTTGTTTTGGAAACTACTTGGCAACAGCATTCAGCAACATATAGCAAATCAGAGAAGGATCCTGTACTGTATATATATTAATCAATCATTAAACGGCAATCATTAAGATACTGTATATGGAAAATTACAAAGTAAGGACCAAGTGAAAACTATTTATGTTCAGCATTTCTCTTACTTGCCAGACTATTATTGCTATTAGTAGAAAGTGCCATTTAGTTGATGGTAGGTGCTCTGAAAATTCTTGTTTCCCCCCAATTCTTAAGAACTTAACAATCCTGCAGTTTCTAAAAATTTCCCTAACTGAAGATATCTTTTCCTTCAGCATGGCTCCGTATTACGTTGACTTTATTTATTTGGCCTTCACATTTTTGACAAAGAGAGGGAAAAGATGATGAAATATCAAGACTTGCAAATTGACATTCTGTGCCTCTGGGAAAAGACAACAACAACCAGTGATTCCAGCACCAATGGTAGCTCTGGAGGCAATGTCAAATGGACTGGCAAAACAGCTGAATCAAATTGCTATTGATAGCTTCATAGTACCCTGTAGCACAATTAGAAAAAGCAACATTGCTTGGAACATGTCACATTATCCAACAATATTTCACTGATTCCTAGATTTTGGGGCACAGTCTGATGGACTGATATTGCAAAACACCAGTCAGTAAGACCTGGTAGGCTGTGAAAGTGATATATAACAACAGCCACAATATGTAAAGGGAGCGACTGTTATTACCACTCAGTCTTCTCTTCTCCTGGCCAAACATACTTAAGTTTCATTATTGGGCTTGGTTTGCAAAAACCTTTTCAAATTTAGTCATCCTTCTCTGGGCACATTTCAACTTGTAAATGTATGTGTCACACTGTAAGGCTAGCATGTTCGTCAATTACAAGATCATAAATTGGTCTTGAGATCTTGTAACTGCTGGGGATTTATGAGAAGAACTTAATGTGACTGACACAACCTACCTTTCCAACTGAAATATATCCATGGCTCTGCAGATCGGGCTCTGGGAATAATAATAATAATAATAATAATAATAATAATAATAAATGATGATGATGTTTATTTATAGCCCGCTCCTCTAGTAAAGGAGCGGGTTAAAGCAAAATAAAAAGGATACACAGTAAAAACAACAATCATATCCCTTCCCCCCCCTAAAACTGAATTAAACCAAGACAAATTAAAATTAACACAGTTAAAATTGGTCGACAGTTATTAAAACAAAGTGCAATCTCATGAACAATCCATGTGCAAATCCGCATTAAATAAACTCAGCAGATTTAGGTAAAGGGGCAGCTGAGATTAATTCCCAGTTCTATTTATTTTTTCAGAGCAGGGAGTAAATGTAAATGTAAATGTTATGTCTGCACTGCTCTCCTGGTCATGGGGTCTTGAGACAAGCAGTTGTAGCAAGAATTCTTTGAGTTTCTTTATTTGCACATTCTCAATGTGACCCATGACTGAGGCAGCACTGCTGATGTCATTTTCCAGCCCCCTGATCTCCTGTGTGGTTAATAATACTGTGAAATAAAGGACATGTAATCATCCAGGATCATGCTTTTACACTGAAGTGAATTTGTCTGAGGGAAATATGTGGTGGGTTACTCTGAGCTTACCATATTGAGTGTGGTGTTAAGACCAGAAAATACATTGTGGACCACAAAAGTGCTGCAGCTATGAGGTGGGTATGAGTTTTCCCATTAGTGTAAACATATCCTTAGTTTGATGACGCCAAAGGAATCTTGAGGAGCTTCAAATGGTCATGGCTCTGAAGACCATAAGCAACTCTGTCTGTGATCAAAACAACATTAGCTGCCTAAGATTCCTATATGAGTTTGTCTGTGTCTTCTGGGAAAGTCCTCTTCATTGTCCCACCACCTTCACATAAATGTCTGGTTGGAACATAGGTGAGGAACTTCTTGGTGGCTGCTCCAGGCTCCGGCACTCCCCTTGCTATCATAGATAGCTGAAGATGTTTTTCTTTTGGAAAGTCTTTGAGGAATGACTGCTTGGGCTGAAGGAGAAGGACCTTTTATGTGCTGTGTTTAGCTCTGTTGTTCTTTTTAATTGCTTGATTTTAACTGATTCTAATTTTGATGATTTAATTACATTTTAACTTTTGTAGATTGATGAATGTATTTATTTTAACTATAGTTTTTTTGTGGGGCTTTCGGGCTATGTGGCCATGTTCTAGAATAGTTTATTTTAACTATTTGTAAGATGCCTTGAGTGCCAGTTTGAAAAAAGGCATGATGATGATAATAATAATTATACTCATTATTGTTATTTTGTAATTAAATATGCCTAGCCTCTAGCCTCCCCCCCCTTCCCCGGGTCATTCCTAGGCCTTTTCTTTCTTTCTTTCTTTCTTTCTTTCTTTCTTTCTTTCTCAAACTTTGTTAGACCTTAAAAATAACCTTGGTAAATGAATGTTGTTGTTTGCATTTTTCTTTTTTTTTCTTTTTCATTATGTCTTAAAGGATGAAAAGGAAGCAAAGAGACCTCTCTCACAAAGGATGGACCTGAATTTGTCTTGCTGTGTGTTCCTACTTTTTGTCAAGCAAAAGACATGCTTGTGGGTATTTATTCACATATATGAGTTGGTGAGGTTAATCGAGATTACACATTTGCCTTGCAGGAAAGAAAATTATGTCTGCAGCAGATTGTTGTTTTTGGTAAGAGGAAAGTGATGTTTGCAGGCAGAAAGGTAAGACGTATAGGAAAGTAATGTTTGGAGGTAGAAAGGTAAGAAGTATTGATGGTATGGAATGAAAATATCATCTGTTAATGATCCTTTAAAGTAGTTTGTCTTTGGTTCAAGCACTATGCAAGTTGTGTGAATTAAAAAACCCCGTTTAAAAGCATTTAACTTTCAATTTGAATACTATATTAGTGTATAATCCAAAACAAGCTTTGTAGGATGGTGGTAGACATTCATTTTGGATAAAGCAGACAAAGTAGAATCCTTTCCCCCAATACATCTGTGAACCAGCTGATAGTCTTAATGTTTTTCTGAAGCTCCGAGTCTCCAGATGTTTTGGAACTCTCTGAGGCTATTTAAATACACAGTCAAAATAATGCAAATGTACTTTCTTGTTTACAGATTGCAATCATGTATAATTTGTAGTGAGCAAGGACCAAAGGTTAAAAAACAAAGGAACAAAACCATTTCAGCCTAATTGCCTGACAAAATACAGACAGGGTAGAATCTTTAGTTAAAAGAATATAAGCAATTCATAAACAATTTTTCTTTCCTAGGTGGTGAGATATTAGAGTTCTCTGGCAGAGAAGTCTACATGTTTCACAAACCTTTACCAGTTTTTCATCCTTTATTCTGTCATTGAATAATGATTCTTATCCCTGCTCAGCCATGGAAATCCACTGAGTGACCTTTGGAAAGTTACACTCTCTCAACCTCAGAGGGAGTCAATGACAAACCTTGTCTGAACAAATTTCACCACAGAAACCCCAAGATATTTTACTTGAAGGCACACAACAACAATAAAAGCAAGTTTCTCTTGCTTGTCTACTGCTGTTTTAATGGGCTCCCTACACTGACTAGTTTCAAATCTCCCTGATATCTTTGACAAAACAAATATTTCAGTTTTGGGGGTTACTATTACCATGCTCTTTGAATATTCTATTTGTCATTAATATATATCCTGAAGTCACTCTTAGATGTATGCATACGATATAAATACTGCACAGTTTAGGGCCTCAGATTATGAGGGGCATCTAAATTTGTTAAAAATCCAAAAACTTTAGAAAGGATTATTGTTAAATTTTTCCCAGTGTAAGGCTTCAATATATCGTATTCTGCCCTGCTTAAAGTATTATATTGTGATCTTTGCAATACTGTTTTTCTTCAGATCTATTTCCCTATGTATATCATATTTTCCAGCATCTTTCTGCTTAGCATTAGCTCATATTATCTGCTCTATCCAATGTAACCTATGCTGTATCTAGATACTACAGTTATGAGTATCTTTAAAGCAAATGAATGCACAAAGATACATTTGGATTCCTGGTACACATCAGTGAAAAAGCACAAAAAGGCTTTTGAAAAGAAATATGCACCAGGCATGGATAGGAACATTCAGGCAAACTCAAAATGAGAATCATGGAATCATAGAGTAGGAAGAGACCACAAAGGCTGTCCAGTCCGACCCCTTACTATGCAGGAATACACAATCAAAGCACTCCTTACAGGAGATAATCTAGTCTCTCCTTAAAAACATCCAAAGGAAGAGACTCTCGGAAGCAGGATATTCCACTGCCAAACAGCTCTTAGTTCTTTCTAATGTTGAG
The DNA here is from genome assembly GCA_034509955.1 of Urosaurus nigricauda. NCBI lineage: Eukaryota > Metazoa > Chordata > Lepidosauria > Squamata > Phrynosomatidae > Urosaurus > Urosaurus nigricauda. The sequence goes on along the minus strand of JAOEGL010000005.1, from coordinate 62,051,501 downwards.
GTGGAATCTCTTTTCCTGTACCTTGAATCCATTGCTTCGTGTCCCGGTTTCTGAAGCAGCAGAGTACAAGCCTGCTCCATCCTCAATATTTAAATATAGCTATCATATCACCTCTTAACCTACTCTTCTATAGGCTAAACATACCCAGCAACCCAAGCTGCACCTCATAGGGCATGGTTTAACCCTGGTGGTGCAGTGGTTAAATGCCTGTACTGCAGCCACTCACTCAAAACCATAAGGTTGCGAGTTCAATACCAGCAAAAGGGCCAAAGCTTGACTCAGGCTTGCATCCTTCCAAGGTTGCTAAAATGAGTACCCAGATTGTTGGGGGCAAGTAGCTTACAGTTGTAAACCACTTAGACACTCCTTAGGCGGTATGAAGTGATACATAAATGAAGCTGTTTTTTTGTTTGTTTCCAAACCTTTCATTTTGATTACCCTCCTCTGGACACTCTCCAGCATGTCAATGTCTTTCTTGAATTGTAGTGCCCAAAACTGAACACAATATTCCAGGTGAGGCCTGACCAAAGCAGAATAGAATGGTACTATTACTTTTCTCGATCTAGATGCTACATTTCTAATGATGCAGCCTAGAATTGTATTTGCCTTTTTAGCTGATCTTTATAGTATCTATGAGCATATGCAGATAATTCTTCTCCACAACTCAATCACAGCATACTCTGCCTCACCATTCCCTATTAAGAAGCATGGTCCATAAAGGTCAGTTTTGCTCATGCAGTTCAATGTTACTTTATTTTTCAAAGAAAGAGGTAAGTAGATATGAAAAGGCATGATTCAATATAGCTGCATTTTTTCCTACTTTCCACTGGCTGAAGAAAAATGAATGAACATAAATGTAGCCTATTAACATCACAAATGGAGAAAGATCTTAGTAACTGGGAAAGATATCAAATATCTTGGCTGGGAAAAATCAGTATCTGTAAATATGGTGATTCTACCAAGAGTAATCTTTCTGCTCATGACATTACCTCTGGCAATTCAGAGTAGCCAGCCGAAAATCTGTCAGCAGAAAATTATGGAATTTAAATAAGGCTCATAGAACAGTTGATGAAAACCTTTATCAGAAAACAACAAAAGGCAGACTGAGGTTGCTGGTATAGAAGTGAAAATTTGTTTGTCCCCACTATAGCTGACTTGCACTAGCATTTTCAACAGAATCCCTTTCTTTTTTCAAGCTCTAATACCTTTTCCCCTTTCATGAACAGAAATGTGTGCATATTTTGGTATGCTCTTCCCTAGATGAAATATTTTTATACATTTTTAATCACAGATGAAAGAGTATTAATATGCATTTCTGCACACACACATATTTAGCTGTAAATATTGACTTGAAAAAGTGTGTGTGTGTGGGCGGAGAGAATGAGAGCGAGCTGATGCTCACAGTTTAGTCTTAAGTTCAGGAAACCAAAACATAAATTTATATTTCTGTGATCTGGGTCACAGATCATGAACTGGATAATTTCATTTAACAAAATGGATAATGAAAACTCCATGCCCCTCCCCAGCATACACAGAGCCAGGCCCTTGGTTTTATAGTGTTAAGTGGTACCATACAGCTTCCCTTTTTGGAACCTTGAATTGCCTTCGATCATTATGCTTGTTCTAGATGGAGTTAACTACAAGACTAATAGGTGACACAGAGGTTATGTGGGAATAGTTGAGACTTTCAAGTGCTAAAGTGCACCTAATTTACTGCAGCAACTCATTTTTATTTACTTTCCTTACTGCTAATTTTGTTTTAATTTTCCAAACTAGCTTAACACAAAGACACAAGCATTGGATTGTTAATTGTATTTAAAAACAAAACAAAACACCATTGGTGATTTCTATTGAAGATCCTTTCTCTCCACATACTCCAGATTCTCCTTCTATGTACTGCAACTAATTTACACTAGTCATATTTTATAACAATATACATGTGAAATCCATAAACACTGAGAATTGTTCTGTCTATTTTTAGCATCACTCTGCTAAATATCTATTCAGGCTTTAAACATGCCTCCAAAGGATGTTTGTAACTTTGTTATGATATTCATGTTAACCTGTGAAGCTCCACCGGATGAGATTTCTTGTGTAGCAAAAGCAACCCACTTTGAGATAATGCAAATAGAAAGGCACAAGTTCACAGTGGTGATGGCTAGTTTCCATTTCCAGATATGAACAAGAAAATCTGTCCAAGGTCTAATGCCTCTACAGCTACAATGAATATTGCATGAACTAAAGTCAAACCATCTTAGAAAGGCTATGCATAATGGAACACTTGGGTATTGATGGTAGACATTGCCATGAGTCACGATGTGACAATGACCACTAGCACAGATAGTTTATATACAGTATTCATGAAAACATCCCTAGCAGTGGAGACAGAGCTTTCACACATTAAAACATCAGACATAGATATACCACATGCTGGGGGCAAATATGGAATGCTTATCTCTGTTTTGTGCTGGTTGAAAATCTTCCAGTCTTCTGTCTACTTATGTCTCTGGAAATAAATTGCGTCTCTCTTCCTATAACATTTGTTGCCCCCAGCATGTGGTATGTCTGGTCAAAATGGACTTTTGGTTTGATTTGGCATGGCAGTTCTGATCGTGGATGAAAATTATGTCCTAGAAGACCATTCCAAGGCTGTCCTACAGGTACTAGGGTAATAAAAGGGGCCAAAAATATACACTAATTTTTGGAGTCCCAGTAGTGTTTGTTTCTGGGGAAGGGAGTCTCTGCCCCACAGGCCTAATGTGGCCCACTGAGAGTTTTAATTCAGTCCTGCAAGGATCTGGATGCCCCTTTTCTGATGGTAAAGAAACATCCACTAGCTCCCTTAGCAAGGACTCACTTTTTCTCATCTCAGTTCCCAAAGCTCCTGGAACCAGGAGAGTGCTCAGTCCACCTTCCCATGTGGTCTTTCCTAAAAATAACAATGCTACCAGCTGAAGTCTACAAATTTGCACTTGATTTTACTGGCTTGAAAGCATTTCTGGGAATACTGAAGATACTTCTGTCTTGTTTACTTGAGGACTTGTGCTCTGTATCTCTATGCTCTGTACATCACCCTCTCCTGCTTCTCAAGATCCCCATCCCTCTTGCATTTGCAGAATTCATCCAGGACAACATTTTGTTTCCCCTCCATGGTACATCAATTACAAAGGAAATTTATTTGACACATAATGGCATGTGCTTTGGGGTGTTTTGTCTGTGTGGGTGTTTGAGATAAACATATTGTAATTAATTGTTACAGATGTATGCTGCAGTGTACATTTGCCAATCAAAACAGTTACCGATTTCAATATGTAAAAAGTGGTAGTGGGTGGATAGGTGGGTGAGCTGTGGAATATATTGTGTGCTTCCATTAAGTGATGTCTTTTCCATATCTTACTCTGCAGTAGGCATGACCATGACAAATTTAGACAGCATAAGTTCAGACTAAATCACGATGGAATAATTAATCCACCTGAGACTTTTTCGTTCTGCATTTAATATGAGGCTGTCATCTTACATTAATTTTCACACATGCCCTTGCTAAATATGAAATTCAGATTAAAAAAAAAACCCAGCACAAATGAGCACTATATAGTTATAATCTCCATTAGGGAATAAACAGGTTAACTGATCACATGTCTAGCTTTTCTTCTATTACATACTATTAAAATTAGGCTCCCAACTATTTTGGTCATAGGAGATTATGGGAGAAAATTGATGTTTTCAGGAAGCCGTACCAGTGAAATGTACAAGACAGATGGGAACATTTAAAGCAGAGGTAGAATCAAGGAGTCTTCTAGATGTGGTTGCAAAGCAACTTCCCAATATTGTTCATCAGTGGCTATGCTGGCAAGGAGCTTCAGATATTTCCAGTCCAATGACATCTCAAGGACTGTTTGATTTCCATCTCTGGTTTCCATAGCTGTTATTTGGTGGTATTAATAGAGCATTACAAAATAATTACATGTTAGCTAAGAGATGCTATACTACAGCCTTCTTTCTTTAGCTTGCAAGGCAGAAAGCCAGAAGTTACTGTAGATAGATGGAAGACACTTTACTTTGTTACTAGCAGAAGTGCAAAATACATCTGTTCTTTCTCTCTGCTCTCCTTTTTCTCTCCAAGTGTTTTTCCTTTTCTTTCCCACTATTCTATTTTTTAACCTTCTCCACCTCTGTCCCATTCCCTGCACCATGTTTATTTATTCTTTTCCTTTCTTATTTCTCCTTTACCAACTGTTTAGTGGTTCTCTGAAGAAATGAATCTCCCAGCGCTATCTCCAGCCTTGTCTCTAGTATATACTAAGGACTCCTGGTATCTAAAAATGGTACTTCAAGCTACAGACAGATTTTACTTTATTCAAGTAAATTAGTTAGCTTTAGAAAACACCCAAAACACTGGCAAATCTCCTTAGTATCTTTGGCATATTCATATGACTAGATTTCATGGTCTTGGAGCTATGCAGAGAAAGACAAACAAGATAACGAATTATTTTATCTTCTTAGGATGATGCAAGGCTGCCTTCCACTGAGTCACACTGATCCATTGAATTCACTACTGTCTACACTGTCTGGCAGAGGAATTCTGGGATTTCACACATGAGTCTTCCCCAACTTTACCTGGAGAAGCAAAGGATTCAGATGCCTTTTACATTTCAGCAAGTGGACTAACAGTCTTTTCTAAAGATTCTGGTAAACCTTAGGGCACGAAACAACACTTTCAACCCTCAAAAGCAATAAAAGTTAAACTGATTTTACAAACAGGTGTCACAAATCTTCACCCTCCAAATCCAATATTCTTTCTCCCGTTCAGATTTCTCTAATGTCCCCTTTAAACATTAAAATTATTGTTTATCTATAATTGCTGCTCAGGCAATGTTTAAATGACCTACACAGGGAATTGGACAGGGGGAGTGTGTCCCTGTTAGTCCTTCTTGATCTCTCAGCAGCTTTTGATACCATCAACCATGGTAGCCTCTGGGCTGCCTTTCTGGGATGGGACTTGGGGGCATGTTATGCAGTGATTCCAGTATTTTTTGGAGGGGTGGACCCAGAAGGTGGTGTTGGGGGACCCCTGTGTGACTCCTTGGCCACTGGCCTGTGTGGTCCCACAGGGTTCTGTGTTGTCCCCCATGTTATTTAACATTTACATGAAACCACTGGGAGAGGTCATCCAGAGCTTTGGGGTGTGGTGTCATCAGTATGTGGATGGCACTCAGCTCTATCACTCCTTTCCATCTGACTCCAAGGAATCTGTCTCTGTGCTGAACCAGTGCCTGTTGTCAGTAATGAACTGGATGGTGGCGAACAAATTGAAATTTAATCCAGAAAAGTTAGAAGTGCTTCTGGTCAGTCCTAAACCATATCAGGGAATTGGGGTTTTTTCCTGTGCTGGATGGGGTTACACTCCCCCTGAAATCTCAGGCTCACAGCCTGGGTGTCCTCCTTTATTCCACTCTGAGCCTAGATACCCAGGTTTCAGCAGTGGCCAGGAGTGCATTTGCACAGTTAAAACTGTGCCAGCTATGCCCATTCCTTGAGATGTCAGATCTGGCTACAGTGACACATGCCTTGAATATATCCTGCTTGGACTACTGTAATGCACTCTACGTGGGACTGCCTTTGGAAACTTCAGCGGGTTCAAAACTCCACAGCCAGAATGCTGACCGGAGACAGTCATAGGCAGCATATAACTCCCGTATTGAAACAACTTCACTGGCTACCGGTTCATTTCCAAGCACAATTCAACATGCTGGTTATGCCCTATAAAGCCCTATACGGTTTAGGTCCAGACTATTTGAGAAACTTTATCTCCCCATATGAACCAGCTAGATCCCTAAGAACTGCAGGAGAAGGCTTTCTGTTAGTCACACTACCATTACAAGCTTGCTTGTTGAGGACACGAGAGAGAGCCTTCTCTGTGGCTGCTCCCACCCTATGGATCTCCCTTCTGCAGGAGGCTAGACTGGCCCCTTCCCTGCTGCCCTTTCACTGGCAGGTAAAAACATTCTTATGCAGGCAGACTTTTTAAAATCATGCAAGTCTGGTTTTATTGGGGGGTGGGGGTTGTTTTAGGCTTTTGTTTTTAACTTTTGTATGTTTAAATTTTAGCCTTTTATTTTAGTGTTTTAATTAGGTTATTTTAATTGTTTTTAAAAATTCTGTTTTAATATGTTTCTGTACTGTGAGCCACCTTGGGTCCTTTTTTGAGAGAAAGGTGACACAGAAATAAAATAAAATAAATAAACACCAAATCCCCACATATGAGACCAGGATGTGATGCAGAGTTTAAAATCTCTATTCCTGAAGCAGAATTTTACCCATCACTATTTTTAATGATCTAAAGCAATCCAAATGAGAAGAACTATGACATTTACTTTCTAAATACCTTTTCAAATTTTAACCAGATAGCAAAATAACTGTTTTTACTTCCATGCATTAAGGAAATCCTATGTGTTAGGGGATATTCAGGGAGCAGATAACACTGTATGGATAATTTAGTAGAAAGTTTAGTTTCTCTGATGATGTGCATGACTTATATTTTTCCCACATAAGAAGTTTTTAAACTCCAACAAAAAGCCTGACAGATTGCTTTATAATGCAAATACAATATGAATGAGCTAAACTCAACACAGTCTGAGTACAGTGAAAAGTGCACCTGATCAGGGATACGTGTTTTCCAAGAGTGTTTTTATATGCTGCAAAAGCAGCATGCCAGATAATATTTATACCTCTATTTTACAATGATTCTGTGTTGTACACATCAGTTCAAATGCTAAAGGTTGTCTTGTTTTATGGAAAAGAAGAAATGATATGATTATATACCTGAACTTGAAGCCATAGGAAGAATGGAGCTGAAATGCAGGGGCATGTGCAGTGGAAAATTGTAAGTATCCACAGTGGCCTTCTTCAACTCAACATTCTCCAGATGTGTCAGATGACAATATCCATAGTCCATGGTGACTATAGATAGTGTGACTTGGAGTTCAGCACACTTGAAATGTTCCAGGCTGGGAAAAAGGATGACCACAAAGAGCACAGAAAGAATGTAGAACAATTCTCATGCAAATGTAGAGTGGGAAGGGACCTGGAATATCATGTGCAGGGCTGGAGAAAGTATAACCTATGGCCTGCATGTGTTCCAATTGCATTTTTTTATTTTTTTATTTTTTGTAGTTCATAAGCACCCCAGGACTCCTCTAATGCTCCACAGACCCTGATGTTTTACAAACATGGTAGCCTATTACACACACACCATAACCCAAACTGTTGAAAAACATGATGGTTTGGCCAGTTCCCTCCATTACCCTCTTACTCACCTCCAAAGAGTGGAGAAAATGGCTGTATTTCAGCTGGAAAAAAAGCAATTTTGTCATGTCAATTCTGATCACTTGGGATGAGGGGGTTGGGGGCTAAAAGGATATATTACTACCCTAAACAACTTCAGGAAAGCCACTAAGACAGATCTCTTCCAGAAGGCCTTTTCTTGAATAAATCCCTGGCCACCAAAAGAAAAGAAATCTAGCTTCTGACCCGACCTCGCTATAGCCACTGTTTATTGTTATTTATGAATTTAAGAATGTTTTAATTTTAATCTGATTAATTGTTTTTAAGGGGAGGGGTGGGAATGATGGTTTGGGAATGCATATTTTAATGTTGTAAGCCACCCCGATTGCGTTTCGTAGAGGGGCAGGATATAAATAAATTAATAATAATAATAATAATAATAATAATAATTCTCTTCCATAATTGGTCTAGTTTAATCTCCCATGCACTGCATATTCTACAATAAAAACTTATTTGACAAGTATTTGACTGCTTCCCTGGAAAGATGCAAGGTATATCTGTCAGCCCAAACAGAAAAATTTCTGTACACTTCCCTATCTATCACTTGATCCCTGTGGTTACATCAAAGAAACTTTTCACATACAAATTACACATGAATTAAAAGTGCAGGTTGAAATAAGGCTACACAACTTATCAGGCTTACTTGACAGCTAACTCCATTAAAATGACTCTTATCAGTATATCTGTATATATCTATTCTACCACACCGACTAGTCAGACATATTTCTTTTTCATGGGATATCCATCATCTCTTATCTTATGGCACCAGTCTGCACATTGGCTGGAAAATAAATCAATGATTTAATAAATCCTCCTCTTTCCCCTTGCCTGCTCCTCCAGGGGTCTCTTGCTGTCTCCTCTCCTCTCCTTCTCCCTCCATCCTCAGCACCCTCCTCCCCCTCCTCCTCCTCCTCCTCTGCCTTTCCTGATCTCTGGAGCTGAAGTGGGGCCAGTGCAAGGAGGCCCCTGGCCGGCTTGCGAGAGAGCCAGCAGGGGAAGGAGGAGAGGAAGATGAAGCATAGTTATCACAGCCACCATGGAGAGGTCCCCAGAGGGTTTCAGCAGGGCAGCAGCGAGGTGAGCATCACACCGGAGGGCAGCCCATCTGGAGGAGGTGGATGAGGAGCCACCGGGGCCCAAGCCTTTCCACCATGCCACCCAGCCTGTAAGTTTGTCGTGGAGTTTTCTTTGGCAAGGTTTGTTCAGGAGTTTGCATTTTCTTTCTTTCTCCTCCTCTTCTTTCTGTCCGTGACAGCTGCCTGTCATGGATCACAGCAGCCCCAAAGCCAGGTCCCTAAAAGTAGGACCCAGTCTTGTGAATATTCATCCCTTTTTCCTACTCCCCTGAATTGATTTTTTTTTAAAAAAAAATCCTCCCCTAAATTGATTTTTTTTGCAAAAGAACTGCCAAAAAAACTAGTGTTTTTTTTTAAAGCAGGGTTTTTGGATTTGCCTCGCCTTAACGCAAATCCAACTGAATGCAGTCGTGTTAAAAATGGCTCACAGTGGGAACCGCACACATATAAATCAATCAGGAAATCGATTTATTCATCAGTGGGAATGAGCCCATAAGTGTTGTTTTACAATTCAGCTTTTGATTCAGTGAGCCAATTTGGGACAAGCAATTGGCTTTATGGATAGTGCACGCTCTCTCTCTCTAGAACCAGCATTGTCAGTATCTATTCATCCAGTCAGTTTACTTTTCAGCCTGCCTGTAGATTTGTACATAAGATCCTATGTGTTTCCTATGAGCAAGAAATATGTTTGATTCATCTGTGTGGTGACAAGTTCCTTGTTCCACCATCAGTAAACCCTGTTTTCACTCCCAGGAGAATTCTCCAATCTATTATTGAAGCAGCATCTCTTTTCAATTTTCTGTACAGAATGAAGGCAAAGAGAGTTTTAAGACTTAGCATATATTCTCAGAAGCATAAGCTCTTCGATGGTAGCCACAAGCTGTAGCACATCCACCAACATTTCACAATGGAAAAATGGGACATTTGTGACCAAGCAACATCAGTGGGTGGTCAGGATGGTAACAATTATTAGCAAGGAAGAAGATAAACTAGGAGAAGCTACAGCAGTTTGCTTTTCCATGAGTCTACAGGGAAGGGAAAGATACCAGCCCCTCCTTTCCAACTGAGTTGAGTTCAAATTACCTTTGCACTTGGAACTGAGCTTGTATCAAATGTAATAAAGTGAGGACAAAAGTGTGAAATAGAAGGAGGGAAAGTAACAGGTGCATTTTAAAAGCAACTGAAAAAGGAGATGCAAATCAGGATTGTTGATGGATATGTTGTAGACTTCAGGTTTCTTTCACAACAGCAGAATTAAAAAAACTATTTACTTTTGAAAATCAGCATTGCAATTAAAAAAAAACCCAGTGATAGCGGCAAGTACTTTGGGGACTTTGGAACTACAACTGTAACTAATTATTTTTAAGAAAATTGTTCCCATTCTCTATCAAAATTCTACCAGACATGTGGACCAAAAATGATTACGAAATTTGGACCTGAATATTTTAATTACTACTGTACAGTCAAAAATTAATGTGGCTAATGTGTTTCTTAATAAAAGTCAGGACCCACCAACCTCAACTGTATATTTTTCATTGAGGGCACAGAAGGAATCTGACAGTCTTCATGGATTCTGAAGAACATGTTTCAAACCAAAGTTGCACACAAACTAAAGACTTATACTTTCTCTTCCAAAGAGAAATGCTCATTATTTCTGTGTTTTTCCTAGAGGATAATCCATGATTTAGCAACCCACAGAATATGGTCCATGGAACCATGAATTCAGCAATGAACATACTTTGTGTGTAAATCAGAGATTATGGTGGAGTGTCCATTCAGAATTGGTATAATGTAATGTAACAGTATTATAATGACAGAGGACTGTGAAAACACCAAGGCACAGAATTGATGAGGGGAGTGCAGATGTATGCCCCCATGTCTTTCTATGTTGGATTGTGTAACACTCCTGTAAAAGGTTCAGCTACTAGTGTAACAGTTGAGGACTCTTGATGTGTAAATTACCAACAGGATTCCATTCTAGGCTTCATTATGTGAGAAAGAAAATAAACTGTGATAATTTTTATGTATGTGGAACTGAGACATCTGAATCTCAAAGGAAGTACCTTTTTGTGTTGCTAATGGATTTTAAAGTTTATTTCCTGGATTTAAAATACTTTGTCTCCCAATACCACATGACCAGGAGTAGTGGCTTGCCTGTATAGATACCCTTCTATATTCAGAACAACATCAACAACATCTTGACAAAATGCAGACCTAAATGCAGACATAATGCTATGACTAACATCACCCATTTTTCCTCCTCCCATATTATTTTTAACACCTTTGCCTGATGAAGAAGCCAGTGGAGCTTGAAAACCTTGTGACATGTATTTTGTGCATTTTGGTTGGACCAATAAAGGTATCACTTTTTGTGGATTTTTAGGTGTTGTTGTACTATGATCATGCAGTAGATCTTCTGCTCTCCTGCCTTCTGTCCATTAATGTTGCTGATTTATTCAATAAAATATTGTTCTTTATTTAACCCTCACCCCCATAGCTGAGATGGCTAATGACAGAAGAATGAAAAACACCTACATCTGTCAAGATTTCTCTGTCCACACATACTATAAATGAATTCATTCTAAAAAACTATAAAACATATTTCCTATTTTCCTCTTTTAAAGATGTTCAATTTCTAAAATGTATAAGACACTTAATTTTTTTTTTAAAAAAAGTCATTAAAAACCCAGTTATGTGATGATCCAAACAAGGTTGAACACATTTAAATTCCATTGATTTCAATTAACGCTGTTGCTGAAATTTGCAGTTATCTTGTTCAGTATATAAATTTGACCAATTTCCAGTGCTCTAGTGTAATAGGAACTGAAAATGGTTTGCCTAAGTTTTCCTTTGGTACACAATTATAAGTTAGTTGAAGACTCTTGAAGAACATCATTCTTTTAAGTGCTTTCTAATGATGCTTTTTGTAATCTAGGGACACTTTAGACAGAAGACTTAGAATGACACACACCCCCACACACAAAAGATTGTAAAGATATACCATCTTTCTAATTGGATGTTTGTAGAAAGAAGACAAAAAAAGATAGAAGGTGGGAAAACACAGGAAAGTTACCAGTCAAAGGTTGCATCCACACTGCAGAAATAACCCAGTATGAACCACTTTAACTGCCATGGCTCAGTGCTATGTAATCCTGGGATTTGTAGTTTGTTGTGGCACTGGAGATCTTTGACTGAAAAGGCTAAATATCTCAGAAAACTACAAATCCCAGAATGCCATAGCATTGAGGCATAGCAAAATGATGTCAAACTGGGTTATTTATGCCAGTCAGATGCAATCAAAGATAATGGTGTCTGAATCTTCTGTAAAATATATGAATCTTCCAGACTGATCATTCTGTAGATGCTAGGTCTTTCTGTTTTCAGGATTTCATGGTGTGTGTCTGTGTGTGGGAGGTTGTTTCTGAATCCAGTTGTGCCCTCAATACTGTATACCAGTGGCGTCACTAGGCTTGGTGTCATCTGATGCTTTAACTCATGGTGTCACTGCCCCGTTGACCTCTTCCCATACTAGACCATACATAATCTTTAGTAATGTTTTTTTTTGTACTAATGTTACTCTTTGGTTGCAATTCCTGTATATTATTGAATGTAATGGTAATAGTTGTGACATGAAACAACTAGCTAAATTAAAATTAGGCCTTCAAATTACAATATCATACACACAACCTAAATGGATTTTCATGTACTGGATTTATTTTTTTATTGTTTATTTTTTAAAGTTTCTACTAATACTTGAAATTCACAAGAAAAATACTGGGAAGAATGAACATTGTGTGATTATTAGATCCCTTCCCTGATAACCAACGCTATAACTACTACCAAATGCCAAGGCTTTTGGACAGTCTAATGGAGCCCCTAGGCAGGCCGATTGCATGATAAAAGCCTAATCTATTATGTATTTGTGTATGTGTATGTACTTGTGTTTTGTGTTATATTTTGTATGTTATTTTATGCGTTTTTTTAACAATAAAATATATTTTAAAAAAACCTAATCTGGAAAATAAAACCACAGGATCCATTATTAACTCTTATTATCTAAATGCTGCAATAAAATACCAATACTCTACTATGTATCAAGTATTTGATGCATTCTTTTTTATTTCAGTGGCATTGAACCAGCTGAACACGGTCGGCCCTTCGTATTCATGGATTCAACTATCTATGGTTTGAAAATATTTTTTAAAAAAATACAAATTCCAAAAAGCTAATCTTGATTTTTGCCAATTTTTAAAATAAGAGTAATCATTTTACCGTATACAATGGTACTTGGAACCAAACACCAGCAGATACCATGGGCCAACTGATAGTACTTTTTTTCAGGGGTGGGGGGGGGGGGAGAAAGTCAGCGATAAGATAACTGTTGCAGAAAAACAAGTTTTCTTCTGAATTGTAAGTAATAATGAAGAAAGGTTAATTGTCTCTTCTATGTGATAATTGTTTCAAAATCCTCTGGCAAAATTTTATTTTATTGAGTTTGTTGAGAAATGCAATCAGTTAAAGCCAGAAACTAATGTGTTCTTCCATTGCCATTCCCTTTCCTTGTGTGTCATGTCTTTAGATTGTAAGCTTGAGGGCAGGGAACTATTGTTGTTGTTGTTGTTGTTGTTGTTCTTTTTCTTGTAAAGTGCAATGTACAATGATGACACTCTATAAATAAATAAATTGATGATGATGATGATGATGATGATGATGATGAAGATGATGATGACTGGCAACAACAATAACAACAAACAAGACCACAAAATTCTGTATTATATAATTATTCTCTTTTTGGCAATGAAGGGGAAAAGAACTGAAAGGAAACATTTTTGAAAATAGAGCATTCATATGTGTAATATTAATGATGATAATAATCATGTTCACGACAAAGTTACTCTGAAATTCTGTGCCCTGTGAGATGTATGTGTGTACATATATAATCAGACCCTGATCAAATGTTAATTCTTCTGGGTTTGCATGGCTAGAGGATAGAGGGAGGGAAGGAATTATTCTGAATACATCCTGTAGTTACTCTAGCCTAGTCTGAAGATGCTTGTTAGTTCTGTGACTGATTTAAAATAGGTCAGACTGGAAGGTCTCTGTGGAATTGTAATTAAGTGGATGAACATACAGACAGAACCTGACAAGTTATATTTGCAAATGTGTATGCAATTACAGTGACCCATAAAAATAGTTATTTGCGGTTATAGTTGCACTTTTCACAGAGTAAATTATTCTAAATAATTCTTCTCCTATTAACTCACTGTTGCCTCAGTGTAAACAAAAGAGCAACAGCACAAAACACAGAATGGTCCAGCAGTTGAATAATGGGATATTCCTCTGCTACCATATAGTAAGGCCACATCCAACAACAACAGCAACAACAACAACAACAACAACAATAGATGTGTAACCAGAAATATGTGGTTGCACCCTCCAAAGAAGAAAAGTGACTAGGTAGAGTTTAGTTATGCCTAAGTTATTGCAAAAAGAAATTCATTACATGTAACTAGTAATGTGTAATGATTAACTTCCAGTCTCTCAGACAGAGAGATATTTGTATATGGGAGCTTATATTCTTCACTAATTTTGTTCTTGAAAGGAGCAATAAATCATTATAGCAATTTTCTTCCTAAGGCAAGAAAATCTAAAAATCACACTTTTCAAATGCTATTTATGATTCAAGACTTATTCTGCACAAAATTATCACATGGTATTTTTGCACAGAAAACAGAGTAACAACATTTTTTGGAACATAAATATTATCATCTGCCTAGAAAATGCTTTATCCTGTATAGAAGATGTTGTTTTCTGTGCAAAACCCTCATGTACAAATTTTGTGGAGAAAAAGTCTCAGACTGTGAAGATCATTTATTGTCAGTCCAGGGTTCTCCTCCTCAAATCATGAACTACATTTTTGAACATTTTCTATTATTTTAAAATATTATTTCCATTCATATAAAGGAGAGCAACTTCTGGTACTGTTAAGTTCTTTTATTTGGCCAGTAGACAAATATTTATCAAGCCAACTGCTTTTAGCAAAGCAGCTCTTTTTTTGAAGAAGGAAAAAAAAAAAGCCAGTGGAACAATATGTGACACATTCAGAGAAAGAAAACAACTTATCACAGCAGAACATATGGACATTAGACAGGATTTACTGAATTGTGAATATTGTATTTTAAACAATAGATGTGCTCAAAACATTAGACCCACATCTTTCAGCTATGCTTGAAAATAAACAGAATCCATGAGCTTCTGTCGTTTGCAGCTAAATCAAATATCCCTTCTTCTGTAAGAAAAATGAAAAGAAATATTTGATTGTACATAATGGACGTGACACAATCTGAGGAAAGAACATGCAAGACCCATTGTTTGGAAAGGGAATGATATACTCAAAACAGGCTGGGGCACAGAGGTTCTTTTTTTCAAAAACAAGATATACTTAAGAAGATTTGATAAAAATGATAGCTAGGCACACAGAGAACAACAGTCACAAGGAAAAATGCAGCAAAACATGTATTCCAAAGATGGTTGCTATATTTCTAATATTAATACCAAAATAGGAAATATGCTTGGAGAAGAAAATATTGAAGATTCAGATATTATCTTTGTGGAAATGTTTCTTCATATTTTGTAGTCCAGAGGTGGATAATGTCCAAATTCTGGGAGCTGAACCTTTACCTTTTTTGACCTACAAGGAGCAACTGGGACCTTTGAGCATATTGGGTACTTTGCTGCATTTCCCTCTTCAGCCAGGGCATTAGATCTCTGGGAGGGGGGCATTTATTTTCAAAACCACAAGTGAATGGACAATCAGTTCCACTTTGTGTTTCTGTGTGTGTGTGGGGGGGGGGGGTCCCCCTCTTAAGATAAATGTTTCTCTGTGTATTAGTGGCATGGGGGTTGGGCTGGGACTCAGGATCTGGGGGCAGCATGTAGCCTGTGCTTTGCCCACTCCTGATGTCTCATGGAAACATTCAAAATACGGTGGGGTGCAATTTTTAAAAATCATTTAAGAAATATCTGGAGGGAAACTGTAGGCAGTCTGCAGTCTTCACTTCCCCCACCCTTTTTCCAGAATGTGTGATGTCTTGCCAGTTCCAGGCAACCTTGAAAACAGTGAATAATTTCCTTTCCAATCTGGGTTTTATTTGTAACACCAACTGCTTGGGTTGCCCTGGTAGGTGACTTATGTGAAGAAATTTCCAGTATGTGTGTGAACTTGTTGATCCCCTGGAGCTTTCAGGAGCTTTCAGTAATATCAACCATAGTATCCTTCTGAATTGCTTTTCTGGGATAAAGCCTGGAGGAACAGTGTTACATTGGTTCTGGCCCTTCCTTGGAGCTGCTTTAAAAGGGAGGGGGGGCACTGGAGACCTTATGTTCCATTCTTTGCCATCGACCTTTGGGATATTTCAAGGTAATATGGCAGATAAGCACAGCCTTCACTCCTTGGGTCTCATGTGGTCTCTATTTGTTCCCAAAACCTGGTGTAGCCCTATCCACAGTTATCTGAACATTATACACTGCCAGATTGTGAGTCAAACTGTTTTGAAAGTCACTTTGGAAATCTTTTAAATAAATAGTATCAATGCTAAGGAGGTATAACATTTTTGAAATTGTTCTCTCAAGTGGGATGACATCTACATTCCTCCAAAGGGAAAATATTCCTTCCTACCTCTATAAAAGCTTAGTAACCAGAAGCTTCTGAGGGTAGTATGAATGTGGTGACAGTAGCACTCATGGTTTTTATTTAAACATCCTGGGTTCTTGAACATTGATGGATTGGGAATGGAGACTGTAAGGACTAAGAATAAACATGAATTTCCACACAACACTTTGAGAGATGAGTGCAAAGCACTAATTTCAGGCAACTGTTGATTTCTAAGCAACTGTGGATATTATCAAGTTTATTTGTATTGTATAGTGTGTGTGTGTGTGTGTGATTCATCCTAACATAAGCAACAATGAAACAACAGCTCAGTTTCTGTGAGATTAATAGAAGACACAGCCACCTGAGATTGTTCTAGCAGTGGGAACTGGAATGTGAGATAGATTCCACATTCATTTCTGTTGAAGACTGAGCTATGTATACAATTTTGCACACATGTAAATGGCTGTTATTCATAGAAATGGGAGTTCCCATTGCAACAGATCTGGGCATACAACTCAATATATTCTGATTTCTTCATGACAACACATGTGTATAGTTTCAGGCTTTATGATGAAGGTGGTGAGGGAAGGAGCTAGTCTAAAGCAAATCATACTGGCATTTCCCCACAGATATATCTCACTCATCTACAAAACCAAACCAAACCAAACCAAAATACATGTATTTTGTCACTTCCCATTATTCTGTTGCCCTTATAGGTACATCTGTTTGATATTTTTATAATATGATGTCTTCACGTGTAAACTATATACTAATTAGTATATTCCTGTCTTTTTAGCTTTACTTTACCATTTGTCCTCCATGTCCTATGCCCCATCCACTTTGGGGGATGATGATGATGATGATGATGATGATTATTATTATTATTATTATTATTTTAGTTCTGGAAGACCCTAGGGGCTATAAAAGAGCCCTAGGCCTATCCCTGACTTAAACCGAGGCCTCTGCGTTGCACATTCTGCTTGAAATTGGACAGCTGAATTATGATAGCTCCAGAGCCAATGTCTGCACTTAATGTGAGGAAAGTTGAATAATGGAATTTTCTACTTGAAGGAAATCGTTGTGACAAAGAATTCAGCAATCTCCAAAGAGTGATTAGATATTGGAATAAAATTATACCAATAATAGCCAGCTGACAATACCAAAATGGTACTCTATGTGCTGTCAGTTTGTGACTGGCTTTAATGCTTATGTTACCATTTTGTGACTGATGCGTTTCATTTTTTTTCTCAGCTCTCTTTGAGTAGAGAGTTTAAGAAGCCCTGCTTTAAGGTATTTCCTTAAAGGAATGTGAATATCTTTGTGCAAACCTGGGTTAATATAAACAGAAGTTTATTGTGCTTTAGCAATTTGCCATAATATTAATACACAATTAAAACTTGAGAAATAATTCATTACAACAGTATAGATTTTAAAACTCTAAAACTCTTCCCATGGATGATCAGATTCTAGGTAAATTTCTAGACCACTTTTAAACCTTGTATTATGCAGTTGTAAGACATAGAAATATAAAGCACAGAAAAATAAAGCATGTGGTGGCTTAGTGGTTAAGATGCCAATTCTGACGATCAGAAAACCAAAAGGTTGGCAGTTCAAGGCCCAAGGACTGCATGATGGGGTTAGCTCCAGTCACTAGTCCCAGCTTCTGACAACTAGCAGTTCAAAAGTATGCAAATTCAAGTAGATAAATAGGTACCAGTTCAGTGGGAAAGTAACAGTACTTGATGCAACCATGCTGGCCATATGATCACTGGAGTGGTCTTCAGACAATGGTGGCTTTTTGGCTTATTAATGGAGATGAGCATCACTCCCTACAGTCAATTACGACTAGACATTCATGCCAAGGGACTACTTTTTCCTTTATTTTTACCTTTATTGACCAATAATATGTTTCAGCATGAAAGAGCTTTTGAAAGTTGACTGACCTAGATGGAACCCTAGACTGTTCTGGAGCAAATGAAGCATGATCTTCAATCCAGTCCCCTGATTTTTCAAGAGGAGATCTAGCATATATCTTACCTAATAAATCTATCAAGCTAATTGGTCTGTAGTTTGCTGGGTCATTCCTCAGTCCCATTTTATAAACTGGAACTACAGTAGTTGTAAACCAGCAAGCTAGGAGGTAAAATGACAGATATGTTAATTAAAGAAAATAATGATGCAACTATTGGAGCCTACCAGCTAGAGAATGTGTAAGTCCATCTTGTCCAGGAGCTTTTCCATTTTTCCTAGCATAAACAGATCAGCAATGTTGGCATAGTAAAAAGTGACAGGTGCACAGCAATATACTATGTTACTTGGTATCTCTTTTTCTTCTTTATTTTCACCTTTCTGATTACCCATGAACCATAATAATACCTTCAGACATGGCAGAAGCTGCCATCTACGAATAGCCTAAGAGGATTTATAGAAGTAAATTGTAGGTCTTCTGAACGGATACACATCTCTAACAGATGTTTAGAAGAAAATAGTTAGAAAACATTGATATGTGTTATGAGATGTTGCCTTAGATTTTATGGAAACACATCATATCACAATTGATTAAGCAGATGTTTCTTGGCCATTAAAAATACAGAAAACCTGTTATTATATTTAAGAGGGGGAGCCATGCCCTTCTGAAAATGTGTAGCTATAGTTATGACTCACAACCCAGTTGATTTACAAAGAACAAAGAATGTAAGTCAAGCTGATATCAGCATTCAGCTCAGAGTTTTATCAGCAGTCCTGTCTAAATTCTAACTACCGGTTTGGATGCCAACATTACCATGGAGTTAGCATGCTGGTCGTATTTACTGAGCTTTTAGGCTTATGTTACTACCAAGCAGAGGACACTGGTGGGAACAGATGGATAAATGTAGTGCATCTCTGCAATGTTCATTTGTATGAGCACTTGGGAGAAACAGACTATTAGTTTCTGTTCTGTTTTAGAAGTGGCTTGTTTCAAAACTGCCACCATTGATTTTCAGGAGATCATACACAAGCTGCATATTTAGATCTCCTCCTGAGGTCCATTTTACTGCTTTTTATGGACTATCTATATGGCTATCTATTGAAAAAGAATGGTTACGAATAATGAGATACACGGGATATTCACTGTAGTAATCAATGTTTTTTTAAAAAGTGACAAACACAGGGAGAAACAATGGTCTCTATCGATTTCGTCTTGTCTTTCCTGCTTCTCCATGCTTTTGTTTCTTATTAGCAAATGTACTTGTTAGCAACTCAGTGCTGTATCATGCCATTAGTCTTGCATACTCCATAGGCTGCTTAGGTTCCTCCGCCCTCATTCTTTAATATGTTGTATGTTTAATCAGCAAAATGTTTTCTTTCTGTTTTATATAAGATAGCACCTTCTTTGTGGATGCCCCAGGCTCTGGAATTTCCTTTTTAGGGAGGCTAGAAAAAAAACTTACTGATTTTGAGAGCAAAATGATTTTAAAGAAAGGGTTTTTAATTGGGTACCCTACAGTTTTAAATGCTTTTGTCTGAACCTCCTTATCTTCTTTCCATCCTACTGAGTTGGATGCAAACTACTTTTGCTCTTTGACCTCATTTGGCACAATGGCATTAACCTGAAGACAAAGGAGGAGGAGGAGGACAGAGAAAATGTAACATTTTAAACACAGCTGAAAAAAGCAGAATGACAGAGGGTTACATGGGGCTATCCCTGCCAAACTGGAACAGTTGGAGAGTGTTCATTTTAAATGTTGATCTGGTGTATGTTTGTAATGATATTGTGTTTGTTTTAATTCTTAAGCCACCTTGAGTTCTGGTTTTTGGGGAAAGGTAGGATTTAACTAAAGTATATAATAATAACATTTAGGACAAAGAAGTTTCTACATCAGAATAGGTAGAGAGGGTGGGGTTCTGAAATGCTAGCTGCCAGCCAACTGGCATTTGGGTACAGCTGGTTTCTGCAACAAAAGATCAAGGGAAGTAATAGTGCCACTCTATTCTGCTTTGGTCAGGCCCTACCTGGAATACTGGCCCATTTTAGATTGGCAAAAAGAGGTGTATTGATGGCTGCATGAAAGCCCAGCCTTTAGATGAGAAAAAGGGAAAGTGTGCCATGAAAACACTATTTTGGAGTTTTAAGGGAGAAGAAGCGCCTTTAAAAAGGAGCTTGATTTCCCCACTACTTTTTTTAAAAGGGCGCAACATTGCTATTGCATCTAAAGGCTAAGGTGTAGTTGCACGGTTAAATGTATCTTTAAAGTGCCCATTTAAAGGCAGCGATACAGGTGCGGATCATAATGGATCGTGGGTTGGGAGCATGCGTGGTGTGGACTTCACTTCTAATTAAAACGCTCAATGCCCTGCAGGTGTAAAAGCTGGGGTTTATCCGCGAAGTTTTTTAAAGCTCTCAATCCCTAGCTCCACCCCTAATCCGAACCCTAGACATGCGTAGTAGGGACTCTGGGATGCCGTTACTGTTATTCTACTGTGGATAACATGTCAATTCATTCACAAAATAAAGGGGTTCATTCATGATGCACCAGTGCAATGGCACAGTTTAAAAAGGCAGAGGAAACGCAATGATAATTTGACGGATCCTCATAAGTATACATTTGACCTGCGCAACTGCGCAGGTTTGCTGGCTCCCGGCTGCGGACTGCGCAATTGCACAGTTCCCAGCTGGCAATGATAATTTGACTGTATGGTGTAACTGCATTTGCGCAGTTCGCAAACCTGCGCAGTTGCGCAGCACAAATGTATACTTATGAGGATCCGTCAAATTATCATTGCGGTTCCTCTGCCTTTTTAAACTGTGCTGTTGCACTGGTGCATCATGAATGAACCCCTTTATTTTGTGAAGGAATTGACATGTTATCCACAGTAGAATAACAGTAACGGCATCCCAGAGTCCCTACTGCGCATGTCTAGGGTTCGGATTAGGGGTGGAGCTAGGGTTTGGGAGCTTTAAAAAACTTCGCGGTTAAACCCTAGCTTTTACACCTGCAAGGCATTGAGGAATTGCGCAGTTCGCAGCCAGCAAGGAGAAAAAAATTTAAAGGTTCACCGTGGCTAAAAGCTGCGTTCATTGCTGCCCATGTAGCTGCTCTGCCTGTGTTTGTAGCGTTCTGACCGCTTCCCATGTAGCTGCTGAGCCACAGAAAAGACTTCAGATAAGTCGTTCCCACACCCCTCAGTCTAGCTGCCCTGTACCTTTTAAATGCACACCTGGGGCTTGCAGTCTAGCTGCTGAGCATTAAGGTAAAGGCAACTTCATGTCACACTTTCCTGCCAATCTAAAAAGCCCCACTGTGTCCAGTTCTGGGCACCACAATTCAAAAAAGATGTGGAGAAATTGGAGCATATCCAAAGGAGGGCAACTAAAAAGGTTAAGGGTCTGGAAACCATGCCCTATGAGGAACGCCTTAGGGAACTGGGGATGTTTAGCGTGGAGAAGAGAAGGTTAAGAGGTGATATGATAGCCCTCTTTAAGTATTTGAAGGGATGTCATATTGAGGAGGGAGCAAGCTTGTTTTCTGCTGCTGCAGAGACTAGGATGCAGGAAAAGAGATTCCACCTCAACATTAGGAGGAACTTCCTGACAGTAAGGGCTGTTCAACAGTGGAGCACACTCCCTTGGAGGGTGGTGGAATCTCCTTCCTTAGAGGTCTTTAAACAGATGCTGGATGGCCATCTGTCAAGGATGCTTTGATTGGGAGTTCCTGCATGGCAGGGGGTTGGACTGGATGGGCCTTGTGGTCTCTTCCAAATCTATGTTTCTATGATTCTATGATTCTATGTTTCTCTGACAGAGCCTAGTCTCTTTAGACTCAGTCCTGGAGAACGAGAGGTATATTTGAAAGGGACAAATGAGCATTTTGAAAACTGTTTCAACAAAGCTCCAGTGTTCAAATAATGTATGTCTACAGATTCAGCCCACCAAACCTCTAATTGTCCCTGCCAAACTGATGATGGGCAGAGAATCAATGTGTTTGACCATAATAAAAGTTATCTTATTCAGCCACACACCTTAACCATTTGATCTAAAGTCCTACAAATTGGTAAATGAATATGATCAATTTAATGTATGTATTCCTGATGAGGAATCTGTAGTCAGGACAAGAGGCTACTGTCAGAACAGAACACAGAAAAGCAGAATGGTTCCAAATTGGCAAAGGGGTCTGACAAGGCTGTACCTCACCCTATCTGTTCAACTTGTATGCAGAACATATTATAAGAAAAGGAGGCTTGGACATAGAACAAGGAGGAGTGAAAGTAGGAGTAACCGTCTAAGATATGCAAATTACACCATAGTACTAGCAGAAAACCTCACAGACCTGGAACAACTACTAAGGAAGATCAAAGAAGAAAGTGGAAAGGCAGGCTTAATATTGAACATAAAAAATACAAAAATAATGATCACCGAGGATCTTCACAAGTTCAACTTAGACAATGAAGAAATAGAAATAGTAAAAGAATTCCCATACCTGGGAGCAAACATTAATAGGAATGGGGGACATCAGGAAATCAGACGAAGATTAAGAATGGGGAGGGCAGCCATGAAAGAACTAGAAAAGATTCTAAAATGCAGATATACAACTGAGCACAAAAATTAGAACCATACAAGCCATCATATTCCCTATTACCATATATGGATGTGAAAGCTGGACAGTCAAGAAAGATGATAGGAAGAAAATCAATTTATTTGAGATGTGGTGCTAGAGAAGAGTGTTGAGGATCCCGTGGACAGCCTAAAGGACAAACAAATGGGTCCTAGGGCAGATCAAGCTGGAAATCTCCCCTGGAAGGCAAAGTGACCAAACTGAGGCTGTCGTACTTCAGACACATCATGGGAAGGGAGGACTAATTGGGAAAGGCAATAATGCTGGGCAAGGTAGAGGGAAGTTTGATGGACTCTATTACGGAGGTCACGGGTTTTATGGGGTTACAGGAATTAAGCAGAGCAGTAGACGAGAGGGGTTTTTTGGAGATGTCTCATTCATAGGGTCGCCATGAGTTGAGATTGACTCAAGGGCAGTTAATGGCAACAGCAAATGTTTTTATTACAAGGCACTGCTTTTAAAACTACTTTCTCATTTTCTAAAGTGGATTATAGGAAGAGCTAGTTGTGCTTGTCTGTGGTTTGGATTTTCTTATTAATCCTTTTTTAAAAAATGAAATTTTCTACATCTATGCCATGCATTTGGTCTTGCATTTAAACAAACAAACAATATATATATATATATTTCCCCAAAGCAAGAGCAATGCCGTGTCAGGCATAAGCCACGTGAAAAGAAATGGGGTTTCTCCTTGGGCTTGCTGGGTACACAGTGTCCAAAGTCTTATAAAGTGTTGGTGGCTGTTCTTTCTAAAAGAATCTCAGCTTGTTAGGCACAGAGGCCAAATGTTTTAGACTCAAACATTGCTATTGCCACCAGTTGTCCATGCTTTATCACAAGATGTTCCTTCTTTACCGTAACTCATTTCCTCCTTGTACAGTCCAATTTGTCCATGCACAGATGGCACCCAGCAGTAAATCCTGTATTTTTCTTATCCTTCCTCTTCAATTAAAAAACAAAAAACCAAGCCCAAACTCCACAAGCAACAGTTTCTTTTCTTAATGCTCCCCTGAAGGTCAGTAACAACTTCATCATTAAATAGTGAACAATTTCTTTGTTTTTCTGTCAAAATAATGTGTTCTCTTGGAATTGATTGCTTAGAATAAAGCTTGGAATTTATTTAAGATATTTGTTTGTCATCCTTCAGCAGCTTGAGAAAGTTCACACAATTATAATGTCAAAACAATTAAAGGATTAAAAAAAAGAAAAACAAAAAGGAAGACACAGAATGAAAGAGAACAATCTGCAAGATTTTAATATTTAATACCAGTAACTGGTGGTGAAATCATCTTTTTCCTTGAAAATTTGTCATTGGTTTCTTAATACCTGGGTAAATTTGAATTTTTTTTTGTATGGAAAAATTTTAAAGGATTGTATTTTCTATATATACTCAACTATAAATCAACCCCATGTATAAGCTGAGGGCAGGTTTTGGGGCCAAAATTATGGATTTTAATATGAGCTGTGGATAATTTGCAGGTAAAACTTAGGGGCATGTAATAAAGGATGTAAAGGATGAAGCAAAGGAAACAATGCCAAACAAAATTTTGGCAGGCATAAATGTTTGCGCTAACCCAAAAGGCTGGATGGATAAGGAGGAAACTAATGCCACCATTTTCCTGCCAGAAGGAAAGACCAGAAGCAGAAGCAGAGAGAGGAGAGCCTTTTAGAGTCTGTCTGGATGGACTAAGCCAGTGACCCCAAACAATGTCCTTTAAGAGATTTTGGACCTCAGCTCCCAGAAGCCTCAGCCATGTTGGCCAAAATCCCTTTGGGGGCCACTAGCTCTCACCTTTTGCCACTTTACTCAGATAAGGGATTGTTCCTTTTCAGATAAAAATTAAAGTACAGTACTTATATTGATCCATGTCACCCCATTTTGGGGGCCAATTTTTTGACTAACATTTCTAGTGTTGTTGTTGTTGTTAGCTGCCCTTGAATCGGTTCTGACTCACAGTGACCCTGTGGATGAGACCTCTCCAAGGATCCCTGTCCTCCACTGCCTTGCCCAGATCCTGAAAGCCCTTGCCCACAACCCTCCTGATTGAGTCTATTCATCTGGTTCGTGGTCTTCCTTTCTTTCTTCTACCCTCTACTTTTCCTAGCATTATTGTTTTTTGTTTGTTTGTTTGTTTGTTTTAGTGATCCATGCATTCTCATGTGGCCAAAGTATGACAGTCTCAAGGAGAGCCCTGGTCTAATCTGTTCAAGAATCCATTTGTTTGTTTTCTTGGGTGTCCATGGTATCCTAAGTACTCTTTTCCAGCACCACATTTCAACTGAGTTGATTTTCTTTCTGTCTGCTTCCTTCACTATCCAGCTCTCACATCTGTAACATGGTAATTGGGAATACAGTGGCCTAAATGATTCTGACTTTAGTGCTCAGTTGTATGTCTTTGTTCTGCAGTATCTTTTCCAGTTCTTTCATAGTTGCCCTTCCCCTTCCTACATGAGTATATACAGTATCTACTGTAGGTAAGTAGTGTACATGTATCTGGAATATTGTACTTACTAACAGGATAAGTTTTTAACTGCCCTCAAGTTGATCTTGTCCCATGGTGACTCTGCTGATGAGACATCTCCAAGACCCTCTGTCCTCCACTGCTCTGCTCAACTCCTGTAAACTCACACTCATGATCTCTCAAATAGAGTCTATCCATCTTGCATGAAGCCTTCCTTTCTTTCTACTTCTTTCTATTCTTCCTAGCATTACTTTTCCCCCCCCATTTATTCATGTCTTCTCACAATGTGTCCAAATTGCAAGAACCTGAGTTTTGTCATCTTAGCTTCTAGGGAGATTTCTGGCTTATCTACTCCAGGACTCATTTGTTTGTCTTTTTGGCTGTCTATAGAATCCTTAGCACTCTCCTCCAGCACCACATTTAAAATGAGTTGATTATCCTCCTATCTTACTTCTTAACTATCCAGCTCTCACAGCCATACATGACAATACGGAATACAATGGCTTGTATGATTCTAACTTTTGTGCTCAGTTATATATCCTTGCATTTTAGGATCTTCTCCAATTCTTTCATACCTGTCCTTCCCAGTCTTAATCTGATTTCCTGGGTGTAGTCTCCATTTCTATCAATGTTTGATCCCAGGTATGAGAATTCTTTTACTATTTCTATTTCTCTGTTGTCTCATTCAAATTTATCTACGTTCTCTATAGTCATTATTTTTGTTTTCTTTATGTTCAACAATAGGCCTGCCTTTCTTCCTTGATCTTTCTTACCATAGTAGTTGTTCCAGGTTTTTGAGGTTTTCTGCTAGTATTATGGTGTCATCTGCACATCTTGGATTGTTCATATTCTTTCCACCTATTTTCCCTCCTCCTTCTTCTGTGTCCAGCCCTGCTTTTCTTGCAATATGTTCTGCATATAAGTAGAACAAGTAGGGTGATAAGATGCAGCCTTGTCCGACTCCTTTGCCAGTTGGGAACCATTTTGTTTCTTCATGTTCTGTTCTGACAGTAGCCTCTTGGTCTGAGTACAGATTCTTCATCAAGACTATCAGAAGTGTTGGCACTTTAAAGCTTCATTTTTAATGTTCCCCGAACTGCCTACTGTAGAGCGCAGAAAAGCTTTCCTTTATCATATACACATTTACATTTTTTTAAGCTGAGAGAGAATTTTAAAAAGAATGTCTTTAAGGGGTTTCCAAAGCCATTCATGATCTCTGCAGTCAAAGGCTTTGCTATAGTCTATAAAGCACATGCTGATTTTCTTTTGGAACTCCCTGGATCGCTCCATTACCCATCGTATGTTTGCAATGAGGTCTCTAGTGCCTCTTCTTTTCCTGAACCCTGTTTAGATCTCTGGGATTTCTCTATGTATGGTTGGAGCCTATGCTGTAGAATTTTGAGCATAATTTTGCTTGCATGGGATATTAGTGCTATGGTTCTATAGATGCTGCTATCTTTTGTGTCTCCTTTTTTGTGGATGAGGATGTATATTGATCATTTCCAGTCTGTTGGCCATATTTTTCCCCATTACAGGTGTATCTGTTGACATATGTTAGTTAACATTATAGTTGACTCTGTCAATGTGGATTGCAGCAGCTCAATTGGAATATCATCTGTTCCTGGTGACTTGTTTTTCACCATTTCTCTTATTACAGCTTCTACCTCATTTTTTAGAATTTGGGGTTCATCGTCATATGGCTCTTTATTCCATGTGTCCTTATTCTGTCATCTCTTTTATATAGCTCTTCTGTGTATTGCATCCATCATCTTTTTATTCCTTCTTGGTCTTGAATTGTGTTATTTGTATTGCCATAGAGTTTCCCAATCCTTGGTTTGAACTTTCCTTTGATTTCCCTCATCTTGTGGGATAGGTCTCTCATTCCCCCTTTTTTGTGGTAAGTTCTTAAAAATGTAATTTTAAAATATAATTTTAAGGTAGTTGGTTTCCATGTTTTGACTTTGCCAACAATAATATCAATGTGGTTTGTCCTCTAAGGTCCAATGAAAATTTGTGGAGTGGTATACTTTCTATCCACATATGAAAAAAGCAGGACATGTTGTGGCCAATATCTTTGTTATGGTCAATTTTTAGAAATTTACCAATTTTAAGACTTTATGCAATTATCTATATATCTATATCTATATTTGGCAGGATGTTATCAGTACACTGATGACACACAGATATACTTCCCTAAACTTTTTTTTAAAAAAGCTTCAGCTAAGGATAGTGTGTCTTTTCTGAATTAATGCTTAGGAAAAGTGTTGGATGAAGAAAAGTACACTGAAACTGCTCCTGACAAGACAGGTGTGCTTATGATCAAGGGTCCTAATTTGGAGTTGGAGTTGCATCAACCAGTGAAAGACTATGTTTGCCATTTCTGAGTGCTCCTTCTCTCCAAATATCAGCTCAGATATATGTGACAGTCAGGAGGGCCTGTTTTCAGCTTTGTCTGATATGCCAACTGCATTCCTTCCTAGACTCAGAGGACCTAAAGATGGTACTGCATGCTCCGGTCAGCTCAAGGCTGGATGTTTGCAATGTGCTGTACATTGGGCTATTTTAGATCAATTCCAGAAACTCCAGCTGGTTCACAATATGGCAGCCAGACTGATTACAGGTACATCCAGGAGTGATCACATTACACTGATTTTAAAAACACTTCATTGGCTGCCAATTAGTTTCCAGGCAAAGTACAATAGCAATAGCAATAGCAAATACATTTATATACTGCTTATCAGTGCACTTAAGCAGTTTATAGTGTGTAAGCTAATTGCCCCCAACAAGCTGGGTACTCATTTTAGTGACCACAAGGAAGGAGGCTGAGTGGACCCTGAAGCTCTGTCTGAGATTGAACTCACAACCCTATGGAGTACAGACATTTGCAGTACAGACATTTAACCACCAAGCCACCAGAGCTCCTGTATAAAGTGTTGGTCAGTACTTTTAAAGCCCTACACAGTTTTGGTCCAAGTTACCGATAGGATTACCTTTTCCCATATATTTAGGTCCTCTGGGAAATGTTTGCTGCAACCAGCCAGGACAAGACTGGAAACAGTTTCCCAGAGGACTTTTTCATCTGCAGTACTGAGACTGTGGAATGACCTGCTGGAGGATATAAGACAGTTGAAAATGTTGACTTCCTTTAACATAGTATTAAATACCCATTTGTTCTGGCAGGCATATCCAGCCAATTTTAAATCATAACTTTCAATTTGTATATAAACATATATATTTTAATAATTTTATAGTATTCTATTTTAACTGTGGGTTTATGTGTTTTCAATTATATGTTGTATTTTAACATACTGTGCCACACCTCAAAGAGTTGTTGTTGTTGTCGTCATCGTCTGCTGCTGCTGCAATGTATTTTTTCTTCTCTGTTATTTAAGGATATAATTCCTGTTATATAATCTGTTTCAATAATTTATTTTTTTTAAAAAAACCTAAAATGGTATTTTAAACTCCTTCAAATCCATGTGCTTTATTTTTAAACTTTTATAAAATAAGATTTTAGCTAATCTTTTATGTTAAATTACTATAAGCCACTTTAGGTTTCATGCCTGGAGAAAAGAAGGGTATAAACTGGCTGACTGAGGGCCAAAACAGACAGCCCTAAATGGGTGGCATCATGACACCTCTTTGAACACCAGATTGGGGCTGTGGCAATTGCATGCCATGCCACTCCTTTTTTGAGGTGGAAAAAGAGTGACCTTGCTGCCACCACTGTGGCTTTTTGGCATTTTGGTGGTGCAGCCATGCCGCTGAAATGACATGAAGTCGCTTCATGTGTGATCAGATGTGCAGCTTCCTGGCGGTGTGGGAGTGGCATCAGAGCATGTGGCATCTAAATGCCATGCTCAAACATGGCCCCAACACGGTACTTACTGATGGTCTATTTTGATCCTGAGTGACTGAATGATCAATCTTGTTTTGGAAAAGGACATTTTAATGGTCATAATGCTGACTGACACTTTGTTGAGATTTCTCTGGTATCAGTATCTGTATGTGCTTCTGTCTGCCACCTTAGCATATTGCTTAGGGGTGTATAAGGGTGTGTGTGTGTCTTTTCTACCTAAAGGAAATAAACAAAATACACGTTAGAAAAAGCATCCAAAAGTCTGGAGGAATAAAAACATGGGGTGTGAGTTGGAGAATTTGCCTGGCACTTAAAAAATACCAAATTTTTGTGGCCTATTTGTTGAAGGAGTTCCACAGAACAGGTGTTATGGTCCAAAAGATCTACTCTTAGGGGTCGTCACTTCACCTCTAACAAGGAAGGAACAGAGAGGATGCCTCCTTCAGATAATCTGAAAAGGTGGACAGGGTGATAATCTGAAAATGTGAACAGGGCACATTTATTTTTGGTGGTTTTTGAGAGAGGTAATCAATATCACCCTCATGCAATGGCCAACTCCTGACATAGTCATTAAGGGATGGGGGGGGGAGCAAGTGAAAATTATTCAACTAT
The DNA here is from genome assembly GCA_034509955.1 of Urosaurus nigricauda. Taxonomy (NCBI): domain Eukaryota; kingdom Metazoa; phylum Chordata; class Lepidosauria; order Squamata; family Phrynosomatidae; genus Urosaurus; species Urosaurus nigricauda. Next base: position 62,021,904 of record JAOEGL010000005.1, on the reverse strand, counting down.
GTTTTGACAGCCATTTCTATACAAACAACTTTGGGGCCTCCCAGTTGTCCAAGTTGGGCCTCTTAACAAGTACATTATGGTTTGTGTATTACAGGGACCATAAAACAGTCACCCAATTCAACATTTAATATTTATTTATAAAAAAAACCTTTTGTATTTTTATTACTGTATCAGAGACACATTTTCATGCCAGCCTTCTCTTGAACATGGTATTAATCTCTCCTATGTTGTATATACCATGTTAATCAACAGAATCGGTCCGTATAGGCAGAGTTAAGATTCTACATAACTTTTTCTTCTAAAACCTCCCCTCTCTTTTCTTCCACTTGACAAATGGTCTAGCATTATTTATCTCATTAAGTGGGAGAATGGAATGAATAGATGCTAACACACCATTGTCCAGAGTTGCAGCCACAATCCAATTGTTCATATTTGGACCCACCTGGCTGTGTGTACAATTAGATGTCAGGGCCCATCTCCTTTTGGAAGTATTGTTTAGCATAAACAGGGATATAAATTTACACATAGAAACTCTTTCTCTCTTGCTGAATAATTGTGCATGAATTCTTTTAAAAAGTAGGGGAACTCACATACAACCTTCTCCCATGCAAACCTGTATCTACAGAGACTCTTTTACACACCTCATCAAAATCTGTATTTTGCTGGGACACAGGAGAGTCTGTCGCTACACCTAGACTTTGCCAAAAATAAAATCCACTTTACCTACTTGTTGAGGGTCACTTTCTAATACTATGCAAAGAACTTGCATTTTTAACAGGCATTTGGATTTTTGTTGTTGCTGCTGGAATTGTTCCTAGGCATGTTAATAGTTACATTTTGAATATGGAATTGCAGTCTCTTTCTCTTTTATGCGGAATGATTTCATTTTATTTACAACTGATATGGTAAAATGTGACATGTAACATTGAGCTTGACCATTTTAGCTTGAATCAAAATGAGATCCAGCTTCTGTAACAATCTATGAATTTTGTGTAGAAATCCATGGCTAAGACAAGTAGTACATTTGATGTAAAACACAGTCAATATGGGAGTACTGAACTGCTGAAAATCTGTTTCTTTCAGCCTTCATTTAATCCACTGATAATTCACCAAATCAGACACTGCAGTGCAAAAAAAGTTTATTTCAAGATACTTTATTAATCAAGAATTATATGAAGATCACACGGAATCTCAAGGAACAGAGATGGTAGAACTGCAAGCTGCCCTATTGTATGAATACTTTTAAATCTTAGCCACTAGCACAAGACCTCCATGAGAGAAACAATTCTTATTTGCATGGACAACTGGAACTAAAAATGTGAGTCAGGTCTGAATTGACTACAGGGAGTTCCATTTTAATTATAGTAAACCTGTAGTGTTTATGGATAGGATAGCGTTGATCTTATGGGCTACTATATTAGTGTCAAGGTCCTGAATTAAATCAAAATTGTGGACATCAGCAAAACATGGCTGTTGAAAGGGAGCTGATCCAGGATGTCACCATTATGGAACAGGCACAAGAGAGTGAAACTATGCCAGTCAAAAGATTTATTGTCAGAAATAGTCTGGGGTACTTATCAAATGTTTCGGTGGTCTGAGGTGGAAAAATGTGGTAGAAAAGGGACCAAATCATTCCAACATTATTCCCTGAAGGATTTTAGCCACCATACAGATATCGACAGGGTTTATCCCCCCCCTCCCCCGGATTTCAATGCTCAAGTCACAGATGCTCAAGTCACATTGATCCCAGTGGCGGTGTGGCCATGCAGCCATGCCATCATTGGGGACAATGAGACTGAAGTCCCCCCTCTCTACATTCCCTCTCTCTCTCTTTCCTCTCTCCCCCTCCCTCTGAGGCTTCCGCTCTAGGCTTGGCTTCAGGGGTGGTTCAGGGCTGGAGGCTGGAGCCCCATTGATTGGAGGGAGCTGGGCCCAGGGCTTGAATCTTGGAGCCTGGAGGTTCCATCCCAGTACTTCGGCCTGGGGGTGGGGCTCCAAGACCTAAGCCCTGGCCCCAGCTCTGGCTCCCTCCAACTGACAAGGATCCAGCCTCTGCCTCTGAACTTTCCCCTAAATCCAAGCCCAGGACAGATGCCTCGGAGGAGGAGGGAGGGGGAAGGAAGGAAGAATTCGACTACCATTGTCTCCAATGGCTGTGCAGCTATGTGCACAAGCTGCCATTGGGGACAGCGCAGGCTTGCCATGCTTAAATCCACGGATGGCAAATCTGCAGATACCAAGATCCCACTGTGTACATCAGGGCTGGGGAAGGTGTGGCCCTCTAGGTTCTTTTTGGACTGTCATAACCTCAGACCATTGACTATATTGTCTAGGACTAATTGGTTTTGTAGGCCAGAAATATCTGGAGGGACATATATATCTGGAGGGACATGTGGGAAAAATTGGGGGTTTAACCAGGGAATAAGCAGCAATTAAACATCCACGGGGAAATCCCATAAATAATTTGTTGCTGGCTATACCCTGGTTATTCCCTGGATAAGTCATCCTTAATCATGATAGTGTGTGAAAATCTTTACTGCAATCGTGTGACTATCACTGGATAATGCCCATTTAAACCCCCGATTTCCCCAGTGTCACAAAGTCCGCTGTAGGATTATTATTTAGCATAGTTCTCTCTGTAAGACAACTGTAACTGACAAACAACACACCATGGAAAACTCCCCTCCTTATCTCCAAGTGCAGGATACTTCTGAAGCCATAGCAACACACACCATTCTGTGTGCTACAGCAGCAATGTATACCTATTTGATGCTAAGCACACTGGGAGCTTTGTTTTCAGGAACAAATAAAACACAGGATCCTTTGTTCTGTACTTCCCTTTGTAATGTGAAGTATGCTAAAACATATGCCTGAAAATGCAATTCATCATGAAGGCCTAATCCTACAAAGTTCTAGTCTTCTTACAGCAAAGGAACATTCTCAGAACTGATCAGTCCAGAGATTAGTAGTTCAACTATGCTTACACTTTTCATGAAATCATTGCTATTTTTCTGCTCCTGATACTATGAAAAATGAGCTGAATTATTTCAAATCCATTAAATAAGGCTGCAGTTTAGCAAAATGCATGCAACCAGGTTCCACTGTTAGACAGGGAAGGGAAAGTCCGGAAGGCCTGGCTGCACCAGGAGTAGTTAATTTGGGCTTGACAGTTTCTTTTATGGCTCTTATTAGGTCAACACAATTATTCAAAGTGCAGTAGTTCTCATGAAAAAACATCTAATTGTACAAATTCTGACTGCTTTGCTTACAAAACTAATTCTGTTTTCCTATTTTAAGGTATTTTCTGCTCAAGCCACAATTCACACACATATAGACACACACATTTCAGTACAAATAAGTAGGCTGGGCTACATTCCAGAATAACATGGCTGCTGTCCCTTTAAGAATGTTGAAGAAAGACAGAGATTTCAAAAGTGTAGCATCCCCCCTTCTTACACTGGTGGGTAAACTATACCTGTTGAATATCACTCTGCTTCAGATTTCTTAATAGGGTGAAAATGTACCCTCTCTTTTGGAATATAAGCCTTTGAGGCTTAAGTGGTTTATAGATTATAGCCTTGAACAGAATGTTATCTGGCAAGATTAATAATTAGTAAAAGCTACTAATCATACATTGCTTCTGGCTATTAAGATTCCAGGATACAAAAAAAAAAAAAAAAAAAAAAAATTTAAGGGGGGGGAATAACTAAATTCATTTCAAAATTTATATAAAAACTCATCTGGGAATATTCTGGCTTGTATATAACTTCATATTATTTCTTTATGTGCACAGTGCTTCCAGGCAAAAACCAGAAGCTGAATAATGGCTATTTTTCTCTCCTTTCTAAGATATAGGAGGCAGACTGATTGTGTTTCCAATCCCTGATATTATTATGGTTCCAGTTCTAGCTAATGGTTCCATTAGTTCTAGCCAATGGTCCAAATTAATGAAAAGTTCTCCTACACTGTCATGAATGAGAGCAGTCACCCATTGAATTAATCCCCCTACCATCCTTTAAGCAGAAAGGCTGAAATTAAAGCAGCATATACCATACTGCAACTGCTTTACAGTAGAGAAGTACAATGGTCATGTAGCAAAGGGCTCCTTCTCAGCTTTAGTGTCACACTTACAAATCAGTATTTATGTTCTTGCTCATCTCTCAGAGGAAAAAACAAACACCTGAGCATCATTACAGTCATTTTTCATTTCACTACTTGATTTTTTTAAAGATTCCCCCTTCTTTTAAATAGTAGCTAAAGGCAGAGAAGCTGCTGAGTTCATCGTGCGACATGAATACAAGCAGGAAACTAGGAGGATGACATGAAAGGTGTGTCTGAGAACACTGAATTCATGGAATCAGAGTCAGATTTGGTTCGAGGGTTTTTAAGGATACTTTCTGCAATGAGATTCTCACTGGGAAACATCTTTACTTTCCCATTCTGTCCTGGCTTTGGCTCCTTCACAGGTTCGAGAAACACAACCCTTTTGCCACTGCTTACTTTCTTTTCATCAGCTGAAAGTTCAAGGGGTGAGCTGGTGGTTAATATGGAGGCATGAGGCATGCTACTTTGGTTCAACTGCCTTTTTCTCCTCTTTGATTTACATCGGCAAGGGCAGGGCGTCAGGTAGAGGTAAAGAAGTACCAGAATAATACTGGCTACACATGCTGCAAGGGTAGTGAAAGCAGTGTTGAATGTCTCATGTGAGTGAGATCTGTCCAGTGTGAAATTGCTTACATTTATCCTCACCTCAATTGTTTCATTCAACAGTCTTTTCTTGTTTATTGCAATGCAGGAATAAAGTCCGGCATCCTCATATTGGGCTTCGTCTATCTCCAGACTCCCATTTTGAAACACTCTGAAGTGTTCTGTGGGCTTGTCAGGCTCCAGAGATTGATTGTCTGGACTGATCCAGATGAAGTTGGTGCCTACATCACTAATTTTTGTGTCACAGGGCACAATCAGCTTCTCACCAACTTGGGCTTCATGAATAAACCCAAATGCATAGAAAGAGCCATTAATGGTGCTTTCTGAGCAATTCAAATAGTTGTCATATAATAAAGGCAGTTTGTTTGCTGCTCTAGGGTCTGACCGCAAAGTACACATGTACTCAGTCTTGAAATCTACCACAGAGCTAAAGTGTCGAAGATACCAGAAGCTTAGCATGGAGTAAAGAGTACAATCACAATAAAATGGATTCCCATGAAGATAAATTCCACTCAGATGTCTGGCTGGCACTAAGCTCATGTAGTTAACGGGTATTGACTGGATTCGATTGTAAGAAATGTCTAAGAGCACAAGTTCGGAGAGTTTAAATTTCCCAATGTACAAATCTATCGGGAATTGCGTGAGAGCATTGTAACTCAAATACAGCTTCTGCAGTTTGTGGATCCCTCCAAAAGCAGCCGAATCAACCTGTGCAATATGATTGTTATAAAGCAGCAGAACCTCTAGCACTCTCAGTTCCTGAAAGACAGGACTACTCAGTGACCTCAGGTTGTTGGATGATAAATCTAGATACTTAACATTTGGCACCACAGAAAAGCTTCCTGCAGAAATCAGGGAGATACTGTTATGACTGACAATGAGGGTGGTCAGCTTCTCAAGCAGGACGGGCATCCAGTCATGATCCAAAATTCCAATGCGATTGTAGCTGAGATCCAGTCTTTTTATGTGCTTGAAGAGTGTTGATGGCACCCTTGACAGGTTTTTGCTGGTGCAGCTTACAATGTCACTAGCACAAATACAAGCTGGAGGACACATCCCAGGGGCACTGAGACACATATTTATAGTGAAGACCAAGAGGCATACCAGTTGTTTGTAGTTCACATTAAGAGATGAAATGGTATGCCAAACTGGAGACATGACTGTGTTTTAGCCGTCTTCCAGTGCTCTTTGCCACACTTTATTCATGTAGTTAGGTTTATGCCAGTCACTGTTGAAAAAGAAAGATAAAAAATATTAATATGTAAGAACTACTCATCATTCTACCATTGATGGCTTTCACTTCTGGGTAATTTGAATTTTCTCATATAGATTGCCTGTCCCACAGCCTTCCTTTAGCATATGATGCCAGTTTCTTATAAGCCAAATACATTTTTTAAGTTGAGATTTACCAATCTACATTACAGTCAGCCCTCTGTATCCACCATTTATGGACTTAAAATATTTTTTTAAAATCCGAAAAATAAACCTTGATTTTATGATTTTATATAAGGGACACCACTTTACTTTGTTGTTGTGTGCCTTCAAGCCATTTTCTGACTTATGGCAAACCTATTAAGGGGTATTCTTGGCAAGATTTGTTCAGAGGAGGTTTGCCATTGGTTTCTCCTGATGCTGAGAGCATGTGACTTGCCCAAGGTCACTCAGTGGGTCTCCAGAGTCATAATCCAACCCTGGCCTCCAGAGTCGTAATCCAACAGGCAGGGGGTTGGACTGCATGGCCCTTGTGGTGTCTTCCAACTCTGTGATTCTATGATTCAATGATTCTACCCTGGACCTACAGTACTGTAAATGGATTTTCTATCTGAAATTTATAATGTTATATAGATTTGTCCTTTGATATATCTCTTCAAATCATGTGGTTCTCAATTATGGACCTGAGTGTCTCCTAAATAGAAATCTGATGCCAAACATCTTGGTTTTCTGTGAAGTTTTCAGGCTAAGTGACCATGTTCTGGAAGAGTTTATTCCTGATGTTTTGCCAGCATTTGTGGGTGGCATCTTCAGAGAAACCCCCACAAAAAAGCATGGAGTCCAGCCGTGAAAGCCTTCAACTTACATCTGACTTAGCATTCCATAGATGCTGTCGTTATTCCATCAATTAATATATGGAATGGATAAAAAATGCATCTCATAACAGTAACAGCAACAACAATCATGGTTCCAGTAATGACAGACACTCTGGAGCAATTCCAAATGGACCAACAAAACATCTGAATAAAGTCACCATAGATAGCCTGACAATCACAAAAAATAATACCTGGTGGATTGTGAAACCAAGCACCAGTAGTTGTCACTAAATATTTAAACAGCAACAGATGTGCATACCAACCTTCTCCAACCTAGTGCCCTCCAGAAGTTTTAGACTGCAAATCCCATCTCACCTGACTGCTGGCTAGGATAAATGAAAGTCATAGTACAAAAAGCAGGAGAGTATCCTGTCAGCAAAGGTGGGTACATACTACCAGAATATTTTACAAAGGTCATTTCTCATATACAGCTCATCTATAAAAATTATTTTCGTTGGATTCTAGACTCTTTCGTCTGATATTCTCTATCAAAATATCTGCATCATGAGATGGTCCACAGAGGTGCATTCTATTGCACAGAAATCATTAAAATGACAAAGGTGTGAAGCCCAATTTATATGGCCCTGCAAGAAACATAGCTGTTGGGGAGGTGTTTAAATTGGTCTTCTATGTGGGTCAGCAGAATCAGATGTTGGTATCTGTGCTGGCAATGCTTGCTCTCAAGGAGACGCAGTGCTGGATTCTTGCAGATGCCCTCTCCATATAAGCCACCTATCCCACAAAGAAGGCAAATTAAAGTCATCCTGAAGTTGTTTGGAAGCTGGTTTTGGTAGTAACCATGCTAGTGTGGAAACATATGAACTGGTCCCCTCTATGGGACCCTCCTACTTTTTTTAATAGTACCCATGCTTCTCATGTTCTAAACCATTACTTCTGTTGCCACTTTAAAAGACTCTGTTATTATCATATATAGAAAATGTGACATTACAAGATGTCCTTGGTGTCTGATCATGTAAGTGTTCTGTGTATGTGTGTGGGAGGGAGAAGAATTTTAAAATTACCTAGACAAGCTAACTTTTTTAAACCAAGGTAAGACAGTTTCCCATCTACTGAGTAAGAATGATATAAGAAAATGTTGACATTCCAGAATAAGAAGCAGAATGTGCAGTTTATTTTTTAAAAAGTCTGTAGGTATGCTCTTTATTAAATCTTTCTAAAGAAAGAGATGCTTCAGAACATGCACTAAGTGTCTTTGCACCATCCCTGCAGAGCTAATACAAATGCTTTTGTGCCTCCCTGATACTCCCCTAAATCTCCTCCGATGTAATTTCCCACTGACCTCTCACCTGAAAATGGACTCCAATCCATGAAAACTGCTTGTAAGTGTTGCAGTGTTTTGCTTACCCCCCCCCAGCCCTCTGATTCCACAAGCCATAAAGAATGACCAGAAATGACATGAGATCATTGCTGGCCCCAATTCCACCCCACAGTTGCCCACCTCTTCAGAACAACCTGCAATGCCAGTGAGCCACCAAAACCAATACAGATTCTCTTCATTCCTTACACTGGCTCTCAAATCCCTTTCTCAAAAACACAACTTTCTAGATCAATAGTGAATTCTTGACAGCTTTCAGCTACTGACCTTTCATGCCTGAAATTAAGCACCTGGGCTTCTCTGAGTCTTAGGGTTCTGTAGCTCATGCTTATGTTTTTTGCGCAGTTGAAGAAGTCAACAAGTTTGCCAATTGGTTTCTGCAGAGAGAAGCACAAGCAGAAACTCTGGCTGCAACTGCACTGCAGAAAGAATGCAGTTTGACATCACTTTAATTGCATGGCTCAATGGTATGGGATTATGGGATTTGTAGTTTGTCATAGCACCTGAGCCCTCTGACAAAGGCTAAATATCTCACAAAACTACAAATCCCAGAATTTTAAAGCATTGAACTATGGCAATTAAAGTGGGGTCAAACATCATCATTTCTGCAGTGCAGATACAGCTTCTGATTCCAGTAAGAAGGGAACCACCTCTGCTTCTAAACTGCCCAGTACATAAGGGCCTAAATGAAATAACCTTTATCTTACAGGTAGATACATTTACCAGAGATTTATGCCAGCAGGATTGGTAATAGTTATTTCAGCATTCTAGCTATTTTTAGAGTATTGCTCAGTTTCTTGAATTTTCACCACCTCACTCATAGCACGATCATAATTACAGTGCCTCTTTGCATGTCCTTCTGAAATCATTCCTTCCCAAAGAAAACTAAACCTTAAACATGTTCTCCTGACTCAAGCAACCTAGCTGAAAAAAACAAAACAAAAACCCAGCCATTCCCATTCTATGTCATACATGTCCACAGCCATTTTAAAATCCTTAATCAAATAGTTTTTTTCAAAATGTAATCAATTAAATCAACACATAAAAACACCCTTTCAGTTTAAATTTTCAAAATTGATTAGTAACTGAATTATTGATTAGTAACTGAATTATTAAATATTAAAGATGTTGCTAGATCCCTTCTCCTCCTCATTCCTTTTAACATTGTATTCATAGACATTCAAGATCCAAAGCAATGTATACACATAGGTTTTATCCGGGCAATATTTGGTGACATCCAATTGTTAGTTCCAACCAGAGCAAACCCTCTGAATTAAATTCACATTTCTCTTAATCCCACTGACTCAATGGCTGGAAAGAGGCCCAGTCCTCCCCCCAGCCCCATGTGAAGACAACCCCGATTTTACTTTTTTTTTTTTTACTCACTGTGAGCCTATTTTGCTTATCCACCCCTCTCAATTCCTTCAAGCCCTCATATTTGATTTACATTTTAAATTGTGATCCACGTTGAGCCTGTTGTCCCCAATGGTAGTGCGGCCGCCATGTTTTACCCCTGACGTATCCATGGGTCATACCAAAACCCCAGTTTTGGCCCCCAAATGTACCCTCAACTTATACATGACGCTGACTTATAGACGAGTATATGCAGTATTCACAAGAAATGTCTGTTTGCCTCATCTGTCTGAATTCTACAACATTTGATAAAGAAAATATTATTAAAATAACATTTGTTACTTCAGAATATCCTGAACTAGGAATAAACAAATAAAATAAAAAATAAGTATATAAATAAATAAGCTTTATTTGTTATATTTGCAGAAAACATTAAAGTCTGGTGGTGGGATTCCACCCTCGCCCCCTGTGTCTTCAGCAATGGGGATTTTTTCCCCCATTGTACTGTAAAAGAATAAGGAATATTATGACTTCTTTTCTCTCCTTTGTTGGGGAACTCAATGACTCATGTATATTAGGAGCTTTTCAGTGTCTTTAATAAAGAAAAGAATGTGGTTTCTTCAACATGCAAGAGGCTCTGAGATAAATACTTGGGGGGGGGGGGGGGGGGGAGTACAACCAAGCGTGTTTTCCAAAAAAGCAATTTCAGTAATAACAGTAATAATCAAAGTCCCTCTCTCTTGAATAATGGCTTCTTTATTATCACAGTGCCATGGAAGGTAGTATTATTCAAACAGACAAATACACACATATAGTGTGAGAGAGACATATAAAATCCTTATGCCATACAGTCTGGTTTACTATGTTTTATTAAAAAAAGAAAAGAAATAAAATCAAGAGTAATATTCAATGTAAGTAAAATAATCCTTGGTGTCTTTGGGCTGGAATAGACCGGCAAAATATACCTGCTTCCCAGCGGCTTGGGGGAATGGCATATGCACAGTGCATGCCCCCAAGCTGGCAGGAAGCTACCATGGAGCTGCTCAGCCATTTAAACAGTGGCAGATTTTCGGCTCTTTGGTGGCATGGCGTTAAGAAGCTGCATGCTGCAAGAGTTCTGAAAAGCTGTGGCAGTGGCAGAAAGAGCACCCTTTTTCTTGCACAAAAAGGAGCGGCATTTTGCCGCTTCTTTTTGTGCAAGAAAAAAGCCAGATTGTGGCCTCAGCATCCAGTTGCCATGACCCCAATCAGGTGCTTTGGGCCGGTCTGTTTCAGGCCTTTGTTATGCACGTCAATAAGTAATCTTATGTATTTACTGCCATCCTTTATAATGTACTACAGTCAACCTTCCACATTTGAGGCTTTAACTTTTGCGGATTAGATTATTTGCAGTGTTGATTAACATGCTCTCTCTAGAAATCTCTAGGTCCTCCAAAGAAGTTCTGCTGGAAGTTGACCATACGAGTTGCGCTGGAGGACCTAATGATTCCTAGAAAAAAACACTTCTCGAGACATTTGTAGGTCTCACAACATGATTCCATCATCAAATTATGGCAGATGTTGACCACAGAGTTCTGCTGGAGGAACTAGAAATTCCTAGTGTTCTCTCAGGTTAAAAAAGTGCTTTTTATTTATTTGCATTTTTTCACTTCCATGGGGGTCCTGTGTCCCTAATCCCAGCGAATGTGAAGAGACACGTGTATATAATTTAGCATACACTTGTCCCTCCATATTCCCTAGGGTTAGGGGCACAAAAACAGCATGTTTTTACCTGAGAGGACACCTCTCAGGACACCTCCGACAGACACTGACCACAGAACTGCACTGGAGGAGCTACAAAAGTCTAGTAGAGTATTTTGTCTATGAATTGCTAGATCTTTCAGTGCAACTTTTAGTTAAAGTTGACCTTAGAGTTGCACTGGAGGACATAGATATTCCTAGAAAGAACATATTAATCAAATCTGTGAATAATCAAATCCGCAAACAGCAAAGCTGAAAATATGGAGGGATGAGTGTATTTAAAAACATGCATCTGTTGCTGACCTGCTTGGTATAGCCATTATCTGCCAGGCACCTGTGTTGCCTGTGTGTAAATTGATCCGGATTAGGGGAATTTGGGAATGGCTGGTACTAGATAGTCATGTTTCATGGACAAGATGGAAAGGAATCTCTTTTTCTCTCCAGCAGCTCTATGATTCACTTATCCTCTTTAAAAAGAGCTAGCAACACTGCAGGTAGAATATTTGAACTAATGGGATTATTCCTACATTAAGTAGTTACATTTTTGACAAAGCTCTATTCTCTCCTACATTCAGTTGTTAGGGTATTTAGAAGTGCCAAGGAAAGACTAATCTGTATGCTAAATAATGACTTAAGTTTTTAATTAATCCAGCTAAGAAGTAACTCAGTGTAAAACTAAAGCTCAAATTCTATTGTTAGAGGAAAAGATAAAAGTACACTCAGTTCCCACATTTCTGCTTAAAAACGCAAGAAACAAATTTCTCTCCCAATGTTTTGTCATGAAGGTAACCAAGACATCTATGAATGAATGTATTCTGATTCTGCACAGTCATAGCAGCCCAATGCCACTTTAATTGCCTTAGCTTCTTCTTATGGAATCCTGAGATTTGTAATTTAGTGTGGTGTAGAATTCTGCTATAGAGCCAACATGATGTAGTGGTTTGAGTATTGGACCAGGGCTCGATTCTCAGTGTGACCATGAAACCCACTGGGTGGCCTTGGCAAAGTCACATATTCTCAGCCTAGGGGAAGGCATTGGCAAACTTCATCTGAACAAATCTCGCCAAGAAAACCCCATGATAGATTCACTTTAGGGTTGCTATAAGATGGAAATAACTAGGATGGCACACAATGACAACAAGAATTCTACTACAGTACTCACCAAACTACATATTCCATGATACTGTAGCACAGATTTATAACAGTTATAGTGGTTATTAAACTGCAATAACCATGTGATGTAGATACAATATATGCCCAGAGAAGAAGGGTTAAGACTTATATCAACTGGGCATTTACCCTGCCCCTCATAGTGCCACCTACAATCAATGACTCTGTATGAAGGATTTCATGACAGAGCAGGAGACAGATGAAGATAACATTAAGCACTCATTCCTTTTCCCCATTCCCCAATAGGGCCATGTACCAAATGCCCTATGTTGTTGTTATTAATATTGGCTACATTCCTACTGGGCAGTTATGAATGCATAATTACTGTAGTTATGAAGGTATACATTGAATCTCAGCCCAGTTCCCCGAGTCCCCACTTACTGGGAAGATGCTGCTGAGATCAATGGGGGTCCATTCTCCCTGTTGCTTGGGATGCAGCTGATTGATATTCCCACCCCATCCCATGAGTAAGCTCTGTTGCAACAGGCAGACATAGAGCCTGTTGCAATTCTCCTTTGTGGGTGGGAACATCAGTCAGCTGCTTCCTGAGCAACATGGAATTAAAGTGGGTGTTTCATATTAATTACCGCACTACACTCTTATAGTGCTGCTATCCCACTTTTACTGCTCTGGCTGCCTCCTGCTGCATTCTGGGGCCTGTAGTTCAGTGAGGCCTAAGAGCTCTCTGGCTGAGCATTATAAATCCCCCTCCCTAAACTGCAAATCTCAGAATGCAACAGGAGGCAGCCAGAGCAGTTAAAGTGGAATAGCAGCACCATAAGAGTGTAGCTGGTAAATGTGGACTGGAAGACTTTGACAGTCTCCACGTGTTCTCAGACTAGGGGCTATGCAGGGATCACAAATACTATACATTTAAAAACATTAAAATTCATTAGGACTATCTACAAACCATAAAAACCACCCATCTCAGAAGGAGAGTAAGGATAGAGCCACCCTGGACTGCCTAGGGAAGGAGGTCCAAAGTCTGGGAGCAGCCACAGAGAAGGCCCATGTTCCTACCAGACCCTATGCAAACAATCCTGTTGAGCTTTCCTTTAATCATAGTCTTAGTTTTATTTAAAACATTGGCTGAAATGCTGCATTGGGAAACCTACTGTAGCTACACAGATGTAGCTACATTGGAGTTTATTGCTCTTTGCAAAGTACAGGGGAAGTCCAGATCAAGTACGGGATGCCTCCTGCTTGGGTACAGCAGGTAAAATCTGTTTTAAAAAAGTTTCAGTGTGCACCTGGCTCAGGGAAAAGGGCAGTGCAATAAACTCCATTGTATCCTGATGCTTATGCTGTTGTTGTTAGCTGCCTTTGAGTCAATGTCAACTCATGACAACCAAGTGAATGAGAAGTCTCCAAGCCCCAATATCCTCTATCTCCCTGCTCAGGTTCTGCAGGCTCAGGTTCATGTTCTCTCTGATTGAGTCTGTCTATCGGTGTGTGGTCTTCCTCTGTTTCTACTGCCCTCTACCTTCCCCAGCATCATTATCTTTTCTAATGAGTCATGCCTTCTCATGAGGTGGCCAAAGTATGGCAGCCCCAATTTAGTCATCTTGGCCTCCAAAATTCTGTCTGCGAAGCCTTGCAATCTCCTCCCAAAACAGCCATTTCTGAGGTGTTGGAGTGCAGGGCAATGAGTAATTACATGCCCAGCCCTCTCCTGCTTGTGGAGTGCAATGAGACAGATAACTTAATGGGCTCCTGTCAGGATCACATCATAGCTGACTGCCTTAGTCCACTCACTGTCTCCAGCACTTCAGAAATGGTTGTGTTGTGTGGTGAAGCTTCAAAGACAGGATCTGGGGGCACTTTTCATTGTTGTAGCCATGCAATGACTATAAACATGAATCGGAATAACTACAATGTTATAAGTCAGGCTTACTGAACAGGATGCCAGCCACTGATTAGTGTGTACACCATTATTTGCAAGCTTCCTGGGAAGAATCTTATTCTGAAAAGTGGTCTATAAGTAACTGAAATCAAAGCTAAAAATTAAATTAAATGGAATCAAATCAATCAATACAGAGGCCCATTCCATTCTTTAAATCTTGTGACACCTTAAAAAATATGGCACACATTTAGAGCTCACTTTAGCAGATACATGAAATGTTACCCCAAATAGGTATGCATATATAAACATGAAAATATAAGCAGTGAAGTCAGAGAGAAGTGAAATGCAAAACATACATATTTTAGTAATTACGCTGAAATGGAAATAACAAGTGACCACCAACATAGTACTATTGATTAGAATACAAACATCCTAGAATTCGAAAATTAGTTAACACTTTGCAGTGGGATACAATGTCCTTAACTATATTCAGACTATAGACAACAGAACCAAACTTTTTGGAAAATTGCAATCCAGCAGTTATATATTTTGTTTCAGTGGATGTTAAGGGAGGATGTACTGCTCTGCCTGGCTTCACTTGTAGAGCAGTAAGGACCTAAACACACTAAATTCACCTTATCCCATCTGATCCTGGAAACCAAGCAGTCAGCCCTGTTAGTACTTGGATGGGAGACCACCAAAAATGTCAAGTGCTGTAGACTACATTTCAGAGGAAGGGACTGGCAAAACCACCTCTGAGTTTTCTTCACTTAAGAAAACAGTACGAAATTCATGGGGTTGCCTTAAATCAACAGGTGACTTGAATGTGCACTTACATTATAGGAGAGCAGGGAAGGGATGCTGTGGAAAGGGATGCTAAGATCTATCCTGGGTTGAGAAGAATGATTCTCCTGCCTCACCCCAGATTTTAAAATCCTATATACATTATAGCCATTACTTGGTCTGTTGAGATACCTAAACGTAATATATTGCTTTTAATTTTACTCTCTGGGCATTCTCAGGACTGGGGTCTTCACAGATCCACAGTACAGAAAGAATAAGAACGTGTCTATCCCATTCTTTCTCCTGCCAAATTTGATACCTTAACTAGCTTTTAAAAACAAAGAAGCTTGAATCCTAGAGGTAACTCTACTGTATCTAGAACTATTAAATTTAGGGGATTTAAATATATTTTGTCTCATCATTGAACAACCTATCTACTGTAATTTGGATCACAAACAAAATTCAGGCAATAGATGCAAGGAGCATGAAAATGAAACAGAACACAAATGAAGGTTATTAGCTTAAAATATTTAAACCAAGGTTCTTGTAAGTTCCACTTCTCCAAAGAATAGACCTAGAATTACAGTATGCTACTAAATACTTATGCAGAATTATGTCAAAATAATAATAATAATAATAATAATAATAATAATAATAAATAAACCCAATGGCACCCTATAAGATTTGTAACAAAAGCATTTCTCAAACATGCTGTAAACTGCACCTTCTTTTTTAAACAAAATAATTTCTGGATGTTTTAACATATAACAGAAAGTGGGGTATGTTTTAGAAACAAACATGAACATTGTCCAATGAATGTCTTTTTCGTTCAGTGCAGAAATTCAAATGTCATTCTAAGTGACATTTACAAAAATGCCTTGCCAGATTCTAAACCAGCCTTTCCCATGAAAACACATCAAGGAGTCACCAAGTGCACTCTGTCACTGGTGTTAGTGCAGACTTATACTATAGCTGTACTAGAACTGAACTCCTGAGCAAGAGTAAAAGATCAGAGGAATCTAGTCCAGCATTTGCCATGGCATGATTCTTTTTCTACAATAGAGAACATGAAATCATGTGACCAGGTTCATAGTTCAAACCCTATACATTCCTTTTGGTCTTTTATAATTATAACCACTTGGTGGCAAGAAATTATGAACTTCTGAAAAGCATAAACAGTGAAGAAAACCTGTTCGAAAATAGCAGATTGTATTATCCCCTGAAAAACAAAGAAGAATGAAGTAGCTCACTACTGCAACACAAATGAGATCATGGTATCTTCAGGTAAAAACCTGTAACCCTTTAGTGGTTTTTGGACTGCACATTCCAAAATCCCTCATCGTTGGCTATGGAGGCTAATGCTGCTGGGAGCTGTAGGCATGACAAAATATGTGGATGGTCACGGTTGCCCGTCCCTCAGGTCTCTCAAGAAAAATCTGTTAGAAACTTGGCCTGAAGCAGACAGGCAGATGAGGATGGCGTCCAGCAACTCCGGGACATCTAGAAGCCGCCCTGGGATTGCCTAAGGTGGCCCAAAACCAGCCCCAAAAAGAACAGATCTTTTCTGATACTTGCCACAGTCCATTTGGGACTGTGGCTGGAGGTGCTCTTGGGGCCACGGTGTGTGTTTGTCATGGGCCTGGGGCAATCGGGATGGGAGCAGCTTATGGCTGCTCCTTCTTGCCCATATTTTTGTCCCTTTGGTGTCAATCTGGATTTAGTGATAGTTAACGTAGCCTACTAGCATCAATGGGAATTGTTAGTAATGAATTAACTTTTCCCAGGTTGGTGACTTCTTGATGTGTTAAACTTCAGCGGTCAAGTTAGCTGGGAATGATGAGAGTATTAGTGATCGTATCTGGAGGACACAGATTTGGGAAACCTTTTGTAGATTACAGGATAAAACAGCAATTCCCAATCCCATATTTGTGACTGAAATAAACCCATGGGTGAGGGCGAAGAAGATTTACAGACAGAAGACTGTCTTAAACATTTCTTCGCATTAATATATTTTTGAAAACATTCTTCTCTATAATGATAAAGGCAGAAAGTCGGGGCGGAAAGGACAAAAACTCATCAGGATGTTTAGAACACACTAATCCTGGTCAGGAAATCAGCACACTATTTCATGATAGTCGCATTAGCAAAAGACTGAATCTTGGAACAAGCCTCTGATGGGAAATGATTAAGGATACTATTATGAATGTATGTCACAGCCCGATAAAAGGAACAGAGACAAGTCTGCTCAGCTAATACATGGTGAAAGGCAAAGCAGATCTCTTTCACAAATTCCTTGTCTGAAATATGTTGCTCAGCAAAGACATTCTGCTGACTTGATTCAACAAGGATATTCAGATGCCATAAAGCACTATAGCTTAATATTCTGATGTAGAGATGGTGATTACATGGAAGAGCACAAAAGGTCAGCAATGCATGGTGCTTTCCTCTTTTCCCTTGTGACCGTATGGTCTTATCCAGCTGATGAATGTTTTTAGATCACAGGGCTAGCAGAGGCACAAAGAGTTATGATAACATGCTATCGTAAACCTAAATATCAATGCAGCCTTGAAGTAAGCTGCACTGGTATTAGCATGACTTATGCAATATACATTGAGTATTATAATGGATTGTGTTCATTTTAAATGTCTCAAATATTCCAGAGCTCAAAGTGTCCCAGATCCTTGGTCATTCATCCTTGTAAAAATCTGATGCTGCTATCACAGAAAATGAAAAATTGCTGTAACTGCACCTCTTGCCTATCCTGTCATTTCTCATCATAATGCATAAAATAGTAAGAAGTGGGCAGGTTTGAATAAAAGGAACAGAAAGCAAATAGGAATCCTTTCTGTACTTCCAGCTATATTGGGTATATTTAGCATCTAAGTGTGTAGTATTAAAGCTTGGAAACATTACTTTTTTGGATTAGAACTCCTGGAAACACCCATCCACTCTGGCTAATGGACATGCTAGCTGGGAAATCCTAGCAGCTGCAATTGAAAAAAAAAAAAAAAAGGAAAATGTCTGAACTCTGTATAATACAAGTCAAAGGTATCTAACACTATGAATAAAACAATGCCCCCCCCTTTTTTTGGTGTGTGTAAGCAGTGCCACTATTGTGAAAATTAAAACATTTTCCAAAGACATTTGAAAAGGACACTGAAGAACAAAATTAAACAGAAAACTGATCAGTGAATCAAAATATGGCAGGTCTAATTAATGGCCATCATCCGGCTTTTGGGAGAATTTTTATGCTGTTGCTGGGCAAATGATGTTGTTAAGTTGGCCATGGAGAAGAGGGGGGGGCAGGGGAGTGACGATGGCCAAATGCCTGCCCTAACTTGTTCTATTTGTGATTTTCAAGCATCCTACTTGCATTAAGATTGGTATGCTCATTCCATGAAGCCTGCAGAAGAATCCTATACAGAATTTAGAACATATTTCCAACTTCTAGAAGGACATCCTAGTTTAGTTCAAGGGATCACAGTTGTCCTGAAGATGTGCCAAACACTTCCCTGAAGCTCCATACTTTGAGGGATTTTGGCAAAGGTTGACGACATGCTTTTTCAGGCTGCTGCTATTGCCGATCCTTTTGTCACAGAATTGTGTGAAGGATTTAAGGTCCCACGGAAGTAAAGAAACAAATAAGATAATTATTGATCTAGAGCACAAAGCAATTTGTGTAATATTTAAGACTTTTGCACAAATCTACTTTAACAATATATTTTCTATGTTAAATGGTAACCTGTGTGCATGTCTGTATTTAAATCAGAGAGATCCTCCACAGCTGATCCTAAACATCTCTGCTAATGATTTCTGAGGAAATAATTTCAGGAGTAAACATCTTGTCAGTTTTATCCCACACCACACCCCTGTAAAAAAACAGGTACAGTATTTCAAAAGAGAAAAGGTGAAAGCTGTATCTTCACTGCTCTGTTTAAGATTTATGCTCCTCTTTCTAGCTGGACACATGAAGAAACAGAAATTATATTCATTCTTTAAACTGTATGGCTATTTCTTTTCCAAAATACTTTTTGTAGAAGAGGGCAGTATTTTAGGAGGTGTCTCAGTTTTGTGGCTTTATTCAAAAACCTGTTAACAACTAAAAGCAGCTAAGGTTCTTATTTTCCCTGTGTCTGCCTTACCTTACTTGTCTCTCAATAATCCTAATAATGTAATTTTTGAGAGATATCTGTTCATGGATTTACTCTGCAAGCTTACTCTCATCCAAATGGATGAGAACATTACTGGAACTAAATCCACAAGGTCGGCATAACTCCAAGTTATGACGGCACTGGACGTCCATAACTTTGAATATATGCACTGCATAATCATAACTATACTGGACCATGTGGGGCAAGGAAAAAAACAGATGTCTGTTGAACCCTGAGTGCTTTTATTGTTACAAACAGACATCTGCTGACTAGATAAAGATTCACCATCTATAGTTCAGTGCACAGAGAATCTTACGCATGAATGTGTATTTGATAGATGTCAGCTTCAAGAAAATGTATTTTTGGAAACACAGTCACTTATATCAATATATATGCCTAGCCCTTGTTCATATTTTATGTAATTCCTCTTCCCTTTGTTTCGTTTCCCCCTTCTCATTTCTTTTTCTTAAAAATCCATTAAAATAGAAATGGGTGGTAGGAGATAATCAGCAAAGAGTCTATTGAGGTACTGTTTAGATTAAACTGAATACTTTAATATTGAATGGAACCCAATGCAGCTGTTGCTTCTATGAATAGGAAAACTGGACCAAAAACTCTGCCAGGACTACACCTTTTTTCATTTGTGTCATTCCATCAGACCATTCAGTGTGATGATCCAAGTTGATAGTAGGCAACAGTGACAGTGTGTGTGTGTGTGTGTGTTCAATTCTTGCCTTAGGATACTGCCCCCTTTCATTCCAAACTTGCAATGAGAAGCCTTTTCAACTTTAGATTTCCTGGTTCTTTCAGGGACTGGGGTGTTTTGAGGAAATAGACTGCTCCAAAAGGCCTCTTAGAGCAGTGATTGAATTTTCTGTATTGGTTTTGTCTTCCAAATTTTGTGTGTGTGTGTATGTATGTATACAGAAGCTTGGGTGGGGGGTTATATAAACCCAGCAAATGTCAATACATCACTTTCCTCTTAGAGGGTAGGGATTATATGGTCATAGGTTACATTCTATGTCCAGTTTTATGTTCTGCCCCCTTCCCCCCGCCCCCATTGTTCCACTTGCTGCTATCAAATTTACTACTGCACTGGCAAATTTCAGGAGAAGAAAAGAATATAAAACTAAAGACTAAGCCAGCACTTTACCTTTTAAAGTGCATATGCCTTGTTTTCAAGCTGAATTGCACTCTTGGAAGCATAATTCAGTAAGAGCAACTTACTGCTCTTACTAATGTTTTAAAAGGATAAATTACTGGAGGTGTGTTGTGGCAATAGCTCTAGATAGGCAATGTATCCCTTGTACACCTAAGAAGACATCCATCTCTATTAAAGGACTAGGATCTCCAAAGGAACACTTGAGAGAAAGGACAGTTTACACAAAGGCAACACTTTGCTCAAACCAGTAACAGTCCAGAAGAACAACATGTGTACTTATTTTATGAAGGAAGGATAGGAGAATCCCCTTGTTTTCTTCAAACTGTATAGAATCTTTGTCTTAGGACATCAAATATAAACGACCATGAGGAATTCAACCTGCACTTTTCTACTGTCAAGACAAAGCACTCTAGAGTCTCCCCTAAGTAGTGTGTATACGTGGGACCACAGGACAGATCATTCCTGAGAACATTGGCTGGCAACCTGTTTGTGAATTACCATGGTGTAATTGGACCACTGGACTTACATCTTCACAACTCATTTTATTGATCATTGCAGAGGCTGGAACTATGTTCCGAGAACACAACAACCAAAATCCCCCCCTCCCAAAAAACCCCACCCCACCTTTAAGGAGGTCAAGGAGCACATGAAGTACTTATTAGGTTAAGTGACTGAGGTCACTCAAAGAACTTTATGTCTGCAAGATCCATGTTATCTGGATCCTAGCCCAAATCCCTAATCAGCACATTACAGTGGCATATGTGATACTTGCATTAACCTTTGTTATATGAACGAAGAGAAGCAAATCTTCAAGAGCACTGAATCTTCAAGAGCACTGAAACACCTATGGCCACAGGTCCTCCTGCTCTGTCACTCCTTCTAAAGCTGTGGAACATTTTTGCTTCTTTTGGTAGCAGCACTCTCCCCCAAACAGCAAACAGTGGATAGGAACTGGTTCAAACTGTTGTGTTCCTGTTAGTAACACATTCTTACATGCATTAAGGAGAAGCACTATGAATTTTAATCTAGTTTTGGTATTGCTGGTCAAATATGCATGGCTAGTCAAAAGCATATGGCAGACATGCTGGAGCCACAAATGGAAGTTCCTGCAGTTCCTTCTCAAGGATGGGTCCGAATTGTCCTGCCAGCCATAGTTTATGTTTTGAACATGAACATCAGTAGGAAATCCATATGACTTCATACCCATGGGGACAATGGGTAGTTGGGCCACAATGAGTACTGAACAACTCCAAACAAACACAGGAATCCTTGGTTACAGGTGCTATCCATTATTCATTGTGACCTCCATGTCTCTCTTGCTCTTCCAGGATATTGTGCAATACGCAGAGAAGAAATTGATATTATCTATTTCTACCTGTATGAGTATGTATGTGGTATTTAGGTTTTGGTTTGCCTCTTTCCAAACATACCAGAGTCATTAACCACAAGCTATGGTTTTAAATCCAGTCATTTGTTTCAAGACCAAATTCTTTTCTAGCATCTCTTTCTAAATATAGTATGTTGATTCATTCACTGAAAATATTTTCTCAAAGCATCCCTTACATTTGAGATACAAAAGACTTCATAAATAAGATTAAGTGACAAAAATGTAGGAGTGGCATGATGGTATTTAGACTGGATGTGGCATCTCTATAAACCACATGATGAGACCAGATTGGTTTTTACAACAGATATTGGAGTGAGGCAATGAACAACATCCACCTACAGATTTTTGATTAGATTTATTAGATATTATCGTTGGGAAAAACCTTGTTTCAAGTTCAGGGCCAATGTTATTTTCAAATAAATAGAATCAGGACAGATAGCTCATCTGTGCATTCTGGGAAGAAGGGGGAAAATGATATTTCAAAGAAGAATATAATCTACGCTGACATAATACTATTTTATACTAGAGAATTGCAGATAATGTATTAATAATGTTCAGTAATCATGTCCCTCTGGTAGCAATCATTCCTCAATCAGGTGCCTTTCATTTTCTCCATTTTATCTACCCACATGTCACCCAACTCGCTGTGGTTGATAAGCAGAAGCTGCTGGCAATTTTCCAACCAGACTTTGTTATCCGTTTCTCCCTCTGCCTTAAGGAAGCTAAACTTTGCTGCTCACTACACCAACACGAATTTGTATGTTTGTGTTTGTAAATTAGGAGAACAAGTAGCATGATGGTGCTTATTTGCTCTACTTTGCTGGTACTCTACTAGGCTAGACTGGGTAGGCTGTGTTAGAACCTACCAGGGCAGGGCACCCTTTTTTGCAGACTAACTTCTCAGCAGTGCCATTAGACTTACAAACAAGGTACTTGCACCACATATACCTTGCCTTGGGTGAAAATAGCATTTCTGGGAATGCTATTTTCACCAGAAAAAACAACAAGGCACGCTGGATATTCATGCATTGTTTTCATACACACAAAAAGATCAACTGTTGCTGCCACAGCAAAGGTTGCAACAAAAAGAGGGGCAAAACTTTTTTGGGGTGGCGGGGGACAAAAGCAGCTGAGGCATAGAGAATCACAGTCTGAAGGAACCTCCCCAAGGCTTATCTTATTCAACGGCTCCTGACATTGCATGAATCCACAGCATGAAACCTCATGAATGAGGCAGGAGGACACACTGCATATTACCTTGTAAATAATAATAATAATAATAATAATAATAATAATAATAATACTTTTTATTTATACCCCGCTTTTCAGCCAAGGCTATCAATTATAAATATAGACCATTTAGAGTGGCCATGAATGCTCCCTAATTAATTATAGTTTGATCTGATGACAAATGAGACGAACAAGTCTCTATATCAGCTAACCCTCACTAGAACAGAGACTGAGCTGAAACAGGCAGAGCAAAGGATTTGAGGGAGGTCGGTCTCTTTGTTTTACAGACCCTCTGCCCAATAATCTGCAAGAGAAACATATAGAGTAATGTAATAACTTCATTTCTCTTCATCCCACCTTTCTGAGCAGTACTGCCAGGCCAGCATAGAGATGGGCAGGTGTTTACAACCCCACCAACCACTGCACCATGGACCCACTAGCACTGCACACCCCTTACCTTCCTCTGCAGTTGCTCCTATTAAGAATACCCCTGCTACCATGTCTGATGAGGAAACAGGGCACCTGACTGCACCCACATGGTCAGGCAATTTGTTCCACATCAGATGCTGCAATGGGGGTCTTCTCAGTAGGTGCGATGGTGGAAGACGGTAAGGAATGTTAAGGGCTGTCCTGTCTGCTGGGATTTGCCAAGGAGTTTCAATGAAACTCCATGGAAAATGGTGGGTCATTTTGACCTGCACTAAGCCCCCTTTGACCTGGGACTGGGACACATTCACTCGATCCACTTCTGGTCTGCCCAGTGCCAGCCCAGTGCTAATTCCCTGTGTCATTTGAACAGGACAACATGAGGCTGGGATGAACACCAGCCTTTTGGCCTATGTGGAACACTCCAAAGACATTGAAAAATCAAAGACTCTATAATGTGGTCCAGTCATTAATCAAAGTGGAGACTAATCAAGAAATCAAAATAAGATTAGAAATTGGGGGCCAACTATGAAAAAAAAAATATTATATAAGATCCTCAAATGTAAAGAGATATCATATAATATAAAAGTCAGCAATGTCCATGTTATTATATTTTTATGGTTTCTACAGTTTTAAAAACTAGGCATGAAGAAAGCAGACAAGAAGAAAATCAACTCATTTGAAATGTGGTTCAGAGATAGAATGGACTGGTAAAGTGACCATTAAATAGGCCCTAGACCAAATCAAGCCTCAACTCCACCCCCACCCCCCCCAAGCCAAAATGACCAAATTGATGCTATCATACTTTGGTCATGTGATAAGACAACATGATTCATTGCAAAAGACAGTCATGCTTGGAAAGTATGAGGCAGC
Source organism: Urosaurus nigricauda (assembly GCA_034509955.1). Lineage (NCBI taxonomy): Eukaryota > Metazoa > Chordata > Lepidosauria > Squamata > Phrynosomatidae > Urosaurus > Urosaurus nigricauda. The sequence continues at coordinate 61,997,656 of JAOEGL010000005.1, read as the reverse complement.
AGGGAAAGAAGAGGATAGACTAAGGACTCTATTACACAGGAGGCAAGCATTATGAAAACATGATTAAAATGTAATAGCATGATTCGGGGAAGATTACACTCTGCACGCTTCTTCCATTCATGTCCCGTCTGTAAACAGGACGTATCTTTGGCTAATAATGGGAGTTTCCATTATTACCAAAGATGCATCCATTACAGTTTACACACAGGACAGGAGCGCGGGAGTGTGATAATCTTCCCCCTCACTGTGCTATTACCATGTTTTAACCACATTTTCATGGCACTTGTCTCTTCCATTAGTGAAGGGTGTTTTGGAGGTCTATTCAAATAGTCACTATAAGTTGCAGCTGACTTGATGGCAATTAACAACAATGATAAAGTTAAGTAGCGCCAAATTTAGTGGGATATAGTCCTTGTTAAGTAGATATAGGACAACAGCTTTATTACACCCACTGTGATTGGATTGTAAAATGTTTTGTTATCAGGGTCAGAGCATCATAAATTCTATGCTTACAAAAAACTCTTAATCAATGCTCAGAGCAAATTATCTGCAATTGCACCTGCAAACACCTCCACAAGTGTTAGCTGTGCATGAACGTGTACAAATTTTATCCTTTATTTTCAGCTTAGCAATTTGCTTGAAATGAAGCATTTTAAAAGAGTGGAATGGATGTTGCTGAGAAGCGTTTTCTCCAGATATTGTCTGAAGATTACACCCCTCATTATCCCTGGCCATGCCAGCTAGAGCTGATGGAGTGAAAGTCTGTCCAACAACATCTGGAGGGCCATGTGTTTTCCAACCGTGCTGTAGAGGAAAGTACTGTTAGATTTGCAACAGGAAATGTATGCTGCTGCAAGGCAAAATTCAGTGAATATGATATTCTACACAAGTGATAAATTCTAGGCAGAACAAAGGTGTTTTGATCCCTGAAACCATTTCCAGACACTCCCAACCATAGCATTTTGAATTAATTTCCAAAAATTAAAGTGTCCTCTCAAGATATGCTTGCAATTCTATCCCTGGTGCCTTTTCCTTTTCTGAACCTATCTTGGAACATCAAGCATTTCTTGTTTCATATATGGTAAAAGTGTTAGTTGCAAAATTTTGAGCACTATTTTGCTTGCATGAGAGATTACAACAATTCTCTGTTTCCACAGATTTTTTTATCCATGGATACAACCCTCCACAGCTTGAAAATATTCACAAATAATACAAATACCAAAAGCAAACCTTGTTTTTGTTATTTTATATAAGGGAAACCATTTCACTATTCTACTGTATTCAATGTAACTTAAGCATTCACAGATTTTGGTATCTACAAGGGGTCCTGGAACCAAAGCCCAATGGATACCAAGGGCCCACTGTACTGTAATCCATGGTATCCCCTTTTGTAGAGATTGAAATATATAGCCAGTGATCTCAGTAGTCTGAAGCAGGCTGGAATTGCTGACCTTGGAATATCCTTACAATTCCACAGGTGCATCCCATGTGTTCCAAATATGAGAATATACTGTGAACATGGAAACCAGTTTGTGTGAACTGGATGTTAGCACTCCTTGGTTCTATTTTTGGAGAGCCTGACACTGAATGGGGAATTCAAAAGAGAGAACCAACCATTCTCTATAAGAAAATATATGGAAAAAGCAATGTCACCTTCCTTCCTTTCTTAGCTGAAGAAAAGAAACTGGGCCACTGATTTCTGCCCTTGAAATTTTGTTGTCAACTACCTTCACATCAATCTCAAGGTATGGCAACTCTATGAATGAGACATCTCCAAAACACCCTATTCTCAACAACCCTTTGCAGAGAGGTTATTGTTTCAATCAGAACTTGGAAAAGTTACTTCTCTGAACTTCTACTCTCAAGAGGCCTACAACCACTGATCATGCTAGATGGAAGATTCTGGGAGTTAGAGTCTAATAAAGTAAAAGTTCTTAGCTATAGTTTGAGTGTCTAGGAACATACATAGACAATGAACAAAACTCTGGATCATGGCCAATAAGTAGAACATAGAACACTGAAACAGAAGACTAATAAGAAGCTATTTCAGTTAGAAATGCTGCATGATTCATAAAGTTAATCTTATTGACTATTCTATGCCTCAGTGCTGAGTCTGTCAAATGTGAATATCATTGGATTTTTCTAAGTTTACTTAAGATCACAATATAGATACAAGATAGCTAGTGTAATGCAGCAGTTAAGGGGGTTGGATTAGGTTTTGGAAGACCTAGAGTTTAGTCCCCAGTGAGCTAGGAAACTCATTGGGTGGCCATGGATTAGTCACTCTCTCTGTCTCAGATAGACCTATTCTACAGGATTATGATGGACAACCATATACACCACCTTATGTTCAATGAAGGAAGTAAAACACAGAGATGTACCGTAACTACCAAGAACCAAAACCAGAAAATACAAGTACCAATCTTTAGACTTTGAGAACTCTTGTTTATGTACCCGAAACAGTGCAAGGGGCATGTATCACAGATAGATAACAAAGTCTGAGATTTGCAGAAATGAATGTGTGTACACAACTGGGGGGGAGGGGGGGAGGAAGAGAGAGAGGTGGGGAGGGAGAGGAATAAAGAGAAACATGAGGTGTTGGGGGAGAAAACAAAAAGGAAGTAATGCAATAATGACTAAGCATGGTTAAATGATGCTGAATAGAAAACTAATGATAACGGATGGGAATGAATTGGAGTAGGTGGAATCCCCAACAGAAACACTACAAATTGCAATATTTTGTATGTGATTATAATATAATGTTGCAAATTATAATACACATGTTTTAGTATGTTAAAAGAAGGGGGAAAGCCCAGATGACTTTCAATTTGTTAACATCTACATGATGTTGGCACCAAATTTTGACGTGATCAACTAGAATGAAAAAAGCAAACAAGCCCATGTGTCCAGTTGTCCAGGAATGTGTAACTAAAGTACTCTTGAAAGATGCCCATCCAACCTCTGTTTAAAGACCTCCAAAGAAGGAAAGTGCACCACTCTCCAAGGTAGCCTCTTCCATGGGTAAATTGTTTTCACAGTCAAGAAATTCTTCCCAATATCTAGGCTTAATCTCTTTTCTTGCAATTTCATTCCACTGGTTTGTGTTTCAGTTTCTGAAGCAGCAGAAAACAAGCTGGCTCCATCTTCTTCTTTTTGGAAAAAAAAAACACCTTTATTTTTATTAATATAAGATTTAATTACAAAAAAAAATAAACTGTGCCAGTTTCCTTAACATCATTATCCTTTTCACTCATCCAATTCATAGATTTGTGTATCATTGCTTTCTCATAATTTGAATTATTTCTTCACGCAATTATTTGTATTAAAAAGGAAACAGTATCTTATTAAAATAACACCAGTTACCAAAAATCTTATAAATTGCTTACATTTCTGGTTTAATTCATTTGCTATAAGGTGGGTCCACCTTCTGCATAACAGCCCTTCAGATATTTTAAGGTGGCTATTAAGTCACCTCTCAGATTTCTCCACGCTAAACATACCCAAGAGAGCCAGCATAGCATAATATAGTGGTCTGAGTGATGGATTAGGACACTGGGAGTCAAGAGTTCAAAATTATTATTATTATTATTATTATTATTATTATTATTAAATCCACTGGTTACCATGGGCAGGTCACACTTTCTCAGCCTCAGAAGAAGGCAAGAGCAAACCCCCCTCTGAATAAATTTGCCAAGAAAACTCCATGGTAGGTTCAGCTTAGGGGTGCCATAAGTCAGAACTGACACAACAATAAGAAGAACAACAAACATACCCAACTCTCTCCATTGTTCCTAAGTATAAAATAACCTACCACATAATAGGCTATTTTAATATTTTTACCCCCTCCCCATCATTCTGGGATCAGCATTTAAAGTATTCTGTTATCACAATGATATGGACGATCCAGACTATACTGCATAAGCAAGGTATTGAAATGGATGACAACTGAGTATTGTGAGAGTCTATGGGTTGCCATGCTTATTGCTTGAAGAAAACACTTCATAGTTTCATCCCTTAGCTTTGGATGTAAACCAGAAGAAAGCTCTGCTGTGAGTTCATCTACATAAAGAGGGAGATAGATCTACACAGCTCACCCAACAACTGTGCTTTTCAGTCTTACCTCTCCCAATTAATGCAGGACATCATATGTGAGACTAAAAATTCAGGGTGCAATTCAAGCACTTACTTCCTTGACAGTAAAATCCACTGGAATCTAGGAAATATATTTCCAAGAAAAATATATACATATGCAGCTAATTGATTCACACACCATGCAGAATCAATTAAAGTTTGCAGCCCCCTTTTGCTAAAATAAGTATATCAGGATTTTAACTCTGGTAATGTGAAATTTGAGGTAGAAGTTTAATACACAGATTTGAAAAGAGTTGTGTTTATTGTGTTCCCCCCCCCCCCAAGAGCTTTGATGTCAGTGATTAAGAGAGCATTCAGAGTTCCAGTACTCCCCACCCATTTTATTTGGATAAAATGATAAACCCTGATTTTTCTCAATGTAATGCACTATGTCAACACAAATAAGGATTACGTCAACAAGTACCAGTGACCAAGAAGCACTTCTAAGGCTTGGGTTCATTCAAAAATTAGTGTACCGGGCCTGTCAGAAAATAATATTTGCCTTTACTCCATTTTAATGTAACTCAACAGTATCACAACCTTTGCATATCTTACTATATTTCAGCTCAGTCCCAGATCTTCCAAGTAGCATCTCAAAATTTCTGGATGCTCTCCTATTACATTTCAACACTCCACCTTCTCCCAACGGTACGCTGCTGGCAATATGCCACTTCCTAATTATCTACCTGATTCACTCATAGTACTTCCATCTATAATTCATTTCCATTTTAAAAATGCCTTAGCACCAGATCTCCTTAACAGGAGAGTCTTACACATGTCTAGTCAGAGGTAGATCTTAATGAATGTTATGGGATATACTCCCATGTAACCTTATGTGTATTAGGTGGCAATGTAAATTTTTTTTTTTTTTTAGATCCACTGAAATCTCTGCCTTCTTCCTCCAATAGGTTTGGTGCCGGCAGCAGAGATTCAATTCTTTGCTTCATCACTACTTTTTGAGGCTATGTGTATACACAATCTGCTCCCTAAACTTATTACTTCACATCTTCATTTTTAAATCTATACTATCCTTGTTCTCCTCTGATAGAAATTTAGTGGTGGCAGCGGGGAGGAAATGAATAAATATATCTCCCCCCAAAAAGGACAGAAAAATACACAGTGTTTCTTAAAAGGTGCGCATGCTAATATGCACAGATTCAAAAACTTAGGCAAAGACACAAATTTAGAAATAGTTACTGTATGCCCAAGAGCCAGCATGGTGTAGGGGTTTCAGTGTTGGACTATGGAGTTTATCAGATGGGAGGAATTTCTCTCAATTGTGAAGGGAGCCAGTGTAGCAAATTCACGTGAATTCCCATTGCATTCGGAATGTGTTCAGAATGACTTCCCATTACCTGAAAATGACCCCCCCCCATTGCCTGAAATTGCATGAGATGCTTTAATTCGTAATAACGTGAAACCCCATGATTGCGTTCAGATTGCCTGCCATTGGATTATACTTCCAATTTCTGATGTCTGATAAACTCCTATGACTCTGGAGACCAGGGTTTGAATCCTGGCTTGGCCATGTAAACCCACTGGGGGACCCTGGGCAAGTCACACTTTCTCAGCCTCAAAGGATGGCAATGGCACCCCCCCTCCCCCCCCGAAGAAAATGGCCAAGAAAACTCCGTAAATCAGAAATGACTAGAAAGGCACAGAACAACTATATACACATTTTGAAATACACTATTACATCTCAATAGAAATATAATACCATACAATTTTTGTGTTGTACCAAAATAATAGGGAGAAGACATTTCAAAATAATGAGATAGGCTGTCACCGCAGGTACAAGCTGTTCATCATGGATCCCTGTTTTCCCTCATTGGGATTATTTTTATTTAGCTCTTTAGAGTTAGACTGGACAATATTTTAAATGCAAGAGTCTCTCAAACAGAAAAGTAAGACATGTCGCCATCCTTGCTACCAAAGGTCTCTCTACAGCCTAGTCCCTAAAACTAAACCATGTTATGGAGCTCTGGTGCCAGGTTTTGAAAACCATTCTGGGGCACCCATGGCTCTCCAGAGGCAGCTTTGGATTGCTGTTCAGTCAGGGATGATGGGTGCTGGAACTACATCTGGAAGACTACAAGTCTTCCATATCTGGAAGACTACAAGTTGACACTTGCCTGTTTTGATGAAGAGTGGTTCCAATCTTGATGGTGGAGAAGGGGGAGGGGGTCTTCAAAACTGAAGATTTCTTTTCTTTTCTAGGAACTCCACTCTGTGGAGTTCCCACATGAAATGTGAAGCATAGGAACAGGCGCAAATTTAGAAATAGTTTTTAAAAAGCTGTTAAGATGGATCACTTCCGGCAGGACTTTCCTGAATAGTTACCCGGCCACCGAAAGGAACACCTAACTGTTGGACCTGATCTCTTGTTGCTATTTTGTCGTGTATTACTTCAAGTTATTATGCTTTATATTGTAAATTATTTAATTGTATTTTAAGGGGAGGATGGGATCAGGGGATTGTATATTTTAATGCTATAAGCCTCCCTGATTGCGATGCATAGAGGGGTAGGATAGAAATAAATATTATTATTATTATTATTATTATTAAATGAAGCCACTTCTGACTGCCAGCGCATGCCCTCCCTTGAGTCCTCTAGCAATCTCTTTTCCTACCCAAGTTGAACTTTGTAGACCATTCTTGCAGAGGGCTGCAAGGGTGGCGTAGTGGTCTGAGTGTTGGACACTGGGAGACCGGAGTTCAAATTCCCCCTTGGCAACACCCTACTGGGCAAGTCACACTCTCTCAGCCTGAGAAGAAGGCAAGGGTAAACCCCTCTCTGAGCAAACCTTGCCAAGAAAGCCCTGTGACATCTCTTCCATTTCAGATGGAGAGCCTTAGGCTGCATCCACACTGGAGAAATAACCCAGTTTGGCACCGCTTTTCTGGCTTGGTTGTTGAAGGGAAGAAAGGATGGATGATCATAAAGAGACAACAGCTCTTCCCAAATATTCTGAAGACGCAAGATCCTGTCTGATCATGGAAGCAACAGCAGGATCAGGCCTGGTTAGTACTTGGATGGGAGACCACCAACAAATATCAGGCTGTATTTCAGAGTGGCAAAACTATCTCTGACTATTCTTTGCTTTAGAAAAAGCTATGAAACTCATGGGGTCACTATAAGCAGTCCCTGAAGGCACACACACACATATATATACTCACAAGCAGTACACACACACCTATATACAGACACACAACACAAGGCACACAGACACAGAGACACATGCAGTACCTAGAGAAATCTTGCAGCACCTTTGAGACTGAACTGAAAGAAAGGAAAATGGCAGCAGGAGCTCTTTTCAAGACCTCAATCTACTTCCTCAGATGCATCTGAGGAAGTAGCCTGAAGTCTAGGAAAGCTCCTGCTGCCAATTTCTTTCTTTCAGTGAGTCTCGAAGGTGCTACAAGATCTCTCTATGTACTGATGCATCCACACTGGGGAAATAACCCGGTTTGGCACCGCTTTAGCTACCCTGGCTCAAGGCTATGGGATTCTGGGAGTTGGAGTATGTTGTGGGGTCCAGAGCGGAGCTCCGCTCCGCTCTGGACCCACAACAAACTCCAACTCCCAGAATCCCATAGCTTTGAGCCAGGGCAGTTAAAGCGGTGCCAAACCGGGTTATTTCCCCAGTGTGGATGCAGCCAAGCCACAAGCGGCTCTTCCTGCCAGAGAGAGACAGCTGTTGCCTCTGCTAGGAAACTCTTGGACTCTGGCTCAGCCAAGTCACACTCTCTCAGCCTCAGGAGAGGGGATGGCCATAGCCATTGGCCCCAAACCCACCCCTGGGAAGAAACCACGAAAAAGCCTTTTAAGTCAGAAGAGAAGACCCACCAAGGAGGAGGCACCCACCAAGAAGGAGATGATGGGGAGACCACCACCCCCCAAATAAAAATCCTGGTGCTGCTGGAAAGGAGGAGAAGGAGGAGGAAGGTGTCCATGGAAAAAGAAAGGCTCACCTGGGATCTGGGCGCCTAGTCATGGCAGGGAGAGGGGAGACCAGCCCTTTCCCAGGAGCTGGGTCCCCTCTTTACTCCAGGGCTGCTTCCCTCTTCTCCTGCCCAGGCTGACTGAGACTGACTGAGAGCCAAGAAAAACAGAGGAATGGAGAGACTAGAGACTAGGACCCACCTCCAAGGCGGGCCAGCCTCTGCCAATTAATCCTCATGCAACAAGAGAAAGCTAGCCAGAAAGAGAAAGACTGCTGCTGCGAGGAGCCTTTTTATCCTCCTCTCTAGTCTATTCCCTCCTCCTCCTCCTCCTTCTCTTCCTGCCTCCCTCCCCAACCAGGCCTCCCTCCTGCTGCCCCCTCACTCTTCTTCTTACTTGTTGTGTGCCTTCTTCAAGGCCTTGAGGTGTGACCCTTAAGGTGTGACCCTGCCCCTTGTTGGCAACTTGGCAAAGGGGGTTTCTCTTCTTCAGAGGGGTTTTGTTTTGTAGGGTGCATTGTTTTAGCCAAGGGCTGAGAGGGTTGACTGAGAGAGTGGGGCTACTAGCCCAAAGTCACCTCTCAGGCAGGCTGCATCCCCACTGGAAAGATAACCCGGTTTGGCCCCTCTTTTAAGTGCCCTGGCTCAAGGCTATGGCATTCTGGGAGTTGGAGTTTGCACACTCCAACAGCACACTCCAACTCTCAGAATGCCATAGCCTTGAGCCAGGGTACGCTCTGGGCCCCACAATATAGTCCAACTCCCAGAATGGCATAGCCTTGAGTCAGGGGCCACTCTGGGCCCCACAACAAACTCCAACTCCCAGAATTCCATAGCCTTGAGTCAGGGCACTCACGGTAAAGCGGTGCCAAACCAGGTTACCTTATCTCTCCAGTGTGGATGCAGCCCATGTGGGTTTCCATGGCTGAGCAAGGAATCCAACCCTGATCCCTAGAGGTCGAATTCAAAGTTAGAGAGGTCTTGTAGCACTGTGAAGTTGAAGGTTTTCACAGCCAGTGCCCATAGTTTTTTGGGGGGATTTCAGGCTATGTGAACATGTTCTAGCAGGGGGTTTGTTCCTGACGTTTCTCCAGCATCTGTGGCTGGCAACTTCAGAGAATGCTGGCATGGAAGAGAATTGGGTATGTGTGTGTGTGTGTATATATATATATATATATACATACATACTGTGTGATCCTGGGTAGCAATCTCCACGCTGAAACAGAACAATACACAGATTAACATGGAAATGACTACTTCTCAACCAAGGGTCACACAGCATATATGTACCACCCTATTCTCTTCCATGCCAGCATTCTCTGAAGATGCCAGCCACAGATGCTGGCAAAAGGTCAGGAATAAATATCTTTGCATATCCTCCCACCCTGAGGCCTTGCTGTTCAACAGCAGAACAATACACAGATTAACATGGAAATCACTCCTCCCTACTCTCTTACATGCCAGCATTCTCTGAAGATGCCAGCCACAGATGCCGGCGAAATGTCAGGAATAAACTCTTCTAGAACATGGTCACATAGCCTGAAAAACCCACAAAAAACCTATGTCTTGTAGCACCTTTGAGACTGCCGTAGATACTCGACTGTAAATCGAGCTCGTGTATAAGTCGAGGGCAAGTTTTTGGGAGCCAAAATTAGGGATTTTTGCTACAACCTGTGGATAAGTTGAGGGTAAAACTTAGGGGCACATAGCAAAGGAGCTAAAGGATGAAGAAAAATAAAATCAACCAATCAGTCAATAAAGGAAAACAATGTAAAAAAAAAAAACCCTTACAAAATTCCAACAGACTTTATTTATTTATTTATTCATTTTATGTGAAATTGAAGGCTTTCATAGCCGGCATCTATAGTTTTTTGTGGTTTTTTTGGGCTATGTGGCCATGTTCTGGAAGAGTTTGTTCCTGATGTTTCGCCAGCATCTGTGACTGGCATCTTCAGAGAAAGCAATCAGCTTTATTTTATGTGTAATAAATGCATAGTATTTCCCATCACCAAGTGAGAGCTGGACATTGAAGAAAGCAGAAAAGAAGAAAATCAACTCTTTGGAGCTGTGGTGCTGGAAAAGAGTGCTGCGGATACTGTGGAAAGCCAAAAAGATAAATGGATCCTTGAACAGATCAAGCATGAACTCTTCCTGGAAGCCAAGATGATCAAATTGAGGTTTTCATACTTTGACAGCTGCATGAGAAGGCATGATGACACACTAGAAAAGAATAATGCTGGGTAAGGTAGAGGATAGTAGGAAGAGAGGAACACTGCATGTCAGATGGTTATGCTCAACCAAGCAGGTTGAGTCTAACCATGGGCTTATATGTGAAGAACCTAAGCAAAGCCATGGAGAACAGGAAGACTTGGGGATGTCTTAGCCACAGTGTTGCCATGAGTTGTGGTTGACTCAAGGGCAGTTAACAATAACAACAATAAATACATTATACAGTGCAGATCTTATTTATTTTTAAATAAAGGGCAAACAGCGCTCCAAGGTAAGGGGTGTCTGTTAAGATTAAATTTCATAATGAAGCACTTGGGCATGTGGTGTACTTCCCTACCTAGTGAGGACCTCTACATGGGAACACATACACACAGCTTTAGGGTGCATCTACACAGTTTCAGAGAAAGGCAATATCAAACTCTCTTTGAATAAATCTGGCCAAAAAAACCTCCATAAGGTGGAGTCAACATAAAGGAACATATCAATGGGAGCAAAGCTGGCCCAAGAAATTATAGCTCTGAGGTAGACAACTTTGATGGGCCTGGGGACCAGTTTTTCTGCACCAAATGGATCCTATTGTGGGTTGCAATTACCCATGGCTGCTAAAATTTGGTGGTGCAGCCACAGCCAGAAATGGGAGAGTCCAACTTCACTTTGTCAGAAGCATGTTTTTAAGCTAATAAAAAGTGCCCTGTGCTCTCAGAAGCCTCTAGGAAGTGTGAGTCTTCTGTACAACCAAGTGCCATTAGCTGAGTATCTTATTTTTGTGGCCTGAGACAAATGAAAGATACTAAACCTTATGTTCTTCACTGCCCCTTTTATGACGCAATACGAAGAAGGCTGTTGAACTGGATTATAGGCAATTTCATGGGTTCTGAAACAGAATGTTTAAACTGTTTCCTGGCAGATGCATTTCCCTATGTCAAGTGTTTATTTTTACATCATTAGCCTTTGAAATTGAAAAGAGTATTAATAACCTGGTGGACATATGACTAAATTGTAGTTTTAGGATTAGCCTCAGTATCTTTTTTAATTTTCACTAGAGTTATTAGCTTCTGGATTTTATAGTTTTGCTTGTATTTTACTATTTAGGGACCCCCCCCCCCCAATTAAAGCCTATGGCTGGCATCCTGTTTATGATCACGGTACCATTACCATGCCTGCAAATGTGTCCAAAGCCCATCTTAAAAGCTAGGCAGCCAAACTGAGTTGAAGGAGTTCTATGGCACTGGTGAGTGGGGTGCTAAAGGATGATGCTTCCACCCCAGTCCGGCTACCAATCTAGGGTGTGATGAACAAAAGGATGGACACTGCAAGGTTCTGTTGCAAATTGTCATCACAATGTGGCTTGGTGGCAGGAGGAGTTTGCTAGTGCTACAGAACTCTTTCATGCTTGTGGCTACTTCCCTTTTAAAGCAGGATTTAGGGAACTGGATCAGGACATGAAGTGCAGTTATGACATTGTAACTACATGTCCTATGCAAGATGTCACCCTATATGTTTTAATTTTTTGTGTTATGACCTGTTGTTATAACAATAAATGTGGAAAAAAATGCTTTCTGGTGGAAACTGGCAACACAGAGCCAGTGTGTGGGTGTGGGAGTGGGTGGGATGGGAATGGCTTAAGGTGATGGGGTGATTTTCCTTCCCCTTAGCCACTAGATAAAAGGAGGAGTAAGAGAGATCTGCCACTGTAAGAGGAAGTCAGTCTGTGTTATGTGAGTCTGCAAAGGAGGCAGAAAATATGAGGGTAACAAAAGTATGTTTAATGCTGGGAAACTTCATCTTGTGTTAAAGCTATATGCATGTGATAAAAAAAAAGTTACAGGACATAAGGTCACAGAAATGGCATTACATTTCCAATACCCTCGCTGTAAAAGAAACTGAACCCTCTGTAATCTCTGGAACATCTTGAAATTTTCAGTTCTTGGAAATGTACACACACAAAAAATATTGTACAGTATGATCATCTTTCTTTGAGGTTGATCCTAAGATATCTCCTCCATATACCCCTTTCCCATAAAAAAGATGGATTTCAACAGAACTTGGTGATGTGACTTTTTAAACTGCATCTCCTAGCGTCATCCATCTAGCAGGCCCACAGTTACTGTCCATGTGCTAGTTCTCTCTCTCTCTCTCTCTCTCTCTCTGTGTGTGTGTGTGTGTATTAGAGTAGTTATCTATCATATTAGATGTAAAAAAGTTATAGGGGGAGGGAAACCAAAATTTTGCAACAATGCCCTATCACATGCTATACCTTGCACTCAGTCTTATTTTAAACCAGAGTTTTCTGAAATAATTTCACATCTCAAAAGATGAGGAACAGGGTTAAAGGTAGCTGTTTCCTAGCTGTTGTGCAGGTGTTAGGCATGGGGACACATGGAAAGGCACTCTGTATGATCTTAGATGCAATCTACTTTTGAGGTTTGAGTGGGGCTGAATCCTGACTTCAACTGTTTTGCCATACTGTGAAGCCCAATCTGGTGTGTGGAATGTGTGTGAGCTATATGCAATGGGACTTACTTCTTTCTAAGAGTATATAAGATTGTTAGGGAATTAGCTTATACCCTATTTGCCAGTTCTTGGAGGCCCAGCCATTTGAAGGGAAACTCAGAGTCCGAGATTTGGTCCAAAGCAAAAACGCAGTTTATTCGGCCGAAGGCGGCAGTACACCAACAAGGTGGTGATATCAAGACTGCCGCCCCCTTGCCTTGTTGCTCACACACTTTATACATTCTACTAAAGATAAGGCACATCTGCAGTTTCTGATTACCAAGGTCAGAGCACACATTCTTTAACTAGTAACATAGCTGCTTTCACTGGCCAAGCTCTTTCATGTCTTCTACTTGCTAAAGCATTGTTACAGAAGCAAAAATAAGCATTAAAGATAATAAGCATTAAAGAATGTTTAAAAATAAATATCTCCCCTCTCAAGATGACAGCTTTAATTATATTTCTGTTAAGGATCAGAGCTTAGAAAAAATATTTTTAGATTACTGGAATCCTCCAGCCCATGCTAGCTATTGGATTCTGGGAAATCTGTCCTCTAAAGGAAAATTTTTGAAGCTTTGATAATAAGGACACTGTGGAGCATAGGATTTTGTTGAACAATTGGTGACTGCAAATATAGTCTGGACAATAGTTTCCAAAAGCTATGAGACTTCTGGAATAAAATACATTGCTATAAACTTAAGAGTCATCTGGCAAGTGATAACCCTCCAATTCTGTTCAGTCAAATGTTCCCAGAGGGTGGAAACAGAAAGCATGGAGGATTTCCTTCCTTGTTAAGAAGGGAACCTCAGTGCTGTTGATGCATTTTATTCACCATCTGTCTTGTGGGCTGCTTGTCTTCCAGGTTTGTGTGAATGTGTGTGTGTGTGTGTTGTTATTTCCATCACTTTTCTGCTCAACACTGCCTGCTGCACCAATAGGGCCTTCCCCATGTTCACATGGGAATTAACTGAAGCGATGATGCTTCTTAATCTTCCAGGCAGTTTCCCTAGTAAGCACATCAGAAACAGAAATACAGACTCATCCTGCTGGGAAGAAGTATGCAAAACGTTGACGCTTCAGAAAACTCACTGACATGATGGGAAATCTCACTATGTTTACTTTTTAAATAGTTCATGATCTGATACTAGGCATGCAAAATGTTACGGCCTGAAAGAGAAGGGAAGCAGAACTTGAAAAGTTTACTACCTGAAATACAACTCCCAGAACACCTAAGCCTGTTCGACCAATTGCCATGCTTTCAAGGGAATTCTGGGAGGTGTAGTAAAAAATAATGTTCTCAAGCTCTGCCCAAAGCCACCTAGTTCACACCCCACTACTTATAACAAATCAGCCTCTACTCCTAAACCAACTTTCTACAACCTCATGCTCTCCAGGTGAATTGGACTTCATTGCTTATCATCTTCATCTAGCTGGAGTAATAGGACTTCTAATTCAGCACATCCAGAGGTTCTTGTGTGTAAGGAGTCTGGGACGTCTAGTTGAAGGGGGCATGCGCTCTATAGAAAGGCCAGGAAAAGTTAGGTCAAGAAAACAAAAATGCAACAGATGGAAAAGGATCCCATTAATGTCCCTTCACTGCTACTATAGAGGGACCGTCCTATTTATTCTGAAATTCTGCAAAAATTTAGAATTTGGCCCAGATTCAGAATTCAACTTCCTGGGCAGTTCAACACGTTTCAGCAGACCGTTTATTCAAAATATGCACATGTGAAATGAAAAAAACAAGGTTAGGTAAGTCTTACATAAACTATTTTTAATTTTGAACCTGCTAGACACCACTTGAAGGCTTCTTCCAAAATGCATCCATGGTGACTTTTTCTTTCACCTGCCTCTACTGTGATTTTCATTTTGGTATCCACATTTCCAGATCTATGGCTTTTTAACATGCGGGGGGTGGGGGGAGTTAGTGAGGCTTACTTATCTGTTCTCTCATTTCCCCTCTGTTTTTCTGTTAACACATATTTAATAAGGGATTTGGAAGGCAGCTGCTGTTTATCTTGTATTACAGGCATACATGGCTACAACAGTAGGACTGGCTACAACAGAATCCCACTCTTTCTCATTTTAGGATTTTTTCATGTCATTACTTACTATAGACACACTACTGCAACCCAGCACAAAAAGTCTGTATTCTCCACCCTCCTTCGCCATTATCCCAATGCAAATTCTTCTACATTAAAAAAAAAAAATCCTGCAGATAGAGGATAAGGGAGTAAATGGGGGCACAGGGCACAGATAAAGAGAATTTGTAAAAAGGAGCTTCACTGTCATTGAGGTGTGCTTGCATAGCAGTAGATATCTTCCCACTGTAGGAACACAATGCCATCTTGAATTATTTCTGATAATTTCTGGTTCCCCTGCAAGAAAAGCCCACCAATTGTAGTGGGAAGAATGGATTCATCATCTTTCCAGGTAGGTTTGCATATAAGAAGCTGCTGAAAACAGCCACATTATTATGATCATGGGCTTTATCAGTTAATTGGAATCATTCTGCCGTAGACACCAACTCATTATTTCTAGCAATTAGTTGCAGAACCTGGTGAAAGCCAACCCATCTCGGAGGGGGAAATATGAATGCATTTCGTTTCTTGAAATGAAGCTTTTTAGTTTCTTAAAAAAAAAAAAAAACTTGTAGAACCAATGTTCAGACTCTTCCATCTGAACTGTCACTTGGTAACAGCAGCCTACCTCCAGTCCTAATGAACTGAACAAAGAGCATGAAGTGGAAATCCACTGTACAGTTATTGAAACATCTGGAGCAATGCTGGCATATAGACAAATAAGGTAATCAATGGGGTTGGGAAAGTCCTTATTTGTCAGCTTTTGCCCTGGCAATTCGTTTTTAAAATATAACTCCCATCATTCATCCCAACTAGAGTAAACCCATTGAATAAATATGAACTTGGTAAATCAACACTATGTAAATTTTATTCATTCACATGGGACCAGTTGTGGCGGGTGGTGTGACAATAAGAAACAGAACCCTTGTTTCAAATCTTCATCCCATCACAGATTAGTGGTAACAAGATGCTGGAAATGCCATCTCTTTGTGGCCCAATTGCTAGAAGAACATACCTCCATTGTTCAGTGTGGCTGCTAGCTGTTACGGTATGTTTTGAGTGAGGTCAGAACTCAATAAATAGTTGTTCATTTGTAACTACATCTGTGATGTAGGATCTTGGCCCTCATTATTAATTTTATTTATACCCTGCCTTTCCCCCAGGACTGGGACTCAAGGTGACCTACATGTTAAAATGATCACCATATAGTTAGAAACAAAAAAAGGCCAAATTTAAAATAAAGTTAAACAATGTTAAAACATTTTGAAACATACATTTAGCAAGGATAAAAAGATAAAACACATTAAAAATAGTCCCTTGCAAGCCCTTTAAAACAAATTCTTCGGTTCTAAAAGCCTGTCTGAATAAAACAAAGTCCTTTGTCTGCCTTAGGAAGGACAGCAAAGAGGGGACTTCCTAGGTAGGGAGTTCTGGTGTTTAGGAGCAGCTACCATGAAGTGTATCTGTGAATGTGGTCAGTTTACATCCTGCTAATTGACTGGTGTACAGATTTATATATTAGAAATATATATTAGCATTGCACACGATACTTGCACTATGCAAAAGGCAATCCTTATGGCTGAAATGCATTTTGTCTCAAATAATACAAACGTAAATATATAAAAGTAATAGAATAGAAAGGCCTCTTTTTTTTTTTTTTTTGCATGCTTGCTACCACAGGTCCATGCCTCATCTACAAACTTGCAGATGAGCCTACATGCATAACTATGAACAATGAATTAATTGCTTACATTAATGAATGTCACATAGTTAAGAAACAAATATTTCTTTGACTGGGTGACAGCTATGCATATTTGATTTCACAACCCATTCTATAAAGATCCACTCAAAAATGAGCCCACCTGAGTGAACACATCCCAGGTAAGTGGGCATATGACTGGAGCCATAGTTGTCATTTTTTTTTACAGTAGTGTAGCCTGGGAGGGAGATAATGTACTTCTCCAAATAATTATTGTCTTCTCCCAATGATATTTTTCTCCCATTCCCATATTTCTAGCCTTACAGTAACTTAAAATTTCACCTGAGCATTGAGAAATACAGTTTAGGCATCTAAGGGGATGAGTGAAGTTATGAATTTACCAAGGGGATGCACACGCAACAAATACAGAAGTTCTGGGAGTGAACAATTTTCAATATCTCACACTCTGCAAGGCTAAAAACATGGGGACTGAAGGATAAGTTCCTGTGTCGAAGGGAGAGAATCCTTACTGAGGGCAATGCCCTCATTTTGCCACTCCACCATCTGTTGTTGGTGTGTGCTGGCTGCAGTCCAGGACAATAAGTTGATCTCATGTATAAGTCGAGGGCAAGTTTTGGGGCCAAATTTATGGATTTTGGTACGACTCGTTGTTAAGTTGAGGGTAAAACCTTGAGGCTCTTCAGATCCATGGTGACTCTTCATCATTTCTCTGGCAGTGGACAGAAGCTGTTTCTCTGCTGTATCAAGGAAGCACTAAAAATGGTTGCAGCCATTTTTAACTTGGTCCTCTGCCCCTTCAATCCTGCCAAGAAACCTACTTTTACAGTAGACTCTCCCCGGAATGGAAGCTTTTTACTACTGGCCCATCTACAGTTGTTTGTAGCTGCCGGCTTGCCTTCTCACAGAAGGTGAGGAGGAGCCAGGGGTGAAGAAGAGTCAGTTTGAGCAGAGCCAAATGTAAAAGGAGCTAAGTCAAGGAGGAAGAAAAATTGTGTGTGTGTTGTGCATGCATGCTGGACTAGGGAATGTGGGCAGGAAGGTGTTTGTGACTGGATCAGCTGTTGTTCCCAAAGAAATAAAAATCGCCCTGCACTCTCTCTGCTTCTAGCAGCCCATTCCCAGGCACAGAGGGAAGGTGGGAAGGAAGATATGTGTGTGTTTGACACTGAATGAGCTGCCATCATCAACATTACCATATTGATCTGTATATAAGTTGATCCAGGATTTTGGGGTCAATTTTTGGGCATAAATTTCTCGACTTATAGACGAGCATAGACGACACATTCTTTTTTACCACTGCTCCCAGAATTTGCCCAGGCGAGGAAATGATGGTATCAGAGTTGTAATGCCAACAAATACCAGGTTCTGTAAGCTATATTTCAGAGGAAGGAACTGGCAAAATTACCTTTGAGTATTCCTTGTCTAAGGAAACTCTATTAAATCCATGGTGCTGCCATAACTCTACAGGCAATTTGAAGTCACAAACACACATAGTTCCCAAAACTAAATAAAACAAACAAAAAAACAAACAAAAACCCAAATTATGTTCTAAGCTCTGAAAAAAGCCATGCCATTTTGAAATTTTTAGAAGTTATTTAGTTTTGGCCCTGCTCCACTGCCTTGTTGTTGTTGTTGTTGTTGTTGTTGTTGTTGTTGTTGTTAACTGCGCTTGAATCAGCCATACCACATGGCCAGACTTCACTTTATGTTTTCCATACCTCACTTTTTTAAAAAAACAAGATTGCCTCTTTCCAAATTTGTACACCATGTATTAGGTGAAACACATGTGAGTAATGCACATCATGCATTAGAGTGGTATGGAAAGAATGTGGCCCTTTAGATGTTTTTAGATTGCACTAGGGATGGAAAGAATATTCTTTAGTATTCCTTTTGCAGTTGAAAAATGTATTTCCTGACAGTCAGGAAACCCCATCGGGAAGAATAACAGAGCAGTGAGACTTACACAGGTTGCTTCCATATTTGAATATCCCAAAGTGTTCTGGAGTATTTTCTCTGTACTGAAAGACACACAAGGATGGGTTTTTCTTTTGCTGCACAGAAATATCTGTTTTCCCCTGGAGTCCCCTTATAGTAATTATTCTTTCTTGTGTGTGAGGGTGAAATATTCAGAGATTTTTTTTATCCCTAACAGCAGCTCCCATCTTCCCCACCTTTGTTTGGATGCACTAAGGTGCACTGGAGCTGTAGCCCAGGAAAAATCTGCGTTAGAGGAAGTATTGGTCCTCAGTGACTTTGTCAAAGTGGAGGAAAATCTCTGGGATTTCATGAGATATGCTGGGCAGAAAATCCCACTGTAGTTCAAATATCGTGGATATATACTAAGCCACAGTGAAATAATGATTTGAGACAATACAATAACTATGGTAACACTACCGGAGGAATCCGATTTACCACAAGGATAAATTTGCTTCAGTATGTAGAAAATAATCCTCAATTCAGAATGAGCTTTTCAGCTTCCTAAATCCCTGGCACAAATAGGGATCCAGTACCATGGTTACATAAACAGGGAAAGGGAAAGTTCTAATCCTGGAAGTATCACTGGAATTGATGGTATAATATTGCCCTACAGACTTCATTCCCCAAAGCTGCCCTCGGTAAAGAGAAAGCCACATGAATAAATGCAAAGATAAATAGAGGCAAAGGAGCTTTTGTCTTAATTTATGAAAGAGTTCTCTTCCGTTAATTAAATGATGGCAATCAAGGGAGACTAACTCCATAAACTAAGCTTTTACCAGAACAAAAGGACCAGTCAAATGATACAAGGATACATTTAAAAATAATTGCCAGGAAACCTGTTTGCCTTTCAGAGCGATTATACAATGGGAAAATAGCTCAAAATAGTAACATAGCATTTAGTGATGATCATATTTGAATACTGAGTTTCTGCTTTTCCTTATTTTTCATTGTGCAGGTTGATTCTGTACAATTCTGTTGAAAGAAATGGAGTCGATCCAAGCAGAAATATTTAGCATGTCTCTGTCAAACAGTAGATCAATGGGTCCTTGAGTAGAAAGCATAATTGAATCTATATAACTGGCATACTGGTTATGAAATAACTCAGAGATAACATGTATTTTGTCAGAAACACAGATGATCATACCATTAGAGGGATGGGAGGTGGACTGGATTTTGGGTGTTATAAAAAGGCGGAAAATGCTTCGTTATTTGTTGTAATATTATTGTATCTATACTGCCAGACAGAGCTGTTTGTGGTATATTCTACCCAAAGACAATATAACATGGATGGTTTTGAGTACTACATATCTAGTCTAGGGAGAAGGCAATATTTGCTGCTTTGCTTCAGATAGCAAAATGGCCTAGGCCGACCCTGGGCAGAAAATTAATTCGTCCAAAGCCAAAGAGATGAAAATTGACGTATTTGTCGAATGTAAGGTGGCAAAATGCCACTATAATTTCTACAAAGCCTTGTGTGTATGGACTATTCTCAATCTGCTTGATTGCTTAAACTTTTTATATTTTCCTCAAAAGGCCAATCATCATCTTCTCCCACTTTTCTTGTTTACAAGCAAAAACCCAATGTTAATTTTTTAAAATTACTGATAATCTAAAAGATTTTCTTACTAATATTTAATCATCACAAGGAAGTAATGTTTTACCAATTTTATAGTACAAGCCAGATTTCCCTTCAGTTTTACATAGTTTACTGCATATGAGATTTTACCTGAGCCAGACATGCGAATAAATTGTAGCTTGCTTTTTTTTGTCTTTTCAACAAGCCAAAGAACAAATACATACATTTAAATATGCAACAATTAAATACATTGGAGTGTATCCTCAGTTTCTGTGATTTTATTCGATGTATGAGAAACACCTAATAAAACATTTCCAACTGTGAGCTTCTACTGATGGAAAAGCAGAATTTTGTAGAATTGGAGAGAAGCATTCTCACTCCTCTCTGTACACAACTCAGTACTCTCAAAATTGTCTTTAGAGGGCTGAGTTTCTGGACAATGCTGGGAGATGCAGTGGACAGCAAAGAGAGTAGAAGTTCCACAAGTCTCATTTGGATTTAGGCATTCACTGGGATTTGAAGAAAACCTATATTAGTTTTGTCAATTTGGCAACTGATATTCTATCTATCTCCGTCTCTCCTCGCCTCTTTTTGTTTATCTTAGCCTGGAATGATAAGAGTATATATTAAGTGGCAAGGAGTTATTACACAAATTCAATGAAATGGTAATCAGTAGAATGGTAACAGCCAGTGTAATGTACTGATTTGAGCACTGGATATTGGAGACCAGGGTTCAAATCCCACCCAGTCCATGGAAACCCCTGGGTGACCTTGGGTTGGTCACACACTCTCAGCCTCAGAGGAAGGCAAAGAAAGGCCCCTCTGAGCAAATCAAGCCAAGAAGGCACTGTGATAGGTTGGCCCTCTGGCCACCATAAGTCAGAAACGACTTGAAAGCACACAATAAGAACAGAAAAATCATGAGATTAGTTTGCATAAAATCAGTGTTTCAGGTGGTAAATAAATGAGAGCAACTATTCTAATCCAGCATTTATGCAGGCCTTTAATGGGGTTTGCTGCACCTTTTTATGTTTTATATGTATTTAAGCTGGTATAAATATTTTAATATAATTGTTTATTCAAGTTTTAAAAAAACAGCTTCATTTATATACCGCTTCATACTGCCTAAGGAGTGTCTAAGCGGTTTACAACTGTAAACTTCTTGGCCCCAACAATCTGGGTACTCATTTTAGTGACCTTGGAAGGATGCAAGCCTGAGTCGAGCTTAAGCCCTTTTGCTGGTTTTGAACTCGCAACCTTTTGGTTTTGAGTGAGTGGCTGCAGTACAGGCATTTAACTATTGCACCACCAGGTCTCCTTTAATTTTTTTTTCTTTGTACTTTCTATAGCTTTAATTGTATTTTGTTTTATTTCTGCACCATAAACCATGCTGGTTTCCATCTTGAGGTAGGACATTAAATAAATATAATCAAATATACATTGATGGCAACAGTTGGCAATCAGTAAATATACATTACAGAAGTATAAACAAACATATCATATTACGAATGTCAATCCTCATGTTTTTGTCTTTGAATGTGAAGGCAAATAATTAAAGTAATTTTCTCCCTACATGGGAAAAGCCAAATATTTATCTACAATATTTTTTAATCTCTAAAATTACCAAAATGCTGTGCAGGAATTATTCTGTGGAGAAACTACATGTTAGTTTCTGGAAAAAAATGTTTTCTGTGCACAATGTGCAGAAAACCAGTTTCCTTTGGAGGAAATAACATTTTCTTTGCAGGAAACTGTTTTCTTTGCCCTCCCCCCCAAAAAACAAAAACCAAACCAAAAAGAAAAACAAAACACAACCAAACCAAACCAAACCAGAGCTTTGTATTTTAAAAGGCATATATTTTTCTCATAGACAAATTGTTGCACAACACTTCAGGATATTGGCTATCAGGGAAAAATTGTTTATGCTGATCTATTATTCTTATGAGTTTTTAAAAAAGAAAACAAAACAGGGAATTGATATTTGTGAATATTTTCCCCATTTCTGTTGTTTACTGAACATATAGTAGAATACATGTTCAGTACAGTATACAGGTGGAGTATCCCTTATACAGAATTATGAAATCTGAAATTCTCCAAAATCCAAAATTGTCCAAAATTGGCTGAGATAGTGCTTTCTGATGGTTCAGTGCACAGAAACTTTGTTCCAAGCAGACAGTTATTAAAAAATATTATATAAAATTACATTTAAGGTATGTGAATAATAGGAAACAGAAACAAATTTCATATCTAGTCTTGCACCCCATCTTCAAGTTATCGCATTCTGTATATGCAAATATTCCAAAACTCAAAATAAATAAATAAATAAATCAGAAACCTCAAATTCTTCTGGTCTCAAGCATTTCGTATAAGGGAGACTCAACATGTATATGCATCCCCAGTGGCTGCTGAATTGTTAGTCTGATCCTCAGACTGCAGAACAAAATTTCATTCCAAAGGCAAATGATGCTACAGTCTCATTGTTTTCAATGGGACATATTGCCAAATAAATGTGTATAGGATTGCAGGCTCAATAAAGACATTTTTCACATAACAGTTGGCTGCTCGTAATAATGTTTTAGAAACTCCAGGATTCAAAAATTACTGTACTGCCCACAGAGAAAAGGCTTTCACTGTGGAAATTGTTTTGGATGAAACTTCGTAAGACAATTATCCCACAACAATACAATGTGTTGGTTGCCTTTTTAACACAATTTATGCTGAACATTTTGCGCGCGGGTGTGTGTGTGCATACATGTGACTATATTATGTGCTGGTGAAATAATCTTAATTTTTATGTGATTTACGTACAAAAATTTAAGAACCATATATTATAGAAACTGTATGTGCAGCCTTAGCCAGTGTTTGTGTATGTGCCCCAAATGTGCAGAAGTGACTTCGAAATAATAATTTCAAACTAGTAAGTGGAAGGAAAACATAATCCATACTATTGCTGCTTGTCTCCTCTTTTCATAAGACAATACATATGAGCAACCTTTAAAAAGGGTGGACAGTGCAAATATTTGTTGGCGATATGCTGGCTGAAGGGTTGTTGGAGTTGTATTGAAATACTATGAGAGGTACAGGTTGGGGAAAGCAAGGACAGTCTATAGAATAGTGCATTTTGTTTCACTTTGCTTCCACTCCTCTTACCCATAACAAATTATTAATTTTATATTTATTATATTTTAAAGGTAGCATGATAACCATAGTCTTTGGATGATATATAGGTTTTTTGTGCAATTCAACCTTATCCATACCGGACAGGTTGTAAGAGATGAAAGCAGGGGAGTGTTTCCTGTTTCCATACCCCCAACGTTCACTATCTGGTTTCTTTCTTTCTTTCTTTCTTTCTTTCTTTCGCAGACTGAAGACTAAAACCATCTCTCTCTCTCTCTCTGTTTAACTAATGTCTCTCTCACTGATTCAACATTGTCACTGAGTTTTTATGAGACTGTTTTGATGGGGAAAGGGTCTTTTTTCTTTAAACCTTAAAAACTTTTTCTTTAAAGATTTCTTAAAAGCTTATCGACAGACCTCTAGATTGGTATGTTCTGCTGATACTTCTCTCTCTCTGTGTGGGTGGTGCAGTCTGCATAAGCATGGGGAAATGTGAATCAATATTAGAAGAAATGATTCTTTTACAACTTTCTTAGTGAGCATTCTGAAAAAGGCTTTCTGTTTTCCCCCAAATTCTCTTCCAGCTCATAATGTTGATGCTGCTGGATCCGCACTGATGATGCTGAATGCATTTATACCCATTAATTTAATGATCTCTGGGAATTATGGCTTGGTTAGGTTAAATATAGTGAGAGAAATGCTGCCTGGTATGATGCTAGCTGCCTCTCTTGAGTATAGTATATGAGTAGTATATGAGTGTAGTATCTGAGTGCTGCCATTTCTTCTGTAATATTGCTCTTTAACTGTGTGCAAGGCAGCATGGGAATGGAGACAAAGTGGAATTTTTTTCTTTTTTTCTTTTTAAAATAAATTTTAATACATTCTAAAACAGAACAACAGACAATAAACGGTACACCAAAACAACAATAGATAAAAGACATTAACCCAGATAAAGTCCTGAAAATTATAAACAAGAGGTGTATTCAGGGATCTTGAAAGACATCTTTCCATAAAAATTTAGCTAAAACTGAGGGATGTCTAGAGAGTAAATCCTGTTGGATATATTCAATAAGTGGGTGCCAAATCTTATGAAAAGTCAGTCCAGAGTGTAAACCTCTCGCTCTATTATTATTATCTGCAATTTTCTCCATTGACCACAAGTCCCAGAGTCTAGTCCACCATTCTGCAATATTCAACTTTCCAGTTTTCCAGTTCTTGGCTATCTCAAGCCTGGCAACAGCCAAAAAGTTGACTTTGTGAATCTGCTCCTTTGGAATTTTTGTCCAATAGAGGAAGACAGAGTATATTAATCAGCTAAGGTGAATAATACTGGATTAAACAATTTCTGCAAATATACCTCGGAAGAAGTTGGCTATAAACACACAGTTCATAAATGTGACTGTACAGGCAAGGAATTTCATGCAGCATTCAAAAATGCAGTAAAATATCTAGTGAAATGATACTTCATTCACATTACCTCCAGACAGATATTATACAAAGGGATCTTGTAGCATCTTTGAGCCTAACTGTGCAAATGAGTTGTAGCATAAGCTTTCATAGACTTAGGGGTGAAACAGACCGGCTTTAAACGCCAGCTTCCCGGCAGCTTGGGAGCATAGTGTTTAGATGCTGCATGCCCCCAAGCCACCCAGAAGCTGCCTGGTAGCCCAGATGTGGTCTGACTTCCAGGGGTACTGGCGGTACAGCGTTTATACTCCACATGTCACAGGAGTGCCATAAAGCCGTGGCAGGGTAGCTAAATCCGGCTTTTTGCCAGAGCAAAAAGGAGAGGCTATTTGCTGCTTCTTTTTGGGCCCGCAAAAAGGCAGATTAGGGCTGTGGTGTGCAGTTGCTGCAACCCCAATCTGGCTTTCTCAGGGACAGTTTCAAACTGCCCCTTTGCAGCAGTTTGTTTCTCCCCTTGGTCTACTTCCTCAGATGCATGGAATGAACTATTGCCTGTGCAAGTTATTACTTCATGCATCTGAGGAAGTAGACTACAAAACATTTTTAGATTGTAAAACCGAGGGCAGGGAATTGTCTAATTAATAATTTGTAAGTCGCTCTGATAGCCTTTTGGCTGAAGAGCAGGGTATAAATAAATAAATAAATAAATATTTATTATGCTACAACTTCATTCACACAGTCTCAAAGGTGCTACAAGATGCCTTTGCAGACTGATATTTTAGGTACTTATGAATGATAATGTCACCACAAGCTCTCTTTACACAATACTTCTGTGAAGAACTAACATGTGCTCCAAGGAACAGAAAATTCACATCTTTAGTCAGAGTTAAAAAGAAAAAAAAAGATATGTTTTAAATTACAATCCCCAGCCACCATAGCCACTGAAGAAACATGGCTGCTAGGGAACCTTCCTTTCCTCTGAACAAACTTTGCCCCTTCTCATAGTATTGCATGATGAAAACTGCTAAAGGCATAGAAAAGTCATACAATTGTAGGCATGATTTTCTCTTGTAGGACCAAGAACGTCTCGTGGTCCAAAAAAAAAAAAAAATCTTACAATTCAAAATGAAGCATCCAATGAACAGGATACTTCAAGTCAAAAAAGCCATCTATTGCACATAGTGATGCTTTAAGTTTTTTTCTTTACCTCTATGCAATGTACCAGGATCTATGACATAAATAGGCAAAGTGCAGGTATGGAGAAAAAGTGGAAGGGACTGATTCTTCCTAAATGTTGGAGTTTGTTAAATGACTCTTTGGGTATGCTGAATATATTAAAACTTTAGGTTTTTGTGATGTTGGGCCAAGATCCCTAGTCCAGGAGACCAGGGTTTGAATTCTTGCTTAGCCCTAGAAACCCACTAGGTAATATTAAGCCTTCCTCCACCTCAAAGAAGGCAATAGCAAACTCCCCTCTGAATGAGCTTCCCCCAGCTCTCCATTTTCACAGGATCATTTTTTGCAGGAGGGGAGGGTGAGTTGTTTAATTTTTTACATAGTTAAGAAATTGGAAGTGAGAAATCTCCAAATATCTTTTTCAAACATGTCAGAGATTTATCAATAGATACCAACCATCTGTTCTCTAGCATATTTGAACTAGTCCATGTAAGCAAAATTCAAAAATGCTCTATAAAATCTGACATTAATCCTGAAATAGCAGCTGTAACTTCCCATTCAGCATTCACTAGATATCTTCACATTTTAGCTTAACATATACGTTGTTCATGGCTCAGTATTGTCATCTTCTCCAGAGAAACACAAGCAATTGCATGAAGGGGTGATGGGAAAAAAATGAAATCCTGGATTATTTGAGTAGACTAGAGCATCTGAGTAGACTAGAACCAGGGAAGTCTAGTTTTAAATCCCATTTGGCAATAGAACAGCTTCAGCCAGATGGCATCTCAGATTTACCTTATAGTATTGTTGTTAAAGAGGGAATGCAAAGAGACTTTTATTCTGCTTTGAGATCCTTGGAAAAAAGTTGGGATATAAATGTAATAAATGAACAAATAAATGCTTTTGAGGACCTGAAGCTTTGTCAATCCATAGAGGAATTTAAAATGATTTTATAGGTCCGTTTATATCTGCATTTCATACCATTCCAGGAAACAATCAGCTATTTGCTCCACCCCAAGTAGTTTAAATACAAAACTATAGAAGGACAATATGAAGGCTTCTACGCTACATATTTCCTCGCAATATGATATGACTTTTATGGTCATAACTTCATCATATGGAATCCCTGGTTGGAAATCTGTATGGGATTTACAGATCTATGAGCACCATAATGAATCACAGTCCAACCTCCTGTTTACTGGGAAGCAGCTGCTGCAGTTCATGGAGGTCTGTTCCCTTGTCTCTTAGGAAGCAGTTGGCTATCATTGCCACCCACTACTTTGATCAATATCTACAGGCAAATAAAGGACCCTTGACACAAATCCTCAGAGATTGCTTGTGCAAGGGAGAAGGTTGAACCTCCAGCTAGAAGATCAAACCCTTGAGGATCATTGTTGTAGTGCACTCCACAGAATTGTAGCACTAGAGCTCGCTAAGTGCCTCACCAAACTAAAAATTCCAGGATTCTATTGGATGCAACCAGATTAGTTAATGTAGTATCCAACTACTATAATAGTGGCATAGATACATGTTATATTTGAAAGCAGAGGAGAGAACAAAAAAAAAGATCATCTGAGAAAGTAACCAAAGCATGCCAACATAGAAAAGGGATTTTTGTTTGTTTCTTTTCTTTTCTTTTCTTCCACTTTCAAGTTGGAAATATAACTTTTTATCACAAGTGATACTTTTGTTATCATCTCAGTCTTTCTTTGCCCTTGGTGCTGGCTAGATTTTTGTAACATAACTTGTACAGTACAATGAAAATAGCTTCTTACAAAGAAATTCAGAAGCAAGGGCCTGGTAACTGTCAAGCTGTATCCAGCCAGGTCTGTCTTTTCTCTCACTTAATTTTCTCATTCCTGTTCACTGAGAACAGCCTCTGCTAATGAACACCAACAAGCCAGAGCATACATATGATCAATCTGGAGCCATTCTGAAGCCAATTAGCCAGTCTGAAGTCCAAGCAACTGCTTCAGGAGTTTAAATATAGCCTAGCTTCCCACCAGCATAGAGATCTTAATTAGTACAGTCCGCACTGATAGTGCATGTTGTCTGGGTACAGAAACCAAGGCTCCCTTCTGCTTAGGGGTGTTCATCTGGTGTTCCCTTCAAGTTTAAGAAGAACTTTTTGCATCTACTTTGCTCATGAATGTCCATATCATGCTTGCTCCCTAAATCTTGCATCTATGAATGGTCAGTGTAGCATTAAAAGAAACTTTAAGTTACGTGACCTCCAAAATAATTTCAAGTCATTCAAATTTGCTCAGTTTTTCCTCAGTTAGCATGCTTTATTTTTAACTTGCTATCTGTGGAATCAGAGAAGATGAAAAGTAGATATCAATAGGTTGTATAAATATGCTACTCCAAAGAAAGCAGTACTAGGGCAGAGGGGGCGGCGGTATTGGACAAGGAGTGGATACACCAAATAGATAAGAACTTTTCAGAAGTTAGAACTATTCAGGGGTCCTTCTTACTGCATTTTAACCTGGGCTTCAATCCAATTTAAATGAGGGTTGTTCACATTTGCGCTGGGTTTCATGACCTGAATTGGGGGGTTATTCATACTTGTACCAGGACTTCCTAACTCAATTGGGGGGTCATTCATACTTGCGCCAGGGCATTCTAACCTGATTTGGGGGTGGCGTAGGGTAAATCTCCCTTAATCTGGGGTGTTTTTTATAATGGATTTTCTTACGGTTCTTTTCAAAAGAACTGGGGTTTTTTTGGAGGGACTGCCAATGGGAACTTGAAAATCATTCCCATCCAATTCCTTCCTTCCTCTTCATCTCCCTCCGCCACCTCCATTCTGCTCCTGCCTTCCAGCCCCCTTCGATTGCCCCCTCTGTTCTGCTCCTTCCCTCCTACCACCTCCAATTGCCCCCTGTGTCCTGCTCTTTCCCTTCTGACAACTCTGATTGCCTCCTGCGTCATGCTTCTTCCCTCCTGCCACCTCCGATTGCCCCCCGCATTGTGCTTCTTCCCCCCAGCCACCTCTGATCACCCCCCTGAGTCGTGCTCCTTCCCTCCTGCCAACTCCAATTGCCCCTCCTTCCCTCCTGCTCCTTTCCCCTCTTCCTCTCATGGCATTTTACCCTGCTGCCAAATGTGAATGGAACCCCGGAGTAAAATGCCATGATCATGGCAAATCAATGCCACGTATAGAATCTATCCTGGCCATCAAATGGATTCGATCGTGGCATTTCAGGGAAATAAGTTCTCACACCAGGTTATTTCTCAGTGTGAACGGGGCCTTAGTAGTGCTCAAGAATGTAGAGGCAACCCCAACATGGCTGGCCCTACCATTAGCAAAGTGAGACACTTGCTTCAGGTGGAAGATGCCATGAAATGGCAACAAATGTTCCAGAAGAGAGTTGTGTAAACTGCAGGCTGTCCTGCCCTCCCTAAGCTAGATTGCTGCCTTTGAGTATATTTAAGAATGCTGCCCCATCATCAGTGTTGGAGATTCTATGTACAGAGGCTAACTGGAGGGGCATTTGAAGAGAAGGCAGTGCCATTTTCTTCTTCACCACAGGCAGAAGCACGCCTTTGGCCATCCCTGTACACAAGCTAAACAGAATTATTTCTCCTAAACAAAAAAATACAGTAGGAATTTCATCCAAATATACCTGCATCTAGTGCTACAAATGATTTAAACTAGTTTTAGCATTAGACAAAGTGAAGTACTCATGTAAGAGCCAATCAAGACTTAAAGAGGGTTGCATATTCCAAGTAAATAGTACAGTTTCCTTCCAGGAACTTAATTATAGATGTATGTCTCAGCAACAAAATTGGAAAATCAGTTTTAGGATTTTGATAACAATTGCAAAACAAAGCATGCTGGAATGAAGGATGTGAAGCTGAGAGAAAGCCATATGCTAGAATAAACAGATTTTTTTCCACTTTAATGTTGAAGTCTTTTTTAAAGTTGGACTCTCAGGCAGTGGACACTGAGAAACCTACCCTATATCATTTTAAACTAGTCTAATGCCCTCATGCGGAGTAGAGGATGCTATCTTTTCACCAGTCTTGAAGTAATATTTAGCCTCCAGACCATTCAACTTCTCTACATGCCCATAATGGGGTTGAGGGAGAAGAATTTTCTTACCATTTGTCTCAGGCAGCAAAACATTTTGGGCCATTTGTGGAAAAACACTATTTAATCAGCATTACTTTTGCATGGATCTTAAGGCCAATTGGCGTCTAATTTAACTTCATCCATCCAGAAATTGGAAATGTTACCTTTTTTGGATTATAGTTCCCAGAATTCTCAGCCAGCATGGTCAAGTGGAGTTGTACTTTAGAAAAGTAAACTTTTCAAGCTGAACTCATTTGTTATCCATAGGATTGTCCCAAGACACTTCTCAAAAAACAAGATAGTACCCATTGCTTGTAAAATAAACCAATAGCGTTAGCAGCTGAATCTCTCTTAGGCATTGCGAATAGGAGAGAGGTATGTAAGAGGGTGCAGGTCAATCCATTTGGGAATCACTCCTCTCCTAAAACCCTTTCTTCTAACTTTTTAAAGTCTGACTCTGCTGAATAGAAGGGTTGGCTGTGTTTACCCTCCTATTTTCAGAGGGCAAATTTGGTTTTGATGGACCTTGTGTCTGGGATATATGATTGACGTATCTGAAAAATAAATGCCATGTGGGTGGACTTTACAATAAATAACTACATACAGAAGTTCTTAGGCTGCAATCTGATATGCAGGCTGCTCAAAATATCACTACAGTCAATACAAGTTAAGTGGTGGTATTACATATAAAATTGCAGAACATATTCTGAGAGTGTAAGTGATTTTCCTCACTTTCTCAAGGATACTGAAGTTGGAACCTTTTTAAAAGCCCCTATTATTACTACTTAAGATTAATATTAATATTTGTAAATACCAAAGTTAAAGCAAGCAACAGAAAGGAAGATCATTTGTACAACACGTGACAAGTTAAGTTGTGCTGGTAAACCCACAAAGCAGATGGTATGGAATATGGTTATAAGGAAGCTTAACATAAACACTTCACAAGTTTTGCAAATGTGAAATAACAACAACAGAGTTTTAATGAGAGATACACCCCCTTTTTTCTCTCTGCAAAACTCTGGGATTACCCAAAAGGATTATTAAAAGAATCTTGCAACATGCACATGATTGAACAAATTCATAATTCCAGGTCACTCAATGATTGTGGCACCTCTATGATGGTGTCATTGTAAAATGCAAAAATCTCTAAAAGATTTGTGTAATATAAATATATCTTGTTACGAAAATAACCTGCAAGTGATTTTCTTTGCATGTAAGTGGGTTTTTAGTTGCACCAAAGACAGCTGGTAGCTCTGTTGTTTTGCAGCTATGAATCCATGCTGCTGCTGCTGCTGCTGCTCAGGATTTACAGGAGCTATCCAAGGTGATGAACACTATTCTCACAATAGTTTCAGCACCTTAAATAGCTCACAGAAAACCAGAGAAGCTTCCATGGAACCCAGTGTAGATTCACTGCAAAGCTATGAAGCCATGGCCTGCCCCTCTCATCCATTATTATATCATTGAAATGTTTTTCTATGCAGCTGCAGCCGAAGAAGGGTTGTATTTACTAGGAGACAACATGCTTCACATATTACAGGAGCAGAAGTAATATGTCGGGAGAAGGGAGGTAGAGGTACTCTGCAGTCTGTCCTACATACACTCCCACAACTAACTGGCTATCCCCATGTGTCATGGAGAGCAGTGGTCTATTGTTACAGTTTGAAATGAGATTGAACTATCACTCTGGCTGCTGTCTGAATGTGGAATGAAGGGGATATGATATTTTATCCTTTGTCTTAGACAGAAAAACATCTTGGGCTAGTTCTGAGCAGGAGGAGAACCGGGATCATAGGCTCTGCAGAGCTTAGCTGATAAATGAACTGCAATTCATTCCCTCCCACGTCCTAAACTGCAAGCTGGCTATTTTAAGAATAATAATGTATCTTTAAGCATAAAAAAAGGAAAAAAGAAAGAAAGAAAAGAAAAAGAACAGTTTTGTGGCACCTTTCAGTCAAAAGCTTTATTTTAGCACACTTTTGTGTTTCATAAAATAATTTTATAATTCTGGATATCTGAAGAAGTGGTTTATAATTCATGAAAGCTTATGCTAAAATACATCTGTTTATATGCTACAACAGACTGATTCTACTATGCCTATATTACTTGAAGAACTACTGTGTTACACAAAGAACTACCTTACTCCCCCCCTTTCTTTCCCATTCTATTTCTCCTTTTGTGTGTTGACCTTTAGATTGCAAGTATGCACCAGAGAGCATGTCTTATTTTTAATCTGGCACTTTAGAAAAGATAGATGACAACACTGAGAGGAAAAGGCAAGATCCAAAATCCAGCATGTGGCAATGCCTTTATCAGGCAAATCAAAAGGCATAAAACACATCATGCTAGCTTTCAAAGTTTCCCAGCCTTTTTCAAGAGGTGGAGATGGTAAAATAGAATACGGAGGAATAAATTGATATTTTTATGGTCCTGTATTCTGATTCGGATGTTGCAGGAAGTGTGTGGAGATGAAAAGTGAGGCTCCCCTCCCCATGGCTGTAAGCTGATGGGAACAATGGCAATAAAAGAGAGACAGTTTTGTTTCTTCATTTAAAGTTACAAAACACTCTCATCTGAGAACTGTTGCACACTTAATCTGTGTGAACTGTAAGCCACTATGATTAAATAATGTTTTTAGGTTCTTGGGAAAGAACCTTAATTGTATTCTCTGGCCTGGAGATATCATTAGGTGGTGGAACAGACAGTCTGTTTGCAATTGCAGATTACTATTCTGGAAGAATGTGTTTAGACTACTGAGGAAGTCCTTGTATCCTCAGGTATGGAGGTATCTTTAGGTGATGGGACTGGATGAGTCTGTTACAGCCAAACTGGGTAACTTTACCTGGTGTTTAAGGGGATAAATCTTCAGAAAAATAATTCCCAGAATATTAAGACACAATAGAACATCAAGAGAACACACAGTTGCAATAAGAGAATCTTAACGTTCATTATATGCCCAAGTATTTTTCTGCTGTGAAATATTATTTGGAGTGATGTCCATGACTGCTGTTATACTAGGAGAAAAAAGTGGAAATGAGTCATCCATGCAACTCACTCATAGTCCATCTCATGACTTGTGGCTGGATTCTGGGCAGTTTAATAACAACAACAACAACAACAACAACAACAACAAATTTTATTTCTAACCCGCCCCTCTGCACAGCAACTGGGGCAGCTTGTGAGTCTTGGTATTAACTTTCTGAGTGAGTTTTACATTATGAGTGTATGTGAGAGTTTCCATAAGAAGAGCAGCATAGCAATCACATGGCTGCAAAGTGGTACTCAAAATGAGGGCTTTGTTATGACACTTTGAGTGCCTTGTTTACAATCTGCTGTCTGGCATAACACAAACCCCTTTGAATTGTCACTCTTGCATGCTGCCAAAATGTCTTGTTTGAACATGTTGATATTTAAATGAAATGGAAAGCAATTAGCTGCTTACAGTGGAACAGGATGGTAAGCATTTCAGCATTTGTATTACAATCTTGCAAGACTACTATATATAACTAAAATTGCATTTTTGTCTGTCTGTTACTATATCATATGAAAATGGTGAAACAGATTTTCATTAGATTTAGGGGGAGGAGTTCAGGATGGTCTGACTTAAAAAATACTAGGTGGCAACTGGTAAAGGCATCTTCTTACAAGGGCAATTGAAACTGATGAACAAAGTGAAGGGATCAAAGAGCATCCTCCAGAGCAGCTGGAAGTGAGCAGTAAATGAAGTTTAATGTTGTTCTTGAAGACTGCTGGGCACTACTGCTAGTATTAAAAAATAATTATCCTTGTAGACTGATCCAATCCTTAACTTAACTCTGAGTTACTTACACATATGTCATCAACAGGTTTCTTACACATATGTCATCAACCCATGTGTAACTAAAAGTTGTTAATAACATTAACTGAGGCAGAAAAACAGGAAATGAAGTTTCACATATTTATGGGAGCCCAAAAAAAGCTAGGTCATTGTTTTGTACAATAGTGTGATAACCTTCATTTCTGAAGTGAGCAAATCTGAAAATTACTTGGTGACTGGATGCACAGTTTAATAATCCAAAATGCGCATCTAAAATAAAATAAAATAAAAATGACCCCAAGGATTATTTACACTAGTTGGAAACTCTGTACTCACCCTGCAGTGGAGGCAATCTGGGCATACAATATTCCCCAGGATTTGCAGGCAATGAAGAACTTTTCTCTGAAAATCCAAGGAAGAACAAATTGCCTTTTACCCTGTATTCTCCTAGAAAATCTGGATCAGCAGTGAGGATATAGCCATGTGGCTGAAAATACTCACTAGAGGACCTGTGATCCTTGTAGGACCACTCTTTTCTACCGGGTTTTTTATTATTATTTTTAATTTTAATACATTCTAAATAGAACAACAGACAACAAATGGTACACCAAAACAAGAATAGATAAAAGACATTAACCCAGATAATGTCCTGAAAATTATAAACAAGAGGTGTATTCAGGGATCCTGAAAGACATCTTTCCATAAAAATTTAGCTAAAATTGGGGGATGTCTAGAGAATAAATCCTGTTGGATATATTCAATAAGTGGGTGCCAAATCTTATGAAAAGTCAGTTCAAAGTGTAAACCTCTCGCTCTATTGTTATTATCTGCAATTTTCTCCATTGACCACAAGTTCCAGAGTCTAGTCCACCATCCTGCAATATTCAGCTTTCCAGTTTTCCAGTTCTTGGCTATTTCAAGCCTAGCAACAGCCAAAAAGAAACTGATGAGTTCTTTATGCTGCAGGGCTTTATTTTCATCCATAAAAATGGAGAACAGGAGAAGGAGTGGTGATAATTGTATACTTTGTTTAGTGATCTTGGAGACTAGTTGTAAAATTTCTATCCAGTATTTATGCACCAATGGATAGTCAAGCCACATGTGTACAAAGGTTCCCCTACCTTCACATCCCCTCCAACATTTTGGATTAGCATTGGTAGACATACGAGCCAGTTTAACTGAAGTAAGGTACCATTGATGGACCAACTTGAGGGTATTTTCTTTAATGGCAATAGATTTAGTTTTAAATGGTAAATGAGTCCATATTTTTCCCAGCTCTTTTCTATTGGGTTACTCCATTCTTGTCATAGCAAATTTGGCATTATTGAAGTTACTGTGATACTGGGAGACCATGCTGTGTCTACAGCATGAGAATGGGGTTTTCCACCTGTGTAGACAAGGCCCAATTCCCAACACTTGGGTTACTCTGAAAAAGAGCATAAGTTCTGGGTGTATTTTACAGGGTGGTGCTTGCCCTGCCATGAGACAGAATAAGGCAATCATCTCAGGCAACAGATCGCCAGGAATAACAAATTTCTCTCTCCCTGTCCCTGGAGATTCCATAGAATCATAGAGTTGGAAGAGACCACAAGGGCCATCCAGTCCAAGAAAGTCCCTGTACCTCTTGAGAGGTGCTGTTGGCATATTTGCTCAGAGATAGCTATACAAATTCTGGGCTCTGGGAGGTCCTCAGAGCAAGAAGTCCTTGGAGAAAGGCACTACAGGCAGGGTGATTTTCAGGGTCAAGTAATTTTCAGGGTCACCCCACCTATAGCATCTGGCTCTGAGTACCTCTCACAACTGGGCATTTAGGAAATAACTGGCTCACTGCCAAACTGGGTGCTTCTATGAACTCTCCTGCCATACACCTTTTGTGACGAGCAGGAAGCACCACTATTATGTCATTTAGCAAAGGGCACGTGCCACTCCCTCCAGGAGAGGGAAAACTGTGACTGCTACAATGTGGGAATTGCAATGATGTGATGTAGATGTAGGCCCACTGCTTCTTAGCAGAGTTCTTAATTCTTTAGCTCAGAGTTGGGCAGCTGTAGAGAGGTCAGAGATCATATCCTCCCTACTTGTAGATTTTCTTGATATAATTTCATGTTAACCTGATTATTAGGGTTTCTCATAAAATCTTTAGCCCACATAAGGTCGGCCCTCAAGATAATGATATAACTGAAGCAGCCCTAATTTCCAAGGAGGATGCTGTTGATGACTTTTTAAGCACCACATCTGATCTTTCCTTAGTATATGTATATATACATGTATACATATGTATATGTGTGAAAGAGAGAGGAAATGTGTTTCTTCTCCAATTTGAGTATAAATGGGAGAAAAACTAGGGCTTATATTGAGCCATCTATCTATTAGATTTGTAGTTTTGCTATTACCTATCAAGGTAAATGAGGAAGCTTATTAACAGACCTAGAATTTAGGTTTAATGTGGCAGGTTTAACCCACTCTTTCCTGACACCTTTGTGAAGACACCTCTGGAGCGTGTTTCTAGAACATACTTTTGGTGCAATTGTCAGCAAACAGGAAAGTTGGTACCACAATGACGGCAAGAAACACACAAGAAAGAAGTGACCCCGGACAGACACTCTGATGGCATCTCTAGATATTCATCTGTTGTTTATAATTCAATAGCTAGCAATGTGCTAGTCAATGGCCAAACTCCGTATTCCGGTATACCCCAACAGAATCCTCTAGAACAGGAGTGGGCCCTGGTCTGAGAAAAGCCACTTTTGTCTTGTGGCAAATCAGGACCGTCCCTAGTAGACTCATTGGAGTGGAGGGGTGGCCTCAAAAATACTATTCCAAGATGTTAAGTGCATTGTATAGTAACCCTGCATAATGCTCAGTCAAAAGCAGCCTGTCAGCAGATGGATATGTTCCCTGCATCAGAGCTCTCTTTGTCTCCAAAGACTCCCCAGGGCTTGCCTGAAGAATAAGAGCTTTCCCTCCATGCTAACTGTCATCCTTTGGCCTGGGAAGGAGTGAAGAGGCAGGCCCAGCTCCATCAGGGCTTGCCTGAGGAATAAGAGCCCTCCCTCCATGCCATCTGCCGTGGTCCAGGCCTCAGAGGGAGTGAAGAACCACTGGACCTCAACCCCTATCCCACTACCATTCCCTTCTCCTTTTGTGTCGTGTCTTTTTAGATTGTAAGCCTGAGGGCAGGGAAACGCCTAATTAAAAATAATAATTGTAAGCCACTCTGATAGCCTTTATGGCTGAAGAGCAGGGTATCAATACCATAAATGAATAAATAAATAAATAAATAAATAAATAAATTTTGGTTGGGTTTAGGGTGACAAAAATTCACCTGAAAATGTGCTTGACCCCCCCCCCCCAAACTGGAAGGGCCTAGAGTAATGGGGGGGGGGGGTTCAGTGGCTGCCCAAGTGCCTCTTGTGGCACACATGCCACACTTTGCCCACTCCTGTTCTAGAGGATTCTGTTGGGGTATACCGGAATACAGAGTTTGGCCATTGACTAGCACATTGCTAGCTATTGAATTATAAACAACAGATGAATATCTAGAGATGCCATCAGAGTGTCTGTCCAGGGTCACTTCTTTCTTGTGTGTTTCTTGCCGTCATTGTGGTACCAACTTTCCTGTTTGCTGACAATTACACCAAAAGTATGTTACACCAGTATTGGCTGGGACATTCTGGGAGATCCAAATCATTGTCCTGTTAATGGATTTTCAGTGATTTATCATACTTTTTTCAGCAGACAACACAAAATATTGCCTAATGTATAACAAATGCAGAAGAGCAAACTCCTCACAAGACTATTCTTTATTTTCATACTTAAAATGATAGCTGTACTTAAGTGTATGGGATTATTTAAAAAATAATGATGATGCAGAAACAGATTATTATGTGCTAGAAAATATACTGGATATGAAGAGATACAGCAAACCGTCTAATGCATCCCTACCTGATATGTGCATTTTGCCTAACTGACGTACACATAATTTGATTCAGATTTAGTGGAGAGCATTGAATTATCACACCAGATTGCTTTCTTGCTGAAAAAAAAGTATAATCCAGGGATTTTCTACTTACATTATTTGTGCAATTAGAAAAGCCTACAGTTGATGTCAGTGTATTAAAATCCAACAAATTGTAGCAGTTGGTTACCTACTGACACTAAACCCCAGAAGATTCTGTGACATATTTAAACTAATCCATGATTAAAAGAGTGATTAATTTGCTGTGATATAAAACTGTCCTATTACAAAAGGAACAGAACAGTTTCCTGATATTTTGTTTCTGCTTTTTAAAATGTGAATCTATTGTCACAGGGAAGTTTATCACTCCATCAAGAAATCTAAGTCAAATTCATTCTCAGGTGGTCTGTTGAACAATGATCTCTGAATTCTTTCAGGTAGGCTGTTTTTAGCTTGGGTCAGAGTGGGTCTAAGATAATAGCCTGTTTTACATAATCCTGAGGATGAAAATCCTGAATTGTAACCTCAGTAACCCACAAATAGCCTTCTTATTTTAAAGAAAGCAACCAAGATAAGATACAGCAGAATTGCACGTCAGATCTAATAGAAGAAACTGATTGGAGTGTTGTGGTTAAAAGTGACAAATTTATTTTAGTGATTTTATTTATTTATTAAAAATTAAATGACCCATTCTCCTTATAGATATCAAGGACAGTTAGCAAGACCAGAATACCATAGCACTGGGTCAGAGTTAAAGTGGTGTCAAAACAGTTTTATTTCTGCAGTGTGGCAGCATTGGTCTCATTAATAGGGTTGCCATAAGTGGAAATCAACTTGAAGATAGCCAACAACACCAAAACCTGAGATGCTCTCCAGCTATAAGCCAATTCATTTTAGCATGTCATGAATGGATCTGATCATGTTTTAATTCAAGTTTTCCCATTCTAAATGGACAATCTACTCAGGGCACACTGTCTTGGAGTCTGTGGTAAGCAGCAGGCAAGGCTGGAGCCATTAACAGATGATCATGGAGCCCAGATAGATGAGGCTATCTTTGTCTCTCCTTCTTCTTCCTCAACTAATGGGTTTGGAGGGAAACGTTACATATGGTTTCAGAAGAACCATATTTCCCTATGTGAACTGATCCAGGCTCTAAGAGCCTCAGGGGAGTCTCTTCTTTCAGCCTTACTACCTTCCCATGTTTGTTTTGTGGGAACACAGAAGAAAACTTCCCAATGCTTACTCCCAGGGAACTCCCTGCCAAGTGAGGCTAAAATCGTTCCCTATTTTATGTACTTCCATCAGCTGATGAACAATTTTCTGAAATCTTTACAAAATCTCATG
Source organism: Urosaurus nigricauda (assembly GCA_034509955.1). Taxonomy (NCBI): domain Eukaryota; kingdom Metazoa; phylum Chordata; class Lepidosauria; order Squamata; family Phrynosomatidae; genus Urosaurus; species Urosaurus nigricauda. The sequence goes on along the minus strand of JAOEGL010000005.1, from coordinate 61,958,634 downwards.
TAAGGCTTTTTGGTAGTGCACTGTTTTATTGGTGTGCTGTTCTTAGTTTTAATCCTTTGTCATTAAGTGGGTTTGATATAAAGGGTTTTCATTCTATTCTTTGTTTAATTTTAGTTTAACAATAACTTTTAATAGGTTCTTGTAAATGTTTCTAAGTGTATTTTCTTTACGATTTGTAAGGCACCATGTGTCCTGGTATTAGCAAAAGGCAGAACGATGATGATGATGATGATGATGATGATGATGATGATAATGCTCTTACAGAAGCCTGAAATAATAGACACCCTTTCTCAAGGTCTAATGGATTCTTTCATTTGTCCTCTGTCCCTTTCCTTTAGTTAAGAGTAGTGACAGGCCACCTTTCCAAAGATCTGATGGACTTTAAAAAATCTTTCCATAATACCTCACAACTGTAGATCCCATGGAGGAATTGATTCCAATAAAGAAGAATTAACAAAGCATTGAATTCATTGATAAGCAGTATCTGTTAAAAAGATGATTACCCTGTCACCATGCTCAACATTTTGATCACAGATGGGGAAAATTTGATGTTCCCTTTCCTCAAGCCAACTTTGACTTATGGCCACCTCAAGTGAGAGACCTCAATCATCCTGTCATCAACAATTCAGCTCAGGTCTTGCAAAACCAGGGCTATGGCTTCCTTGATTGAGTCTATCCATCTGTAATGCAGACTTCCTCTTTTCCTACTGCCTTTTACTGGAGGAAACTGATACTGGTGATATCTGAATGAAGGACTTCCTGGGGCACTAATCACAACAGCTCTTACTAGGGAACACAATATAAACCAATTTAATTAAAATCAAGTAGCTTGGTTTAATTAATTACTAGATTGTTTTGCCTGCCTGACATATTTTTTTTTAACTGTACAAACCTATTTTGCTTTCATTAAAGTATATCCCAGATGTTATTGATAACTGAGCCATAAAATGAATTGTGCTTCTTTTCTGCCACAGGGAAACTGTCAGTCTGAAAGATCCTATAGAAACAGCTGGCCCTGGGTGTAATGCTGAGTTCTTCCACCTCATATTATGCCCATATTGTGCTTTCCGCCAAAATAACACATTTCATGCTGCACAGCAGGTCCACTATCTAGAGTTCTGTGAATAGCAACTCCATCTTTTAGCATCACTAACTAAAATGTTGTTCACAAGCAGTTTCAAAGAGCATTATCTCAAGTAAAATTATTCAACTAAAATTATTCAAAACAAAAGCACCAGATACTTTAAGTGTGTATGTGTGTGTGTGTGTGTATGAAATAATTATTTTTTCAACTACATTCGTTTATACAGAAACTAATGCACAAGAAATTTGCTTGCTACTTCATTGTTGGAGAAGAATAGAAACTAGAGACTGTAAACAAATATTTGCAAATTTCCTTGTCCTTGATGAGAAAGTGTGTACTGACAAGCTGAAACACTCTGATGAAAAAATTATCAATCACTGCACGATTTCCCACACCTCAATAAAATGAAAAAGACCAGCACGTTTTACATAAGTAGAAGCAAGGACAAAATGATATTGAATTTTGCATTAAAATCATTGGTTTTGTGTAAAAACATCATATGTTGCACAAAAAGTTACTTTGCTTTTAAAAAAAAGAATCTTCATGAAATTATGTAAACAAAAGATGCACAATAATTCATAACATATGTGCAAAAACTCTGGCAATTTTACTCAGCAGGGAGAAAACCTGACCGGCCTGAAAGGCCAGCCTGGGGGCAGAGTTGGGGGTGCAGTGTCTTCATGACTCATGCCTGACTTTACTCCCCAGGTCACCCTGATGTCGCGCACCATTCCAGATGGCACATGGCATCATGGTGCACCTCCGGTGCTGCATCCAGATGACACAGTGCTGAAGGAGCCCCATATAGCTACACCACTGTGGCTATGATGCATTTTCAAGGGCACAAAAACGATTTGCTTTTTGCACCCTTGAAAGGCTGGATCAGGGCTGTGGCATGAGGTTGCTGTGATCCTGATCCAGCTAGGAAAGGGGCAGTCTGACAAGCCCCTATGTCTTCTCTCCTGTGCAAGCATGAAATAAGAAAATATCTTCACTTCTGATACACTGAGAGCCAGCTTCAAGCTTCAGGTGATCCTTTGAAACTCGGAACAGCTGCAGAGGCATCTACTAGGTGTCCTGCATTGGCCAAGATGTATCAAGGGCTGTATGGTGGGATGTGGGCATGCATATAAGCATCTACCCAGAAACATCACAGAGGTCTTCAGAGGGATTTGTAGCCATGTTTGTCTGAACACAACGACAGCCTGAATGATTGGAAAGACATGGTTCTTAACTGATATTGCATCTGATGATATAGACTACAGTCCACAAAAGCTTATGCTGAAATATGTCAGGCTGCATCTTCACTGCAAAATTAAAACAGTTTGACACCAAGGCCTTTGACTGCATAGATCATGAAAAAATATGGAACAACCTCAAAGACATGGGAATGCCAACACATCTGATAGTCCTCATGAGGAATCTTTACTCAGGACAGGAGGCCACTATCAGGACAGAACACAGAGAAACCGAATGGTTCCCAACTGGCAAAAGGGTCAGGCAAGGCTGCATCCTCTCACCCTATCTGTTCAATGTATATGTAGAACATATTATACAAAAAGCAGTATTGGACACAGGGGAAGGAGGAGTGAAAATAGGAGGAAGGAATATCAACAATTAAGATTATTATGCAGACAACACCATACTACTAGCCGAAAGCATCACAGACTTGGAACAACTACTAAGGAAGATCAAGGAGGAAAGTGCAAAGGCAAGCTTATTGTTGAGCATAATGAAAACAAAAATAATGACCACAGAAAATTTACACAGATTCAACCTAGACAATGAGGAAATAGAAATAGTAAAAGAATGTTCATAACTGGGATCAAATATTGATCAGAGTGGAAACTGCAATCAAGAAATCACAAGAAGACTAAGAACGAGGAGGGCAGCTATGAGAGAACTACAAAATATCCTAAAATGTAAAGACATACAACTGAGCATGAAAGTTAGAATCATACAAGCCATTGTATTCCCTATTACCATGTATGGATGTGAGAGCTGGACAGTTAAGAAAGCAGATAGGAAGAGAAGTAATTCATTTGAGAGCTGGTGCTGGAGAAGAGTACTGAGGTTACCATAGACAGCCAAGAATTCAAACAAATGGGTCCTAGAGCAGATCAAACCAGAAATCTCTATGTTGTACTTTGGCCACATCATGAGGCACGACCCACTGGAAAAAAAACCAAAAAAAAACAATAATGGTAGGAAAGGCAGAGGGAAGTAGAAAGAGAGGAAGGCCACATGCTAGATGGATGGACTCTATTAAGGAGGTCATGGGTAAGAATTTGCAGGACCTGAGCAGAGCAGTGGAGCATAGGGAGTCTTGGAGATGTCTCATCAGCAGAGTCGTCATGGGTTGAGAGTGACTTGAGGGTGGATAACAACAAAAACGGATATGCTTCTTTGCACAACAGTTTCCCTTGGAGCTCCTGATGCAGATACCTGGAGGGCTCTCAGGGGATAGTCTTCTATTTGTGGAGGCCTATTTACATAATGCAAAAATAGTGCTATATTTTACTTTAACCGCCAAGGCAATATCTTATGGAGTCCTAGGATTTGTAGTCTGGTGTGGCACTAAAGCTGTATGGCAGAGAATTCAAACTGTTCCTCCCTAAACTGCCAATCCCAGAATTCCATGGGATATTGCCATGACAGTTAAGGTAGAATAGACTACTATAATTGTGTGGTGTGAATGGGCCCTAGATGTCCACAGTTTGGAGGGCTTTCCATTCCAAGTTTAGTTTCAAGACCAAGAACCATTAGAAAGAAGAGCTGGGGCTGTGAAGTTATCTATGAACATTTTATGCTTGAACAGCAAGCAAACAGATAACCTGATCACTGTCTTCGCCTTGTTCATGAAATGTTTTTTATTTGTGTTTAAATGATAACAAATATGTTTAAATTTTTATCTGCACATGTGTGTAAAAATGCTGTCTGTCTGTCTCTCTCTCTCTTTCAGCAAAGTGTCAGTGGCTCAGTGTACCCAGAAGTTAATTCAACAAGCAGACACAATATAAGATGTGCCGCATTGTGGAAAGACATAAATCCAATGGTTCGGTTTAAATTTTGGGCATTATCTTTTGCCAAGCCTCCTATCCTTCCAAAGTCTCCACAGGTGAGATATTTACATTAATTTTCAGACTGAAAAGACCACTTCTGGGGGTCTATGAAAACAATTGTTGGAGATATCAGAGACATTTATTAGTCACCCATTCCCTGCATGAGATGAGAGTGTTTAAGAATCAGTGGGAACAAATCCTGCTAACTTAATACTAAAGCTCAAAGACAAAGCAGTCATGGAAAGTGCTGATACATATGTGTAATTTTATAAATAAATCAGTGCCTTTTTTAAAAAAAGCCTTGGAATTGCCTCTGATTTTGGAATAGTTGCTGCATGAAAGTCTGTTCATTGGGAGGAGGAGAAAGGGCCTTTAGCTGTTCTATTTTTAAATGGGCTCCTTGGTTGAAGGCCACACTCTCCCATGCCGGAAAATTAATTTCTCTACAGAAGCGTACTGAAGAATGTAATAAATTCATAAATTATAGAAATAAATAAAGCACACATGAAAATAGTCTTAAACGTGGTATTCTTTCTATTTCTATTTTCTATTACAGAAGGAAGAAATTTCTGAACATATGAAACAGATGCTTCTTTCAGTGGCAATTCAAAAACAATTATTCAAATATACTTTTTGATGTGCATAGCTTTCCTAAGTTGATTTGACAACAGATACATATATAAAAACATAAATACACAGCAAGCACATTTCAGAACACCCTAGAGGGTTAACAGTACCTTTCAGGAAGGCGAGGAGGAGTGGAAATTAGTTTTGGAATAGGATGGCTGGATTATTTGTAATGTCCAAGCAGGAAGAAACAAGAGGGGGAAAAAAAGAGAAAGAGTTGAGGGATAGGGACCAAATATTTATATATACAGGTATTATATGAGAAAATTTACCAGGTTGGTGCTAGTGATTTTGTTTATAATTTCAGTGAAACATATGTTTTAATAGAAGTACCCTTGGTTTCTAAATTTTATGGGTGTGGTGTTTTTTTCCCAAGTTCCTACAATCTGTAAAATCCTCCTCCTCCTCGTCGTCCTCCTCCTCCTCCTCTTCCTCCTCCTCTACATCTTTTTCTTTTTGCAAGTTCTTTCCAAATGGGCCAAACTCAGAAATATTTCTGGAAAAAGCCAAACGTGGCTGATTCTGAATGTGCATAGAATGACATGGTTGTCAATGTAAATGCTAATATCAGGTTTGGTCAAAATTGGTTTATAAATGTACATGGTAGAGCAAAAAGTGTAAACATTCAAAATGTTTGCTGAGAAGATAGATGAAGGAATGAGTACAAAATAAAACAAAACTCAGCAGACTGGATCTTTGTTTGTTCATTGCCATAAAACACCAAGTTTGGTGCCTTGTAGTAGATTGTGGGTTTGTAGAGCATAACAGGCAGACTGGAGAAAGAAACTGAAGATGTTAGTCATAGGCCTGCATTTTTTGTTTCTGGTCTTAACTCAGATGGTAGGGAGGCTACCTGCAGGCTGGCACCTCCCCCTTTGGCCAAGTGGTCACTGGTAGATGTTCAAATTGAAGAAAATTTAATGCCCATTTCCTGAAATTTAATGTGCATTTGCATGAGACATATTAGATTCCAAGGAAACATCTGCTTTGAATTTCAAATGCAGGCCTATGACTAACATTTTCAATTTCTTTCTCCTGTTTGCCTGATAAAGAATCCAGCGAGACTTCAAAAGCTTGCAACATGTAATTGTGCATTTTGGTTGGCCCAATAAATGTATCATTGTTCAGATATTATTGGATTTGGATTTAGCTCAGCATATCCACAGGGGCAGCTGTGTTGGCCATATAGCAAAGTACAGTAACAATAGTGTATCACTATTTTGTGGATTTTGGATGTTATTGAACTTTAGGTTTCACTAGACACTGCAGCTAGAGTGTTTTCTCCTGATTGTTTTTATATTATATATTATATCTAAGACTATGACATTGTTTAATTTAACCTTAAAATGTTGCCTGAGCATGGCTAGCTCATCTAAGCTTTCATTCACATTAAAACGTTGACTCCATGCTCCAGTATATGTGCATCTTATATACTTATGCTGTGACTTAGCCCTTCCTTCCAACTAATTTAGTTTAATATTGCAATGCTAGCAAACTAATATACATAACATATTGATGGCAGCCATGAATATCTTCAGGATATTTAGACTGAAGGGCAGCAAAGACAATTTAAATAAATGAATAAATGAAATCACTGAAATGTATTATGCCTACATTTCAGCGAATAGATCCTCAATCATGTAATTGCCTTCCACAAACAAGAGCATCTGGAATACCATAGAAGTCTGACAACTCTTTGCTTGAATGATCCACTTGAAAATTAATCTTCTCTCTCTCTCTTTTTTAAAAAAACCCATGGCATTAACTGTTGCTAAGGACTCCACTGGTGGGGAAAACACAGTTTCAAATGGAAAGTATAAATCTTGCTCATCTGTTTCCACTTAATGCAAATATTTAAACATTTTTTTGCTCCTAATATTTCTCATGGATTATGTGAGACTTTTAATTAGAAGGAAACATCTTTGCGGCCTGAAACTTCATTAGAATTTTTTTTTAATTCCCTGGATAATGTAGTTTCAAATTTAATAACACCCTTTGCCAAAACCAATAATGATATGGTTATAGCAATACACACACACACACACCCCTCTGTGTGTATTCTCTCACACAAGGAAGCAAGCTGAAAATAATACATGGGAAGCATGATATGGTTATGCAAGCTTTCAAAAGATGTTTTGATCCAACACTTGACTTTCAGGTTATAGTCTATTATTGTATTTAGATGATATTTTCAAATATTAGGCTATCCCTTGTTAAATTCTCTTTCTGGATGATTTAGTATATTGCACATTATTTACAGAGATTGGAAAAATTTACCTTTTTAAAAGACAACTCTCAGACACCAGACCCACTCCCTCTTCAACTCCAAAAGTAAAAAACAGTATATCAGATTCTGATTGCTTCCCATTTAGTAGCTAAGCATCAGTCTGCTGACACCATGGTTATACATAATTGGCAATCAATATCTTTAATTACCATAAGCAGCTACAAACTGAGATCACTGCTACCAAGATGATATGTTTATCTCTTGGCAGCTATCACTGGTTTTATCATTGCTATTACTTTTGTAGCTAAATCTAAATGAGATCTAGTAACTTAAAGCTACAATTCCAAAAAGAAAAGCAAGAGAACAAGGTCTTCTTGTCATTTCTGACAAGGAATGTGTAAGATATTTATTTTCTCAAACTTTGTTTTGTGGACATCACCCAATTTGCAGTTCCCAGGTGTTTTGTGGGAAAGGCCCATTTGCAGTCCAGAATTTGCATTACTGATGGAGGACTATTAATGTATATATTTGAAAAGGGTGCACTAATTTAAATTGCACTCAGACTAGTGCCTACCTACAAATTAGTCAACCAAGTTGAGGTGGGGTGTGGCAGTATACATGCTATCCATACAATTTTTAAAAATGCACAGTTAGCCTTCCATATCCATACATTCTGCATCCATGTATTTAACTATCTGCTGCTTGAAAATACTTTTTTAAAATTTCAAAAAACAAACCTTGATTTTGCCATTTTATATAAGGGAAACCATTTCACTACCCCATTATATATGGATTTAGGTATCCATGGCGGGGCACTGGAACTACAAATAACAAGGGGCCACTTTATACATTTCCCAAAATATGCAAAAAAGTGGAATGTATTTAGTTCTGTCAAGATCTGAGCATTAACTGAATGGAAAGAAGGGATGAAATCTATTAATGTGGAATTATATTGATGTATATATCCTTCCCCCCCTAATCTATCTTTCCCCAAAATACTTCTGTTTTAAAACATATTGGCCCAGATCCAAAACCTAGTTCTGAGTTAGAATAGATCCATGGAACCAATGGATTTTGCTTGAGTTGAGTTTTTTCATTGATTCAGTGAGTCTCATTGGGACCAGTTATTGGGTTAAGGCAACTATAATATTTATTGTGCCTAGGGAGTATTAAAAGCACTGAATAACTGATATAACATGTAGCTTAAGCTGATGTGCTAAAGGATATTCCAAATACATGCCCTTAGACACTCCCTTTCACAGCTTTTTATTGATTTTCAATGAATCATTTTGGCTCCAGTACAATATTCATGATTATCCATTCTCTTTCTTACTTTTCTTTCCTAAGTTCTGTGGACAAGGCAAAATATCTGAAATACAAAGCTGCTTTCACTTCACAGTTGAAATAGCATACTTTAGGATAGACGTGGGCAAATGTAGTAGGCCCAGAGCCAATTTTTCTGCTCATGGAATCCCTGAGAGGCTACACAGACTATCCAACATATCAAAGAATGAAAGAAAGAAAAAAACCCAACCTAGCTGACTTCTGATTATAGATTTTTTTTTAAAAAAAAAGATAAACAGAGGGAAAGGGCTGCAACCTGTTTAAAAGGTGAATTCCTGGAGAGTTGCAAGAGAGGCAGTTCATTCTTTCTTTGACCAGAGAAAGGAGGTCTTGCTAGGTTAAGGGGGGAAAACAGCCTTGGAGGCCCACATGTGACCCCCTTTGCACAATCCAGTTTTAGGAGAACTGTTGGCATTGTAGATGCTGGACTACAATTTGTCCATGATCACTGATCACTGGCTATGCTGGTGAGTGCTGATGATAATTGAAGGCTTCACAATTTCTTTGTTGTTTGTTTGTTTGTTGATGTGGTGGTGAACCAAAGAACTGAAACAGAATGACAAATGCCTCTCCTACACTCCATTGCTAGTAATGGGAATGGTTTCCCCCTAAGGATAGAAGGCACATCAGGTAAGAATTGGGTCATCCCCCAGTAGTGGAACTGGGTGAATGTTAGGCTAGAAGGAGCAAAGAATTGTCAGATAGCTGGTTTTTTTTTTCCCATTTTAAATCTTGACGGAAGACAAGGAGGCAATCTCCTAACTAGCCCTTAACAGGCCTATTCTATGTCTTACAAGTTAATGGTGATTAGGAGTATATATAAGAATATATTCCTATTCTTTAATTTCACTCGATTTTTATTTCTTTCATTTTCCTGGAGTGGCCACAGAGTACCTGGGAAGTGCACGCAGAGCCCTTAGGGCTCCTTGGGGAACAGGTTGGAGACCCCTGGTTTGGCGCCATATATTCATAATACATTCTGTGCTTGAATATGTCTTGAATATGACAACCTCAAAGATATCGATTTATTAGGTATCCACTGATTGGTGGATTCTTGGAGCTGTGTTGGAAAAAAGAATTTCCCAAGCTCTGCAAACCTTATACAAACAGATTCTACTCAGAACTTGGTCTCTGTGAGCTAAATTGTATGCATGGAGTACAGATGAGTCTTACTTTCTCTTTCCTTCCTCTTCCTCCTGTCAAGTGAGTGTGCTGGGCTCTCATCTATATTGTCGGTGAGAAATATTTAAATCTTCTCAATCAGCTGTGGAAACTCATTGTGTGCTCTTGTCAATTCACATTCTCTCAGCCTAAGAGAGCCCATGCCAAACTTCTGCATAAATCTTGCCAAGAAAACATTTTGATAGAGTCACCATAAGTGGGGGTTTACTTGAAGACATAATAGAGACTAGTCATTCTTCCCCTAGATTTCTTCTCCTTACCAATGGAGGATCAATCCTTTTAGTGTCCATGTTGGGAGGGGTATTTCTCTCCCCTGCCCATTCTAAGTCCCTATGTACTTAGTTACAGTAAAAAGGGAAAGTGAAGTTCAGCTGCATGTTATTGTAGGTACTTATCAGAATCCCGAGGCACAATCTGGTGCCAAGGCAAACCCACTGCTTCCCTCAAGTGAATGCATTTTGCCATTTTCAACAGAGGGGTAAGAAGCCATTCTCTCCCCACACAACAGGCAGAACTGGCATTTTTCTGATTTAGGGCTGATTGGTGGGGGGTGGGGGTGGATTGGGAAATAAAAAAACTACTGCATTTGTGGGCAGTTTGGTGAAAATCCACCAAAAATCAGTCCCTGAAAATTAGGAGTACTGGAAGCCTAGATGGTGGCATGCAGGGCACCCAGGGCTTCTGAAGCCTGCATGGACTGCCCTTTCCTCCCCGATACTCTAAGTGGAGTATTATATTTCACTCCCTAATTGTTTCCATATAACTCTCATGCAATTCCTCCCTACAACTCCATGGGGTATATAAGACATAGGCTTAAGTCTAATTCTAGTTACTTTCAGATGAAGTACACATGTTGAGTTATTTGCTGAATTATAAGTTAGTTTATGGTTTGAGTGATGGATTCTGGAGACCAGAGTTCGAGTCCCAAGTCTGCCAAGGAAATCCACTGGGTGACCTTGGACAAGTCACACAGTCTCAGCCTGAGAGGAAGGCAATTTCCCCTATGAAAGAAAATTGCCAAGAAAACCACACAAAAGGTTCCCCTTAGTGTTGCCACAAGTCAAAAACCAAAGTAAACAATGCATTTAAATCCCAAGGCTTTGATGGGTGTCTGAAGCTAATGGATTTGGGTCCTGGTGAAGAAACTTTAGCTTCCACTTGTTTCATTTTTAAGGTGGGCTTATGTTGCAAAAGGCATGAGCCATAACAGGATGGTGGCATGATCTGGTTAAAATGATATAGCATGATGAATTTCTGGTGTCAGAACTAACTTTCCGAATGACTAAGAAAACAATTTCTAACCAAATTAATGTTACTGAGTGTCCAATCTCAGTCTTCTTTGCACAAAAATTGCTTAATTTAACTAAAATTAAATTTTTAATATTTTCTTTAAAACTTAGAAAACCTACTCCAATACTGCATATTAATCAGCTCTATTTGTTCAACTCTTTCTGTTATATTTCTTATACCTCTTGTTTAACTCTTTCTGTTATAGTTTATTCACTTGTAACTGGTGCTGGATCCTATTAGTCAACACCAGAGAAATAAATCGAACACTGTGTTCATGGGTCATGAAGGTTTTGAGGATGCATAAGAGATTGCAGAAGAAGATTGAAGTTCCATTAGCAGGAGAATAAATTTGGATCCTAACCAATGAATTCAATAACATTAATTCTCAGGTGAATGCATATCAGATTGTATCATAAATGACCAATCAAATTTTATTTGGAGAGAAAATATATGAACGTTTTTATTGTGGTTCCCTGCAGTGTTTGTAATAGTGCTGTAGATACTCACACAAATCCATTCAAGAATAAATTATCATTAATGTCATTGTAGCAGTTTAATGTGCTGTGGAAAAAAAGTTTAATTCTCATACAGTGGTGCTAAGAATAATTACTTTTTCTACAGTCCACAAATCAGAACATTAAATGTAGCTTGCTAATGGTGTCATTGTAGGACATTCAAACATATTTTTTTTTGCAAACCTTTCTAGATAACTGTTTAACAATGTGAGTTAAGAAGAAGGAGTTGACAATAAAGATATTTTATGGTGAAGCCAACTGTGGAGGAATAAAGAAAAGCTCTCTATAGTGGCCCATGGAAAGTGGTGAATGTTGAATGCTGATGAGTCATGCCCTATGCTTTGGTTGAAACTACACCACAGCTATTATCTCATACTTTCCAGTTGTATATTAAGCTTACTGAATGGGAGCTGAAGGCTACGAAATTGCATTTTAAAAGGCCCATTTTAGAAAACAATTTTGGCTATGTCAGATCTTGAACTGCTAGATTTGATTTTCCATGTGGAGAAAACTACAACTGCTTAAAGGTCAGGCTGGGTTAATAATCTCCTCCTGTCTCTGTTTACAAGCTGTTTGTTCATGGGACAGCAGTGTTTTTGCCTTCTTATAATTTTCAGGTGGTGGATGAGCCATTAAATATAAAATATTCAAGTGTCTTGTGTATCGTGCTTCTTTCCTTCCTTCCCTCACTCCTCAAAATAAGGTTGAGTCAAAAAGCCTCTGGAAATGATATATCTGCATGATGCACTTTTGTTCCAAATCTTTGGCATTCTTCAGGGGAAAAGATGGCTCCCCATTGATTGCAATAACCATTTATTCTTGTACAGATTGCTGCTGGAAAACTACCTCTATTCTGGAAAGAGGATTTCTGAATAAACAATGCAAATAGAAATTAAATAGGAATCATTTGAAAATCAGTTATAACAGCAACAAAAAACTGTGTCTTGTTCTGATGCATTAACAGAGTGGAGGGCTCCACTTTTTAGTGAGTTCCACTGGTGTCATCAAAAAAAAATCAATATCTACCCTATCAATAAACCAACTGTGAAATGAAGGTTGTGGGTATATTTATGTGCAGGTCACAGGTATATTTATGCACCACACACGTCTTTGAAGGGAATAAGGGAAGGGAAAATAGTTCTTATTAGACTTCAGGTTTCAAATCAATCAGTTGGGAAATCTGACCTCAAATATCCATATTTCAACAGTTAATTTTTCAATTGTCTTCAATTGTTTCAATGTTTTCATAAGATTTTAATTGCCTTCACCCAACATTATGTCACATCATGTCTTGTCTTCGCATCACCTTTTAATTCCTCCTTCCCTTGATTACCAGTGACTCTTATTAAACTGACTAATTCTGTTGTTCCTTATTACCACTACTTCCAGCAATCCCTGTAGATTAATATACCTTTGTTCTTATCATTTCCTGTTCATTTCTTCAATTTGATCCTCCTTTGAACAGCTTTGCTCATTGAGTCACTAGATGTCACTGCCCTTGGTGTTCAATTTTCAGTAAAGTGTTTTCTGATAATTGGTAGAAGGCAATGGAATAACTGCTGCTGTGCGTTAACGTCTATAAGCAGGAGGACTTTAATTAGAAGGAATTATATCCTCAGTCAATCAGTTCTCATTAAGATTAATGGTTAAATTCTTCCTAAAAGACATTAAAAAGTTTAATAACATTCTTGTTCTGTTGTGTACATCAGATTAATGCTTAAAGCTTGAACTCAAGTTTTTTTTGTAACTGAAACACTTCACATAAATTTCTCATGACTTCATATTAACCTCACATTACAGGGTTGTGGTTCACCTCCTGAGCATCACTCATGGCCAGCAGCGGTCTATTGATCACATTAGAAGTGCAAGTGGTTATCCTCAGTTAGTTGGGAAGCCAAGAAAATTCCAAACAGCTTGCAGCTGGGTTGGTCTATAACTCTATATCAACAAATCAATTTCAGCAGTTTTCATCTCTACAAGAAGCCATTCTTTCGTAAAGAGAATGGTTCTTAAACCAAGGTCAAGCCACGCTAAAAGGCTCTGCATTACAACAGGACTATGTTGCAACAATATAGCTGAGATCCTGGATTGGAAGATGTATCATAAAGTTGTGCAGACAGAAATACAATGCAGCTTCCTGTCCATTTTCCCAGACCCACCATTTCAGTTGCTGCAGCTCAACTAATATGGACATCTACTGACCAATGGAGAGTGGGAGATGGTGGCAGAGAAGGAACTGGTTATGTTTCAATCTACTGCTTTGGAATTGGGGGGGGGGGGATGGTATGAAAAATCTGCAAGTTAATTTCAGATTCTTAAATTATGAATGCAATTTCTTTCACTTTCTTAGAATGCATGGCTTTAAGATCATAGAATCATAGAATCAAGATGTATGAAATGTTTTATGTATTTATTTCATTTATATCCCGCCTTTCTCCCCAGAGGTACTCAAGGCAGCTCACAGATAAAACCTATAAAATTATTATAAAATTAAAAAAAGTAAAACATCCATATAGAAAACCACATAAAATATATACAATAAAATCTAATATAAAATCACATAAAATATAGTTAAGTTAAAAACAGACTAAAAACCCACCTGCTCCATAAAACCACCCTGCAATGTACAGAAAGCCTGCCAACATAAAAATGCATTTACCTGGTGGCAAAAGGTCAGCAGGGAGGGGGCCAGCCTAGCCTCCTGAGGAAGGGCATTCCAGAAGGTGGAAGCAGCCACCGAGAAGGTTCTCTCTCATGTCCTCTCCAGGTGAGCCTGTGATCTTGATGGGACCAAGAGAAAGCTTTCTTCTGCCAATCATAGAGCTCCTGAAGGTTCATATGGGGAGATTCAATCTCTCAAATAGTCTGGATGCAAGCTGTGTAGAGCTTTATAGGTCATGGCCAGCCTTTTGAACTGGGCCAGGAAACAAATGGGTAGCCAGTGGAGCTGTTTTAAGAAGGGAGTTATATGCTCCCTGTAACTGGCCCTGGTCAGCATTCTGGCTGCAGTATTTTGAACCTGCTGAAGTTTCTGGACAGTTTCCAATGGCAGTTCCACATAGAGTGCACTGCAGTCGTCCAAATCGGATGTAATCAAGGCATGTGTCACTGTAGTCAGATCTGACATCTCAAGGAATGGGAGTATCCAGCCTCAGAGTCCAGGAGCACACCCAAGCTGCAAGCCTGAGATTTCAGGGAGACCAAGAAATCTTCAAGTGAAAGCCTCCATACACTAAGTCATCTCATTGGTCCATCTTTCTCAGTAGTGTTAACACTGACCCATTGTTTCGCTAAGTTTCAGGCAAGCTCTGCTAGGGGATGCCATAGACTGAACCTGACTTTATTTACGCATGAATGGAGAATGCTTGGGTCACATTAATTTTGGGATCAGGAAACTAACTAATAGCAGTGTGTGAATTTCACAGTTTGTGTGCGTGGATTGACATCTCTTTGAATAACATACTTGTTAACAGAGCTTGACTGTTGCCCTAGAATGCAGTCAACAAATTATGCCTGCAGTCTTGTTTAATTTTTTTTTTAAAAAACTTATCTTTATTAAGAGAGACATAGTGAGACAGAAATGTAAAATACGGCCTTGTCTGCATAGCAGAAATAATGTGGTTTGACAACACTTTAACTGCCATGATTCAATGTTATGGAATTCTGAAATTTGTAATTTGGCATCAGATCTCTCTAACAGGAAAGGCTAAATATCTCACAAAACTACAAACTCCAGAATTCCATAGCAATAAGCCATGACAGTTAAAGTGGTATCAACCTGCATTAATTCTCCAGTGCAGCCTCAGTCAATTTTGACTAATTATTCCAGGAAAGATTCTAGAGCAGATCATTAAGCAGAGAGTCTGTGAACATTTAGAGGGGAATGCCATAATCACAAAAAATCAACATGGGTTTCAGAGAAACAAGTCATGCCAAACGAACCTGATCTCTTTTTTTGATAAAATTACCAGCTTGGTAGATGAAGGGAATGCTGTGGATATAGTATACCTCGATTTCAGTAAGGCCTTTGACAAGGTTCCCCATGACATTCTTGCAAACAAGCTTGCAAAATGTGGGATAGACAAGTTAACTGTTACATGGATTTGTAATTGGTTGACTGGCCGAACTCAAAGGGTGCTCAACAATGGCTCCTTTTCATCCTGGAGAGAAGTGACCAGTGGGGTCCCACAGGGTTCTGTCCTGGGCCCAGTGCTGTACAACATCTTTATTAATGATTTGGATGACAGAATTGGGGGCATACTTATCAAATTTGCAGATGACACTAAACTAAGAGGAGTAGCTAATATCCCAGAGGACAGGATCAAAATTCAAAATGACCTGAATATACTAGAAAGCTGGGCCAATGCTAACAAAATGAAACTCAACGCAGAGAAATGTAAGGTTCTGCACTTAGGGAGGAAAAATGAAATGCACAGATATAAAATGGGGGACACCTGGCTGAATGAGACCACATGTGAAAGGGATCTAGGAATCCAAGTAGACCATATGCTGAACATGAGTCAACAGTGCGATGCGGCAGCTAAAAAGGCCAATGCAATTTTAGGCTGCATCAATAGAAGTATAGTTTCTAGATCAAGGGAAATAATAGTGCCACTCTATTCTGCTTTGATCAGGCCCCACCTGGAATACTGTGTCCAGTTCTGGGCACCACAATTCAAAAAGGATGTAGAGAAACTGGAGCGGGTCCAAAGGAGGGCAACTAAGATGGTGAAGGGTCTGGAAACCATGCCCTATGAGGAACGCCTTCGGGAACTGGGGATGTTTAGCCTGGAGAAGAGAAGGTTAAGAGGTGATATGATAGCCCTGTTTAAATATTTGAAAGGATGTCATATTGAGGAGGGAGCAAGCTTGTTTTCTGCTGCTGCAGAGACTAAGACACGGAACAATGGATATAAATTGCAGGAAAAGAGATTCCACCTCAACATTAGGAGGAACTTCCTGACAGTAAGGGCTGTTCGACAGTGGAACACACTCCCTCGGAGTGTAGTGGAGTCTCCTTCCTTGGAGGTCTTTAAGCAGAGCCTGGATGGCCATCTGTCGGGGATGCTTTGATGGAGAGTTCCTGCATGGCAGGGGGTTGGACTGGATGGCCCTTGTGGTCTCTTCCAACTCTATGATTCTATGATTCTGTGCTGTATTTGACAAGGCACCATGCCTATTCCCTGCTCTTAGAAGAAAGCCAAAATGTGTTCTCCTCCTTAGAAGATTAATGAATTACTCAAGACAAGAAGTGTGAAAGAGATGACCAACAATGCCAAGATTTATTCGTCCAGTTCAAAGGGATGGTCAGCATAGGATCAGCAGACAAAGGACAGTCTGGTAATTCAAGGAGGTTTTACAGTTGTATCTATTTATACAAACATATGCATCTCGTGTATAAGTAAAACTGCCTTTCTCTCACCTCCAATGCTAAAAAGGTTGGAGCCTGATCAGATACCAGATTCCATTATGAATTTATTACTGACTTCTGTCATTAAAGTGCTCGGCGTTTCAAAAGGCAGTAGCAATAAAAATTATCACACAAGAAGTTTTGCTACCACCTTACTATAAGACAATGTCCAAGAAGTACTGTATCCCACGTTTGATTCTGGATATTACCTACTAAATTGCACTTTCACTTTGGATTTTTTTTCAGGCTGCAGTCAATGCAGTATGGATTAATTTTACTTTTTTCTCTCTCATACATCACAAAGGGGATATTAAATCATGCTAGATTTCATTATTTCTTTCTATGCTAAGTTTCCAACCGGAGAGAGAGAATGAGATTGAGATCCCAACATCCCCATTAAAAAGAGACAGGCTGAAACAAACATTTGTAATAACATTCTCAATATTATTTCACACTATCAGCATCTGTAATTCGTATTGATATATCATGCAGAGAGAGATGAAGAGCACACTTAATTGAGAATGGGGGTGTGTGTTGTTGCTATGCATCTTTATGTGTTAGCCTCATAGTGATGCAATGGCCTCCCACACACTGTGCAGGATCCCTGTATTTATTTATTGATAAAATTATAACCTGCCATAGTTACATGTTATCAAGGTGGCTTAGCAACCATTAAGATACATTGCATTAAAAAAAAACCTTAAAAATAACAACCCAAAATGTCAGTACATGGCATAGTCAGTGAGTGTGGGTGTGGGAGAGAATACAGACAAAACATTAGCCAGTAACAGCATGAAAACTAGCCATGAAAAAGCCTGAACAAATGGTCTTTTTATTTGGTCTTAAAACTCACCAGACAAGCTGACTAGTAGCAGTCTTGGGAAAACACTCTAAAGTTCTTGCTATAAAGACTATGTCCCTGGCCATGCCCTTTCCCGTGGTCATTTAATCTCAAGTTTGTAAAAACATCTTGAGAAAAGGATCAAATAATGAATTCATTGGCAAGCCAGAGAGTACAGTCAGACCTTAAAACAGTCTCAACCAGACTGTGCTCTGTAGCATGGCCAGCCCTTCCATGAGGCAGAGCCAGGTGGTATTGGTATTTACACTGTGTTTACTCATAGGGAGAAGAAGATATTTTTCTGCCTCATGTACCAAAATAGGCTTTGGATAGTATAGGTTGAATCTCCCTTATCTGAAATGCTAGGAATAAAAAGGTTTGGATATCAGATTATTTCAGATTTTGGAGTATTTGCATATACATAAAGAGATTATCTTAAAGGTGGGACCCAAGTCTAAACAACAACAAAAAAATCATTTATATTTTGTATACTCCTTATACACATGGCCTGAAGGCAATTTTGTACATAATATTTTAAATAATTATGTGTATGAAACAAAGCTTGTATGGTCGGCCCTCCCTATCAACAAATACGTTATCCATGGAGTCAAGCATCCACGGCTTGAAAAAAAAATTAAGTAATATATATGAATTCCCAAAAGCAAACCTTGATTTTGCCATTTTATATAAATGCCATCATTTTACTATGCCACTGTATGTAATGGGACTTGAACATCCATGGAACTAAACCCCATCAGATACCAAGGACGCACTGTATACACTGAACCATCAGAAAGTGAAGGTATCACTAGTTCAGCCACCCATGTGGATGATATTGGAGTATTTCAGATTTTGGAATACTAGGTAAAGGATATTCAACCCATACGTGCTTTGATTTTGGTGAGTGGTACCATTTGCTGCACTGCCTCAGGCAGTAAAATTTCTTGGGCTTACCATTAGCTTTAAAGGCTAAAATTATCATAAACGAGAAAGCTAGTGATACTACTTTAAAACTGGTGAAATTCTTCCATTAAAGACAGGCTACTTGGTGAGAGCCAGCATGGTGTAGAGATTTGAATTTTGGACTATGACTCTGGAAACCAACGTTCAAAATTTTGCTTGAGCATAAAAACCCACTGGGTGACCTAGGACAAGTCACACTCTTCTCAGCCCCAGAGGATAACAATGGCAACTCCCCTATGAAGAAACCTGTCAAGAAAATCCTATGACCTTAGGTTCACCTTAGGGTTGGCATAAGTCAACAATTGTTTGCAAGCACACAACAATATCCTCCTGAGTGAAGGGGTAGAAGATAGGTGTTACTGTGGGCACAGGTCTCTCTGAGGTCAGAGTGAAGCACCCAGCATTGATAATATGGCTGGGCACTTCACTTTGACCTCATGCCAGGCAATGAACAGGGACTGTTTGGAAAGGCAGCCATCCACCATTCACTGAGAGAGACAAAAACCTGCAGCAAAAGAGAACAGGTAAGGGGAGAATTCAGGGCCAGAATACTTGGGGGGGGGGGGTGGTGCCTGGAGTATTCACCTCAATGTAGGCAAGACAATAAACAGGATGAATATGTCTTGTGTATATTGTATTTCTCACAGGCAAGGCCCAAAGCTATAATGGCCTACTATCTTGTCATGGTTAATACTTGGATGAGGAACCTCCAAGGAATACCAGACACTGGATGATATATTTCAAAGGAAGGCAATAGTATTCCTTATCTAAGGCTGCATCCCCGCTGCAGAAATAATCCAGTTTGACACCACTTTAACTGCCATGGCTCTATGGTATAGAATTCTGGGATTTGTAGTTGCAGAGAAAACGAAATGTCTCAGAAAACTACAATTCTCAGAATTCCATAGCACTGAGCCATGACAGTTAAAGTGGTGTCAAATTGGATTATTTCTGGAATGTGGATGCAGGCTAAGAAAACCTGAAATGCAAGAGGTTACTATATATAGGCAGACAATCTGAAGGTACATATACACACACAACTCTAAAGACAGTATCGAGAAAGCATTGTCAACATGGAGCAAAAACAAATCAAAACAAACAAACAACCTCAAAACCACCATTTGCGGGGAGGAATCCACATTATTGTTATGTATTTATGAAGGTTAATTCAGTTTTGAATATAAAAAATGAGATACATTCATCATCATGTTTTCTTTCTCCCCATTTCTGTGTTTCCCTGAGATATATCTGTGTAATTTTTTTTTTAATTAAGGCTGTACAGAGATTATCAGATGGGAAAAGGATGTCCTTGTCCTGTCCTTGTTCCATCCTTCCCATGCAATCATGGGAAGGAGTTTCACATGTCACACTTATCCGGACATTGTCCCATCCAGGAAGAGTGATTGACAGTGATTGTGCGAAAGAGTTTCATATGATGTCATGCGGATTCTGTTATTGTCCCATCGTTGAAGTAGAATTATCCTGGCATTACCTTACAGTGAACACAATATGTTAGATATTGACTAAACAGACCATAAAGATGTGGCTGAATGGTGTTTGGAAGGAATAAAGCAAAACAACAAATTAAGAATCAAACTGTTGAACTGAAGTTGCTGCAGGAAATGGTAAGTAGGACTTTAACCTTTGCATAAATGAATATTTTAGTGACCTTTAAGGACATTTTCCTCCACATGTTTCACACACCATTTACTCCAGTAGGAAATACATAGTGCCAGGAAAATGCCATGCCAAATTTTCCCCTAAATTAGGTATCCTTAAAGGCACATAAAGGAAAATTTTCAATCCCACAGAGCAATTTACACTCAATTAATGAATTCAAAAGAAACAATCTTTAATGGGGCTGGGCAATGGGTTAAAAGCCCAGATTAATTTTGTTTGTTCCATGCCTATTGAAAGTAATAAGAATTTATTTATTTATTTATTTATTTTGTACACTGGGCCCCAGAACCATCTCCTGAGCTCAGCTAGGACAACATATTCTATACCAAATGCCACTTACACTAGCCTGTCTTTTGATCCTGGCTGACACTGATTTAAACTAGCCAAGGCAGATTGGTCAGATCCCAAACATTGGGCCTTCTCTTTTATTGCTCCTGCATCTTTCTATTGCTCACCGATGCATTGATTTGCATGTAAGAGTTCCTTTGCCTACCATCACTCTGGAGTGATTGAGAAGAACCAGAGTAAAAAGTAAGTTTTATAAATCAGTGTAAGATGGGGGTATATGGTGAGTTCAGTGCTGAACTTGCTGGATATTGTCTGGACAGTTCACACCAGAACCAGGGATTGGGTCCATCATTGTTTGTTATATGGCCTGTGTGGGCATGCTCTCTGCCAGAGGGCCTGCTAACTGAGACATGCTTGTACAGCCAGGCCTAACCCTGATTAGGTACCAACATTAAATGAGATCAGACACATTCAGGATGGCAAAATGGGAAGGACTGCTTCTCCAGCTCAGGTGCATGAGACTTAATGTGAATCCACCCCACTGACTTAGAGCTAACCACATTTCTTAGGTGAAAATTGATCCCCAGAACACTGACCTTCTTGACATAGTCCAATGCTTTCAGAGTTAGAGCATCTCCAATAGATGCCTCTTCAGCCTCTTCAAGAAAGCCTCCACCAAGGCAGCCCATTCCTTCCCTGATAGTCAAACTTTTCTTGTTAAGAAGTTAATTACCTGCAATTGCTGATTAATGTCTCTTGAATTTATATCCTCAATATAATCCCATCACAGAAATATAAGGATCATACATTTTGTCCAGTATAATTATCAAAGATTGTGGAGATAAGTGCTCCGTCTTTCATTCCCATGCTAGGTGCGGGATATAAAGTCACCAGGATGGGTTGTATCACACAGCTCTGTTCCCAGGCAGTACTGATTCCATACCTGATCCAGCTTCTCCTGGACCTTTTAAAGAACAGGAAAATTCCATTCTTTAAAAGGTCCAGGAGAAGCCCAGGTTGGATACTGCGTAGGGACGGAGCTGTGTGAGGCAATCCGTCACTTTGAGTTTGCATCCCATGACAGCATGGGAATGAAAGTCAGTGTACTATAGTCTACACTACAGGGTTCAAACAGTTTGATACCAATTGAAATGTAAGGGTTCCATTTTTTGGAATCCTGGGTATTGAAATTTGTCTCATCTGAACTACAGTACTAGAGACAGCTTGAACAGAATTCTAAGTAACTCCCCAAACTACAACTCCCAGGATTCCACAGAACTGAGGTTTTGAACTGCTATAACAGTAGAGGGTGCAGTCACTCAAAGACTGCAGTGGATGGCGAACAAATTTGGTTCTCCAAATGTCGGACTTCAGCTTCATGCAGATTGGAGCAGATGAGAATTACAGTGCAACAATGTCTGGAAGGCCATACCTTTGCCACCCTGTTTTAAGGATAAACAAAATAAACTCTGTAATTCCAGTATGAAACCACTTTCCCATTCTCCCTCTCTTTCTCTTCCCCTTGCTTTAAGAGTGTTTCCACAGTGCAGACTAAGCAATTTTCCTTTCCTTTTTTTGGCATTTACTGGAAACACACTTATCTCATCAGGCCTTTAATTTCTAAGCATCCTGCTGTTTTTAAGGGTTATTTTGTTGTGACTACTGCTTTTAAGTTGTGTTTATGGATGCTAATTAAAAGTTTTGTTGCTAATATCCTGTTTTCTCCCCCCCCCCCCCTTCCCTTCCTTTGTGCTGCTCTTCTGTTGCTGTTTTTAATTTTGCTTATCTTTGTAAGGTGTGTCAAATGTCCTTTTGGGAAAGTGGGATATAAGTTGTTGTTCTGTACCTTTGAGTTGTTTCTGGCTTATGGTGACTCTAAGGCCTATTATGGGTTTTCCTAGGTCTGAGAATGTGTGACTTATTCAAGGCCACTTAATTGGTTTCCATGGCTGAGTGAGGAACTGATCTCCAGAGTTGTAGTTTAATACACAAACCACTATGCCATGTTGGCTGTCTGCAATATAAATACCAATATTAATAATTATAATTATTAATAAGATGCAAACAAGATGAATAAGTTGAACATACTGGTAGACTCAATAAAAACGATTTAAAAATTAAATAAGAAAACCCAGTATGCCCACAATGGCTATAACAGCTGAATATAATAAGTGGTGCCAAATCTGTTTCCAACAGTTCTTTTCAGGGGAAATTACTTAGGTCAGATGAATAACTGATGATCTTGGTCAAAATTCAGAGACACAAACACCTGCATGAATAGGAAACTGAATTAAACAAAATTGCTTTATTTTTTTTTTAAAAAAAATCCAGTTACTTGTCTATCAGTAAGCAAGTTTGCATTTTCAGCAAATAAAGATTTGATTTCTTGCAGCTTAAAAAATGTAGCTTTGTTGCACTAATTGGTTTTGACCTTTTACCTCTTTATATACAAGCTTATGTCAGTAGTTTTTTGTGGAGCTTTCGGGCTATGTGGCCATGTTCTAGAAGAGTTCCGTTCTGACATTTCGCCAGCATCTGTGGCTGGCATCTTCAGAGAAGGATAGCCTGGAAAAGGATTGGATATATATATCCTGTGTGACCCTGGGAAGGAAGGAGTAATTTGCAAATGGCAGTCTGCAGGGTGGGAGGATATGCAAACAAGGATTAATGTCTGCTAACTTGTGCTCATTGTCTGCTGGGATTCCCCTGGCCTTAGGCTGTTGCTCATTTGCATAGGTTGAGTCTTGACCTTGCTGTCCTTCAGGACTGGGAGCCAAGCTTTGTTTACTCTCTGGGTTTCCTCTTTCCTGTTGAAATTGTCCAGGTGTTTATGGATTTCAATGGCCTCCCTGTGCATTCTGACATGGTAGTTGTTGGCTTGGTCCAGAATTTCAGTGCTTTCAAACAGCATTTTATGCCCAGGATTGTTTATAGCATGTTCTGCTACTGCTAATTTTTCTGGTTGACCCGGTTAATTCTTGTTTGCACACTGTGTTTGGTGGTCCCTATGTAGACCTGTCCGCAGCTGCAAGGAATGTGGTAGACTCCGGCGGTGAGAAGGTCTCTCTTGTCCTTGGCTGAGCGAAGCATTTGCTGGATTTTCTTAGTTGGTTTGTAAACCATTTGAAGGTTGTGTTTCTTCACCACTTTCCCTATTCTATCTGTGAGTCCTTTGATGTATGGTAAAAATATCTTCCCTTTGGGTGGTTGCTTGTCTTGAGTCTTCTGGGTTTTTCTGGGCCTGGCAGCCCTTCTGATGTCTGCACTGGAGTAACCATTGGCCTGTAGAGCCCGGTCCAGGTGTTTCAGTTTATCTTTCAAGAAGTGGGGTTCACAGATATGTTTTGCCCGGTCTACCAGTGTTTTTATAGTGCTTCCTGTTTGTCCTGGGTGAAGGTTGGAGTTCTTGTGCAGGTATCTGTCCGTATATATAGATTTTCTGTATACTGTGTGGTCCAAACGTTGGTTTGGTTTGCGAATGACTAGGATATCCAAAAATGGTAGTATTCCATCCTTTTCTTTTTCCATTGTGAATTGGATGTTAGGATGGATGTTGTTCAAATGGTTCAGAAATACAGACAGATCTTCTTCTCCATGGCTCCAAATGATGAAAGTGTCGCCAACATATCGAAACCATGTTGTGGGCTTTTTCAGTGCTGTTTCCAGGGCTTGTTTTTTAAAGTGCTCCATGTAAAAGTTTGCTATCACAGGGCTCAGAGGGCTCCCCATTGCTACCCCATCTCTCTGCTCATGGAATCCATTGTCCCACTGGAAATAGCTTAGGTGAGGCAATATTTGAACAGGGCTGTGATGTCTTCTAGAAAATTTTTCTGGATGTCAGTAAACTACAAAATTCACTGCAATTCAATGTGTGTTTATTCAGAAGGAAATCCCACAGTATTCAATGAGATTTTATTATTATTATTTATTATGGTATTTATACCCTGGTCTTCAGCCCTAATGGCTATCAGAGCGGCTTACAATTATTATTTTTAATTTGACGGTTCCCTGCCCTCAGGCTTACATTCTAAAAAGACACAACACAAAAGGAGAAGGGGATGATGGTGGGAAAGGGGATGAGGTCCAGTGGTTCATCTCTCCCTCTGAGGCCTGGACCAGGGCAGATGGCATGGAGGGGGGGGGGCTCTCTTTCTTCAGGCAAGCCCTGATGGAGCTGGGCCTGCCTCTTCACTCCCTCCCAAGCCGGAGAATGGCAGTTGACATGGAGGGAGGGCTCTCTTCCTTCAGGCAAGCCCTGATGGAGCTAGGCCTGCCTCTTCACTCCCTCTCAAGCCGGAGGATGGCAGTTGGCATGGAGGGAAGGTTCTTTTCTTCAGGTAAGCCCAGATGGAGCTGGGCCTGCCTCTTTACTCCCTCACAAGCCAGAGGATGGCAGTTGGCATGGAGGGAGGGCTCTCTTCCTTCAGGCAAGCCCGGATGGAGCTGGGCCTGCCTCTTCACTCCCTCCCAAGCCGGAGGATGGCAGTTGGCATGGAGGGAGGTCTCTCTTTCTTCAGGCAAGCCCGGATGGAGATGCGCCTCATAAGAAAGCTTTATGAACACTTACTTGGCAATACACCTCAGTGGATAAAGAGGAGGTTTCTTCTGAGTACACATGCTACAAAATTGCTATGGTTTCTGCTTTCTGTCTTCTGTTAGATCAGAATGTGTATGAGTGCAATATGGCCCTTGAGATGTTATTGGACTGAAGCTCCCATCATCTCTAGCCAAGTGATAGGTCATAACAGTTTCAGCCCTGCAACATCTGGAGCACCCTGTCTGCATTAGCTTTTGAATATATTCAGTACATTAGATGTTCCGAAATTTTTTTCTTGTTTTGTATTTATCAAATGCTACAAATTAAGCTTCTTGCATGTAGTTTAAGTTTTGTGATTGCTGACTAAGGCTCTGTAGAGACTGGCACTTTGTACAGACTGCTGACTAAGGCCCTGTACAGATTGGCATTTTGTGCCAGCCTATGGGTGGAGTCAGGGTGCAGCATCCTAATGCTGGATGTCCTGACTGCATCCGCAGGGCATCATGATGCTGCATGCCATTCCAGACAGCATGTGGCAGTGCTGAAGGGGCACCATAGAGCTGTGCTGCTGCAGCTATGGCACCCTTTTTGCGCCCTCCAGAGACTGGACTGGGACTGTGGCATAAGGTTGCTGTGGCCCTGATTCAGCCATGAAAGGGGCGGTCTGTATAGCCCCTAAGTTTGGTAAGTAAATTCCTTCTGTTGTTGTTAACCTCCTTTAACTCAACTCAGACCTGTGGTTTGCATGAGGATCTGGGGAAATTAACCTTGTTTTCCACCATGCCAAGGACTTGTTTTCCACCATGCCAAGCATGTTGTCCAAATTAATTAAACCCTAAAGAAGGTGTGATTTTATATGTGTGTTTACAATTTGAAAACATCTTCTTTTTTATTTATTAATTATGCAGTGTTTTATTGGACACATTTTGTATAGTTCAGTGCTCACTGATGCCAACCAAAATAATATATTACAGAGAAAGTTTCAAGACATTATGTACAATCCTATACACAGTTACTCAGATGTAGTTCACTGAGTTCACTTGAGGTGCCAGGCTGGTAGGGTTTAGACTCCATTGATTTCAGAGCCTCTGTAGGAGTGGGGAGTTGGTTAAAATGGTCCACCCCAGGAAACTGATGGGACCAAAGGGTTCCCAGAAGGTTCAGGAGAGTTTTCTATCATTACAGCAGCCTGTTATGTAATAACCCTGAGTGGCTGACCTCTAGAATGGAGAAATGACCAGGGCAATGACACTTTTGTAGATGACTGTGCCCTAGCAAAATAGCTTCTTGGTTTTCAAGGGATTTGGCTAATCTGACCTCATGGTTTTGTCTAGCTTTGTGTGAGTCTGTGAAAGATTTAAATAATTATGATCTTCCATCATGGATCTTCTCTGCCCCAGGTGGCATGGCATGGCTATACTCATCACTTTTAAAGGATCAGTTGTTAGATTCCAGTCCTGTACAACCTTCCCTGGGAGTGTACCCCCTTGCTTCTTCCATTCTTTTCTTTTTCTAACCCCCTGCTTTAATGTTCTTACTTAGTTTTTGTTTTCTTCTAATAATTACATGGCTGTGATTTTCAAAAGGGGAGAAAAAAAGAAAACAACTTTGGAGAATCAGAAGGCAACCCTGATTACATTTTTATTGGAACAGCTGTTCTGGACCAAATGCAAATAGCAACAGGATTCAGTGGGAGGGAGCAGTGGAGTACAGCTGTTAAGTAGCAATTGTGATGGAAATTTTATTGGATACTGCAAAGGTTAGCAGAAAAGTAGGAACAAAATAATGAGAACACACATATATGCCTTGGCAAGAGGAAGTAAATACAATAGGATGAAGAGGAAAATTATAAGAAACTTTGGAACAGTTTACATCAGCACATAGCATAATATTACTCTTTCCCAAAAGTATTATTACCAACATCTTAAGATTCTCTTTATTATTTATTGCACAATTGCATACACCATTTAGTCACACATTTCAATTCTTATTGTTTTGTTATTGTATTACCAGTTGCATTTTTCTTGCAATTACAATTTCTGTGGGGAAAGAGGTATATAGACAGAATTATCCCTCCGCCCAGCAGATCAATTTAAGAATTTGCTCTGTAATTTCAAACTACTTAGCAACTGATTACTTGGGTAAGATAAATATTATGTACTCATGAACCAGTGGTTTTGGTGATTCAGAGGGTATGATTGCAGGAATGTACTACAGTGATCATAGATATACAAGGAAATGGCAGAAAATGATTTTCTAAAATGACAGCTGATGTGAAATGATTCTTAAATCATAACCGTATATGTACTTTAGAGGGAGAAGGTTGGCATCCTTAACACGTCAAGCCCAAACATTCTTCTTTTGAAATTCTTCATCCTTGAGAGACCATGTTACATGCTTTTTCTGGAAAGATGCTCCAGAAGGATTGAGAAAATGCAAGATAAAAGCCTAATGCAATTTGTTATAATGGCAGCAGATACAGAAAAGAATCCTAGATCAAATCCTTCTTAAGTACACTGTTTCTTAACATGTCACTCATAGCATTTCAAGTACGCAAAATGTCTGCCTTCATCCATGGGCAATTTCAGATTCTCTTTTGATGATGCTTCCAAAATACAAAAGAGTAACATCACTGACAACAGAAAAGGAGACAGTCTGCTTCCCAGTGTTATTGTGTTCTTCTAATTCAACTAAGCTTTATGACAAACATCCATGGCTGCAATGCAGTTTACACTGTGCTATAATAAGCCCAATTGGCGGATGCTGAACCTATGGCCACCACAAACACTCTGCAAGAAAACAGCAGGGAGTAGAGCTGTACACACAGAAATTGGATATAATCCTTGCACTCCAAGCAGAAAGGCAAATGAAATCATGATGCATGTTTTCTGTTTGGCCAAATGAGGGCCTAAACTTAATTTTTCATTCCAATGAGAGTTTATTGTTTGTTGTTAACTGCCCTTGAGTTGACCCTGACTCATGGCTACCTTGTGGATGAGATATTTCTAAGCTCCCCTATCCTCCATTGGTCTGCTTAGGTCCTATAGATTCAGGCCCATGGCCTCCCTGATTGAGTCCATCCATCTAGCTTGTGGTTTTCCTCCCTTTCTTCTGTCCTCCACCTTTCCCAGCATTGTTGCTTTTTCTAGTGAGTTGTGCCTTCTCATGATTTGGCCATAGTACAACAGCTTTAGTTTTGGCGTCTTGGCTTCCAGGGAGGATTTGGGTTTTCCAATGAGTGTAGGTCTGCAGACTTAGCATGTTTTCCCGAAAATAAGACAGTGTCTTATTTTTTTTTCTCCCCAAAATGCAGTAGGTCTTATTTTCAGGGAATGTCTAATTTTTTTTCCGGGAAGAGGAATTCACATTTCTTGTTGAACCAAAAAAATAAATAAATGAACATTTATTATATGCTATATATATATATATATTTATATATAAAAACTTTGCTAGGTCTTACTTTCGCAGGAGGCCTTATATTTAGCAATTCAGCAAAACCTCTACTAGGTCTTATTTTCTGGGGATGTCTTACTTTTGGGGAAACAGGGTAGTGTGATCTTGAAATGAAAGTCTGATTATTTCAGGTGATCTTCTCTAGCTGGAATAACAACTGGATTTAGGCCAAAGTGTTCCACATTTAGCAATCATAGTTGTTGTTGTGTGCCTTCAAATTGTTTTTGACTTATGGCAACCCTAAGATGAACCACTCCTGGGGTTTTCTGGGGCTGAGAGGATATGACTCATGGTCACCCAGCAGATTTCCATGGTTGAGTGAGGAATAAAACCCCAATCTCCAGGGTTCTAGTCTTATACTGAAACTACTACACCACACTGGCTCTAATAGCAACTGTATCTAAGTGCTTAAAAAAACCCTAATGCTGTGTTGAGAGAAGGAAGGATTTTTATCAGGACCACAGCACCCAGAGAAATGCAGAGAAATACACCCTCCAACCACAATTCCTCTAAAAGCCATTCCTTCCTCCATAATATTTAGGAAAGTTGTGGGATAGAGAAAGAGGTTCATTGACATCTCACAGATGTAAGAATTGTTTTTCAATTTATTTGGCTTTTCTTCCTAGTCTGCAGACTGGGTAGTGGAGGGAAAGCAATAATCAGCATGAATTGCCAGGGTGCCTACTATGGCTGGCCAAAGAACTTTTGCTGTCTGAGGCAACAGAAAAAAATGGCACCTTGTTTCATGATATTTACAGAAGCTGACTAGAGTCGTTATAGAATTTTATTTGATTACTGGCCACAAGATGGCATTTTCTCTGGTTGGATTGGCCTTGATACCCCCATGACTAGTTGTTTAGGTGCGAGTGGAGGCTGGTGGCACCACTATCAGTGGAATTGGTAAACTATCTACTCTGCGTTTTAGTCCAAACTTCAAAGAAATTACCCAAGTTGTGCAACCTTTCTGTACACTAAGATAAGCAACTTGGACAGCTCCCTCAAAAATCACATTATACTACAGCGTGGATTCACTACCCGATTGGCATCAGAATTATCCACCTCCTCTGCTCAGTGCATTAAAACACTCTTTGACACAGCTTTGGTATTCTGATTACAGTGGCTTAGCAGGGGAGAATGGATGGTTTATATGTTATATAGAAACAACTCCATAAACCATTACATTGGGTGAGGGCATTTTTTAAAAAGTGTTTTATTTCCTTCAGTAAAATCCCTCATACATATACTACACTCAAATTATACCAACTGTACATGCAGACATCCACTACCTCTTTTAGAAACCCCACTCCCAAGAAAGAGAGAGAAAAAGAAAGAAAGAAAGAACAAAAGACATAAAACACAACATAAATCACGAACCTGAAACTTCTTAGACTCTTTTTGTCTGTTAATCTATTTTATTACTTCTGTGTATCATACAATTTACTTCCTATTTCTATTTTATTCTTTTCCAAAATTATTACATTGTTTATTCATTCTAAATCTTAATTCTGTCCCAATTCAAGACAAATGCCACATCATTGCCCCACTTTTTTTGCAAATAGTAGTTTATCAATGGTTACCATTCTAATTTAATTTTATTCCATACTTTACCTTTTAACATTTGCACCAGTTTATCAGTTTCCATGTAATCATATAACTTCAAAAATCATTCCTTCATGCTTGGCTGAGGACATGTTGATGAAAAAGTGATTTGTAGGTTTCCCAATGAGCCTCTTTGAAATTACGGGGCTGTACACACAGCCCCAAAAGGGTGGCCTCCAGCTGCCCCTGTTACAGCCAGATTGAGGCTGCAGCAACCACATGCCGCAACCCGGATCTGGCCTTTGCAGGGCATAAAAAGGAGTTGCAAAATGTGGCTCCTTTTTGGGCCCTGCAAAGGGTGCAATAGCCATGTTGCCACAGCTTGGCAGCAATCCTGCACTGCGTCGTATGTATGTGGCACTGGAGCAGCGCCATGGCTCCATGTGCTGGAGCATCACACAGTCCTGGGTCATGTGTTGCGTAGATACTACACCCCAACTGTGCCCCCAAGCCAGCCCAAACTACCAGTCTGCACAGCCCCTGTGTTGTTAGGGTTTGGTATGGTGGCCTGAAGTCCTTGAAAGCTTGTGCCGGACAAAACCTGTTAAACTTTGAGGTGCTGTTAGAATCTTCATTGATCAGAAATTGTTGTCACTTAAATTTCTGGGAAGAAAACTCCTAAGGCAGAGAAGCTGTTGAATTCAATGCCAGCTCTTACTTACTGCAGCATTCGCTTCTATCCTCCACCCAACAAAATGCCTAGTAGCGGTTTTCAAGGGATTGTTCACATTTTGTAAAAAGCCTTCTTTTTCATTTTGAGCAAAAGAAACAGAAACACTTTTGTAGAGAGAAGTGGTGATGGATTGAGTATGTGGATGCCTTCATGGCTGCTGAAGATCTTTCTTTTAAAAATTTGGTCATCTATAGAAAGGTACAAAATAAGAAATAAAAAGCCTTGAGAGATTTCTACAGCCCTGAAAACTAAGGAGCTAGAAGTCCTTTTAAATTTTCACTTCTTTCATTTTCACATGCAAAACCAAAACATGGCAATTGTTTTAGTTCTGCTGGGTGAGTTTGCAAGAGTTTTTGAGTCTGTCGTCTTAAAAAACAGTTTTCACATTTTAGGACCTATTTTTTGTTTTAAAATATTGCACCAAATTTGGATTTTCTACAATAACAGATTTTTGCACTGAAATGAATATTACAAAGGGGAAAGCACTGGTCTTTTCATCTTGGTCAGAGGTGAAAAATCTTGCAGTTACTGATAGTTTTAAGACTTCCTCATTAATATTTTAGTATATTCTTTACATCCCAGGCTGGAAAAGAAAACCACATTTTCTCCCTGAGGTTTCACCTTCCACCCCCCATGACTGAATTAAAGGATTCTAATTCTTAGAGTTAGAAAAACAGTCCATTCTCTTAACTGTTCCCAATGACTTGCAAGCCAAGTTACACAAGAAAGGGAAGGGGAAGCGGGGAAGATAAAGGTGCAGGGCTTAACCTGGAGAGGTAAAGAAATGTCTTCTACAATGACACTATTAAACATGGATTTCATGGTCCCTACTGGGCTGAAATAAAGTCACCTGCCTTGCAAATAACCACCAGAGAGGAAGGGGCAAAAAATGATAAATAGTCTTGATGGCAACAAATTGTAGAGACCATACAACAACTATGGTGCTGTTTACCAAGCCAGCCACCATCTCTAAAATGTGTTTTCGTCCATTTTTAAACCAATATTTTCAACCAATATATGTGTATCGATAAAGAATAAGCCCCCTGAGTTGCGCCTCGTGGGATGAAATAATTGAGATTAGAGTAACAGGGAGGGGATGGAGAAAGCAAAAAGGGTGGAATGGTACAAAGGCTAGGGGAGGGAGAGCAGGTAATGTTCCTTTTTAAATATATCCTTTTATTAAAAAAAATAAGGGAAAGTAGAAAATAACGTGTGTGTGTGTGTGTGTGTGTGTATGTATTTCTCTTTCTCTCTCAAAATACCTAAAAATATGTGTGTATTAACATTACACAACCAAGACTGATATTGTACTATTTGAATAATAGAAGATCTGTCATCTTCTACAAATCATTAAATCATTAAATCACTTTTGACTTCCTTCCACCTCAGTTCTGGTTATTTCTTTC
Organism: Urosaurus nigricauda; assembly: GCA_034509955.1. Classification (NCBI taxonomy): domain Eukaryota; kingdom Metazoa; phylum Chordata; class Lepidosauria; order Squamata; family Phrynosomatidae; genus Urosaurus; species Urosaurus nigricauda. The sequence goes on along the minus strand of JAOEGL010000005.1, from coordinate 61,926,453 downwards.
CATTTCCATTTCCCCTGTTTATATCCTGTCCTTCTTAACTATTACCCTGCATATCTATCATGAAATTTTCTAAATTTTTGTCATTTAGTTTCTGAGTTTTTGATGACAATCAACTTAATTCAGTACACACTATATATAGATGCACCAATAAACATATTCAGCCAGTACACATATAAACATATAAATAAATAGTCATACATAATAGACTCAAAACAGAAATTACAATTGTCTATATATGTATATATATTTGGCCATCTATGTGTGGGGTGGGTTCAATTTTTTTGTCTTATTATTTAAGAAGTGCAGTAAAAATGAGACTAAAATAAACAATTCTAAAATAATATTTCTGTTCAATCCAGAAAAGTAAAATAAATACTCCAATACAACCAATATATATTTTTTTTTTTAAAAAAAATACATGTCAACCTGGGGTAGATCTTACTTTGCTGGATGAATCATAAATTAATTGCTATTGTTTAGGAGCACTTCACACTACCATATGTGTATCATCAAAACATAATATTGATAATTGGCCCCATCGTTGTCTCCAAAAACTTATTAGTTCTTTCCAGTCCTCACTATGTTTATCTGAAGTCTTGTGTTTCAACACCACTGTTAGTTTATCTACATCAATCATGTTATGCAATTTCAGTAGCCATTCTTCTAATTCTCGTGTTTTCTTACCTTTCCATTTCGGGACATATACTATCATTGCTGCTCTCACCATGTACACAGTTATCTACTAGTGTTGTTTCTTGATTTTATCATCCAGCAGATGTGTCATATTAAGGAGGTATAATTCAGGGTCCATGGAAAATTTGATGTTCAATATTTTAGATATAGATATATGCATTTTTGTCCAATATTTCTTAGCTACAGGGCATTGCCATCACATATGGTAAAATGTTCCCACATTCTTTTTACATTTCTAGCAACTATTTTTTTGCGTTCTTATATATCTTAGATAATTTCTCAGGAGGTAAGTACCACCTGTGCAGCATTTTATAATAGTTTTCCTTTAAATTTGTAACACAATGTCAATTTCAAATTCTTGTTCCAAGAGAATTCCCAATGTTCAATATTCTGGGTCCACTTAATCATTGAATCTTTTACTATCCCTTGCTCCATATTCCAATTGAGTAGTAATTTGTATAATTTGGCTATCATATAGTGTTTTTTCTCTAATACATTAGTTTCAAATTCATGTTTGCTAATTTCTATGCCTTCCAGTTTCTGATCCATCTTGAATCTTTCTTTAATTTGATTATACATGAACCATTGACACTGTTAGTTCATCTCTCATCTTCATTACACATTCTTCTCCTGAATTTTCAGCAAGCTTTCCCTTTGCAGCTGCCATTTTCTAAAGAGGCCTTCACTTGATGAAATCCAAAGTGGAACTCTGGAATACATTCTTTTTTTAGTAGAGTAGCCATATTCTTAGTAAGGAGCGTCTCATAAAATGTTATTTAAACTCTTTATTGGCTTTTAGTTTATTATACCAGATAGGCATGCTTTCAAATGTAAGGTTTAATCCTAATTTTAACAGTCTTTCATTTTTAAGGCTTATTCAGTCACTTGTCCAAGCTAATACCTTAACATGATAATATAGTTTCAGGGCAGGTAATCCTAATCCTCCTCTGTCTTTGTTGCCTTGTAGCACTTTCCACTTCTTTTCTTATCTTTTCTTTTTCTTTGTTTCTTTTACCTCCAGATGAAATTCGATAAGTCCTTATTTCATTCTTTAAACAGTGGGAGATCATGTTGTCTGAGGCTTTGTCTTCATGTACAAATTTCCCCATATTCCCCCTGAGCTTGCTTCACCCTGTTTACATGACACAGGACTAAAAACCCCAATTGGGTGTGTATTGTCGTTGTGTTTGGGGTTTCCCTTCCCTAACTCTCACCTTTTCTTGCAGGTTTTTGGCTCTATTTGGAGCGATGATAGCTGCCTTCACTGTGGTCCCTGCAAGCCACCCAGTTCTCCTGCTCTGGGTGGGAATTGCTCTGATGATGCACAGAGCATTGATGGGTACCTTGTTCTGACCTCAGTAGCGGTGCTGGGTCATGAACGAAGGTGGAAGGCAGCCACCCATCTTTTACTGCAAGAGCTAAAAACCCATAGCAAAAGAGAGCAGGTAAGGGTGAATTCGGAAGGAATTCGGGGCCAGGATATTCTAGCAATTGAAGACAAACTCTGAATCTCCTGCAGGCCTGACAACAGTGCTGACCACCAGGTCCAAATCTCTCTGGATGAAGCAACACAAGCCTCATTGTGCCAATCAGAGGGACAGATAAAAAACTTGCTGAGCAGTTGAAGCATTCTGTATACCATGACAGCTTTCATACTGAGTGCTTTGAGTTATTAATCTGTGTTTGCTGACCAATCAATCTCACACTTTAATGGGAATAAGTTAATGTTCCATGTGCATTCATATTCATTTTCATGTCATTCTTCTCTTTCACTCCTTATACTGCTGTAATGAATATATCAGGGACAGGCAGCAGGCTTTTATATACATATAATGGAAGCTGTTTCTGGGAAAATTAAACTAGGGGATTTTGTATAGCAGAGATATATTAGTTGGTCACAAATATGTAGAGTCTCACTATGTTTTCCAGGCTTTCAAATTACTGGGTGCTTGTAAATCAAATTTACAAGCCACAAGAACCTTTTTCACAAATTGATTTGCTTGCCAACTCTAGACTAAAATGACCAGAACTGTTAATATACACCGGAAGAGGGACATTTAATTATTCCTCAAAATTAACTTGATCTTGCTTAGGGTCATATACTCTGTAAATTGAAAAAAATGTTTTAAGTGTTCAAATCCATACATTGTTCTAAAAAATATGGGGAGGTGGACATTCAGCAGAGAATTTATTTAGTTTACAAATAATCAATTGAGAATGTGACATACAAATTATATAAATCAAGTTGATGCCATCAGAGATCAGTTAAAGTAAATGAAACTGAAAGCGAAGGAAGTTACTTTTCTTCTAGGATCAGTCCAATATTTTGAAGTATAATCCAAGCATATGTAGAATTCTTCTTGTAAGCACATAGGAGAAAGGCCAACAACAGAAGCTGTAAACAATGGCTTTTACAAAGAGAAAGATTCCAACATAATTTTATTAAAGACACTCAATTTCTCACTTTTAAAAACACATCTGAACAAACAGTTAGAAAACTGAGCTCTCAATTGGTGGTCTGTTCATCTTCACAAATATAAGGATGATAATTCAGTAGAGAATTCTCTATTTAAAAACATACATTGAGTGCTTCATTCCATTCCATGGGTTCAAGCCTTAAGGGTCTAAAATCAATCACAAAGAGTCTGGGGGCATTCTAAAGACTAACAAATTTCATGTGGCAGATGCTTTTATGGATGGCAAACCCACTTGATCTGATGCATAAAATCCATATTAGTTTGACTATCAAATTAAGGTCATCAGGTTACACCCTTGGACTCACTGGAAACAGGAAAGATATATAAAACAGGAAGACAATACAAAGGTAACAAATATTTCTCCATTTTCAGAATAATGGGACTTTCTAGATTGGCAGGAAAGTGTGACATGTAGTTGCCTTTTCCTTAATGCTTAGCAGCTGCACCACAGCCTTTAGATGGAGCTGCGCTGTTCCGCAGTTTTTAAAAAAGAAGCTGGGAAAACCAGCACCTTTTTAAAGGCGCTTCTTCTTCCCTAAAATGCAAAAAAAGTGTTTTCATGGCACACTTTCCCTTTTTCTCATCTAAAGGCTAGACTTTCATGCAGCCATGAATACACTTCTTTTTGCCAATCTAGAATGCCCAAATGTGCCTCTCAAAAAGGCAAGAACAGTGTGCCTACCCCACCTTGAGATAATGTGCATACTCCGTCTGCCATACTATTTCAAGGCAACCTACTACTTAACTTCAGGATCATAATTTCCCTTTTTCCTCTTCCTACTGTTGGAAACAACTTTGCCTGATGAGGAAACCCATGGTTTCTTCAGGGTTCCACAGATGTTTTTGTGCAATCTTGATTTGTCTAATAAAGATATTACTTTATGATGGAGTTTGGAATCTGATAAAACAGCCTGTAGTCCACAAAAGCTTATGCCAAATAAAACTTGTTAGTGGTGATGGTGCGACTGGATTCTGTTTTTGTTATTTTTGCTGTGAATAAGATAGCTGTTCCTCCCTCAATCCCTGGAAATTTTAGCTCTAAAATTAGAATCTTGTAATAGGGAGTTTAGGAAAATGCAAGTAGGAATGCTTTTATCTCTATGAAAAGAGTATGAATCACCCTGGAAACCAGCCATATGGTGGCTAAACCAGCATTTGGAACTACATACATCTTTGTAATATAGATTTATTTTACAGGCATTCCAGAACACACAAATCAGGCACAGGCCTAGTCACGTCTCTGCTTAGATTCAAAGACTTAGAAGATACACTGAACAGATGGTGGCCCCTATTACTTTTGGACTTGTACCGGAACTGCTGGAGGCAGGAGGAGGCAAAGAACACAGCCAAGATTCAATCCACTTATTTCTTCCCAAACAGTTCACTGCTGGAGCCTTCTAACTATTAATTATGGGGTACATGAAAAGACGCAACCAGAAAAGATCACTCTATGTATGAACGTAAGTGATTAGAATGATATTCTATAGATGCTAAACCTATCTAAGTATAAGGAAAACCTCATACAAGATGTTGTGGTTGGTTTAGGAGACCATCGCGACTGCTTAGATTCCTGTCTGGCTACATCTTCACTGCAGAATTAATATCATTTGATACCACTGTAACTGCTATGACTCAGTGCTTTGGAATTCTGAGATTTGTAGTTTTGTGAGATATTTAGCTTTCCATGTCAGAGATCCTGAGTGCCACAAAAACTACAACCCCCAGGGTTCCATAGGAAGGAGCCATAACATTTAAAGTGGTGTTAAACTGCATTAATTTTTCAGTGAGGGAGCAGCCTCTGATACCTAATGTCTCCAGCTGCTTTTAATACTATTTGAGGTTAAGCATATCATAACAGGGAGAGGTCCCTTTCAGCTTTGGTGACACATCTTTGAAATGTTCTCCTCAGGGCAGTTCACTGACCTAGTACTATCTTTATGGTCATTTCAGCATTGGGTGAAGTAAAATTTACTCTAAGCTTCCCCATTCTACCGTATATGAAGCAAGAAGACCAGGATCCAGGAAGATGCTTTTCTCCAAAACACCCAGCACTGCAAGCTGTTTTGCACAACCACACAAACCATTGTAAAAAGAGAGAGGTAGTCTTACCAAGGCATTGACTGCATATATATTTGACAATATCCCTGAGGTGTAATAACATTGTGGATGAAAAGATGGAAGCCATTAAAAAATTTCAGGTCCCAGCGGATGCAACTAGACATCTCTTTATGCTTGTAACCTTCTTGGTCACAGATGGAACAGTCAGGTCATTGTTCCCAATTATATTCTTTTAATCTGAAATTACAAAGACTTAAAGGTAACAGCAGTTTTTAAAAAAATGCTTTATTTTCCCCTTAACATTTTAAAAAAGAATAACCTTCTTCCCGATCAAAGCATATATTGCACATTCCATTTTCTTACTGCAGAAAATGTGTCCAGCTATACAGTTTTAATTCAACTACTGTGTTTTTATGTTCTTTCCATGAGAGGTTTTTATATCATTGTTCCATAGTAATATATTTCAGATGTTAGAATTTTTTTCTCTGAGAATAGCAATACAGTGGTGGCACATACAGTTCAGAAACAAACAAATAAATGATGAGGACATAGGATAACTGAATTCATTACCACTTTCAAATTAGCATTATCATATTATCACTCTCTGTCACCTACATCCACTAAGAATGTCCTGGGGTGGGGATGGGGGAACAGGTGTCAGAAGGATATAAGGTCCACATGGCAAGTGGGTCAATCATATATGGTTCATTTACAATGGGATCAATATTATTGGTGGTAAAATATTATGTACTCCCACCTTAGATCATTCAGATTTCTCCCATGTTCATTTTTAAAAAATCTCATGTAAACTTTTGCCATATTTAATGAGGACAGAGGGCAGGATGCAAAGTGCCAAGTCTAAATATATTTATCTAAACAAATTCTCACCTAACACCAAATTCACAACCTGAGAAATAGCATCAGAAACAGAAAACTTAAGATTTCTAAAACAAGGAAAAGGTTCATTCATTAGTTTGGGCAGCCTCTTTATTCACCATTCTTCATTGATTTGTGTCATTGTCTCTTCTGTCATTATTTTAAGCTTGTATAAATGTTAGTGTCATTTAAAAAAAAATACTCAGACTAGATATGCAGAACCCCCTCCCTGTGTGTTTGAACTTTCCCATGCACTCCTGCTGAATGTAAGCCACTGATCTCCAAACCAGCTTTGACAAGTTTTTTTTTTTTTTTTTGGATCACAACTGCAAAAATCCCCAGTCAGCATAACCTGTATAGCTTCACTTTCCCAACCTCTGCCTTTAACTAGGCTTGAGCATGATACTATATTCAGACGTAAGGGGGTTAAAATTGGAACAGGGAAAAAATTCTTCCCCCACCATAAACAGTACCAAATTATGTCTACATTGAGCCCATAGTGAGCCTGAAAAGGTAGTGAAACTATGACAGGTGCTTTAAAAAAGGAGATGACTGCTGACTTCCTCCCACGGAGTGTGCTCCAAATTTCTCTTGAGGGACTGAGTAATGTTCTTGCTCCACTAAGAAACTTCAGAGATCATCTTTCATATTTGCAAGGCTTTTGTTTCTTTGTCAGAAAGACCAGGAATTGGAAAGAGTGGGAGGACAGCTAAAATGAATAGGTTAGAGACAGCAGTCATCAATTTTAAGGGACCAGGAAGGAGGAGGGAGAGAGGATATTTGCTGAAATGAATTTATTAACTTGGGTTATATTACTTTTACATAAGGTTGACATTGGCAGACCCACTGTTCCTCTGTAATATGGAGGTGTGTCAAGATGTCAGAATCATCACTCCTGCCATGCTTGCTAATATATATTTAGAATCTGCTCTGTATACTGGATAATGGGATATGCTACACTGATGCTGGGTGGAAAGCTTGTTTATCTTGCTTGGAGCTGAGTAATGAGCAGATGAGAAGAGGAGCAAATATTGGCTGTGAGTATCAAGGTTCTGTGGAACTGCTTGGTATGAGAGGAAGGGAGTAATAGTCCTGGGAAAAGGAATGCATTGTCGTGAAGGTGAATGGGGTGAGTGCATGAAAACTGCTCACTTGTTCCTCATGCTCGCCACCCTATCAGTGGAATTTTCTTCCAGCCAGAGTGTGGAGGAAGGGGACCACCTCCTCCCCGAAAGACAGTGACAACTTGAGCAGAACTGGCCAAAGATAGGTATTGTAACTTCTATAAAATATTGATTTGGGCCAATAGGTAGGAAAACCTTAATGAAGAGGCTAGACTTGCTAGTTCATTTCAGGAAGAAAAAGTGTGAGAGACTGTTGGAAAGGAGAGGAGAAAAGAGAAAATAACCATTCCACAATCCCTTAATTTGCTCCTCTGCAATGTCAGGTCGGCCAAAGGTAAGACCCATATTATTCATGATCTTCTCATGGATAAACAAACCGACCTGGCATGCTTTACCGAAACCTGGCTGGGAGATGGTAGTGCAGCAACATGGGCACAGGCTCTCCCAGCTGGCTATATGGTCAGCGAGCAGATAAGGGAAAGTGGGCGGGGGGCGTGGCTATAGTCCACAAAACCAACTTGACCTTGATCAGGAAGCCTGTTCAGAAAACGACCCACATCGAGTGCTTGTACCTTAGCCTGAAGACCAGGGACAGTCTGGGGATTCTGTTAGTATACCAGCCACCCCATTGCCTAACAGACTCCCTAGCCGAGCTGACTCAGCTGGTCTCTGAGTTGCTGTTGGAGTCGCCTAGACTCCTGGTCCTGGGCGACTTCAACATTCCTCTCGAGACCAGCCTTTTCTACTTACCTGGAGCAGCTCGGGAGTTCATGCAATCCATGAAAGGCACGACGGGCCCACCCATTGTGCGGATCATACACTTGATGGGATCTTCAGTACGGAACAGGAGCATCCGTGGGCGGAGGTAATCAAAACCTCCACATTGTCATGGACGGATCCCTTTCTGATCAAGATGGAACTACAAGCCGCTTTCCATCCCCCTGGGGGTGGTGGACCCATTCGAATAGTCCGCCCTCGAAGGCTAATGGAGCCAATTGGTTTTCAGAAAGCCCTAGAGGGTTTGATGGTTGGTAATACCGGCGACTCCATCGAAACCTTGGTGAACACTTGGAACACCGATCTTCCCAAGGCTCTCAACGCAATTGCTCCCAAGCATCCTCTCCAGCCCACTCCTAACTGCAAGCCCTGGTTCACGGAGGAACTCAGGGAGATGAAGCGGGTTGGACAACGACTAGAGCACAAATGGCCGAAGACTTGACTTTTATCCAACAGAACTCGCCATAGGAACTCGACTCATAAAACAAGGCATCACCATCTGGCCTAGAATGGAGTGAAAGGACAGGCCAAACTCCATCGGGCCTTTCCTAGATTATGAAGCAGAGCCCTCCCTCCAGTCCATCTGCCTTGGTCCAGGCATTAGAGGGAGAGAAGAACTGCTGGACCTGATCCCCTTCCCCACCACCATTCTCTTCTCCTTTTGTGTTGTGTCTTCTTAGATTGTAAGCCTGAGGACAGGGAACCGTCTAATTAAAAAAATAATTGTAAGCCGCTCTGATAGCATTTAGAGCTGGAGTGGGGTATTATTATTATTATTATTATTTACAACTCTGTGGTTCTGTACATGTCAGTATAGTGGCATTCTGCATTCAGCATCTATATACTCATATGCTAAATAGTGGGAACCCAAAGATCATTTGATACAGATGTGGGATTGTCACCACTGCCTATGATGGTTAGGGCTGCTGGGACATGCAGTCCACTAACACCTAGAGGTTGATGTAGCACACTTTGCTACATCAGTTCTGTCTCTTTAATACTCAGGAACCTTACCACAGAAGCCATATTAAGATTAGAGTCTGACACCACATGTTACATTATGCCACAACAAGAGCCCAGGGAATGCAAAACAGGTTTACTAAATCATTTCTTGCAAGAGCAAGCCAGGGATAAGCCAAAAAACTCGCAGGACCAGAGATTACATTTGTCTACAAACTGGGAAGGATATATAATCAGATAAGCACCTGTATGTGCCAGTTTTTGTAGGCTCTCCCTTTTCACTTGATAGAAATGTAATTTAAGGTTATTTTGACACCAACATGGCATGCGCTGTCTACTCTGAAATGCATTGTTCCCCCCCCTGCAATCAAAATAGTGCAGCGGTGGAGCTGATTTTCCTTGGTTTAACTTGCTATTGAGGCAGAGTACCGCAGTTAATTTATTTCACGGGTTTACTGAAAATGCAGAAACAGAACAGAAGTCAGTTAATCTAAGCATGCCTTGACTACTCAAGTAAGGTGTTGTGCCAAGGGGAAAATCAGAATGTTCCTCCACCGCCTGCCCAGTATAACAAGGAATCACCCCATTCTTGTAGTTCAGGAGAGAACACTCTGGCCTAGCAGGAACAGAATGAACAGAAATTATTGGGGTCCTGCTGTGCATTTAATAATAGAAAATGGAGGGGGAGGAGGGAGAGGAAAAGGGGCTAATTAAGCTTATTGAGTGGGTTGGTACTTAAGTATGCTGGATTCTGCAGATCTTTTCAAAGCAATAAATCAATAATCATGGTTTATGTCACAACCAGCTCAAACATCTGCAGTTCTGCACACACAAAAATGTCTGCTTTTTTCAGTTTTGGTGTCCCTCCCATCTTATTCCCTCCCACCCTATCATTTTTTATGTGGCATGTTCAGTAGAGTGTGGAATCCTCCAGACAGTTGCTTATAAACACATGCTCATGAGATGCTAAGTTGTTGGAGACAACAGTGAGGATCCTGGATCAAGCAGAGGAGCATTTCTCTGTACAAGCACAGGCCTCCACTCACCTTGACACCTGGATAGTTTCTAAATGGAACACACTCATTTTTCCCTTTCTCTTGCGGCCCAGAACAGCCCATTTTTCCGTCTTTGTGTTACCTCCTTACCTTGTTCTTCTTGCTCCTCTCTCTGGCCTCTGGCATACACACACACACACACACACACACACACACACAGAAGAAAATACCTTTCCAAGTTCTGAGATGTTCACTTACAGACTATGAAAGGGGATTTTTTGTTGTCAGCCAAGAAGCAATGTTTATTTATATCCGGAATAAAATTTCTATTTAAAAAAAACAACAACCCTAAATTTAGTTCTCGATGAGCTGATAAAACCTATGTTTGGAGTTATTTCACTGCAGGTGGGTCAAAAGAGTTGACATAACTAGTGATCATATGATAACTTTATGTATTGATTGTGTACCTTTATAATGTGCCTTTTCTCCAAAATACCCAAGGTAAATTGAGTGGCTTTTCCTCCTTTTAATCTTAGAACAACCCTATAAAGTAAGTTACCCTGAAGTATTATTATTTATTTATTATATTTATTTGTATCCCGCTCTTTTCCCAGGATTGAGACTACTGGCTTACCCAAGATATACTGTGCACTTTACAGAAAAGTCTAGTCCAGTTCTCTAACTACTGTAATACAATGGCTTATCTAGAGAATGAAAAGTTTATTTTTCACACTACACTTCCCAGAATCTCCTAGCTAGTACGGTTACACAGCCAAGCTGGCTGAATATTTCTGGGAACTGTAGCCTCCGGTCAATCAGCCCTGTACCCAACAATAATGAAAACAAGAAAAAGGATGAGCTGATGACTGTGATGAAACTTATTCTCCCCATCTATGTATGAAAACAGGGGATTAGCCTGTCCATCCATGACATATAGTTTTCTGAGTGCAGGTTTTGAAAAAAATAAATGGGCAGGGATAAACATTCTATGAATCTTATACACAGATTTACCTATTAATGGAGTATTAGACAAAGGCAAAGGATTGGAGAGTTAAACTCAGGCATGGCATTTTTTTAAGCTTCATTCTGTAAAATGTTTTAGATCAAACATTTAACTTAAATTGACATATCAATATAACATAAATGTAATAGTTAGTTTTCCTCCCTCATAAGTTCATCTCTCTTGATCAGGAAAGTATATCAATAGTTTTGCTCACAATTACAATTCCCTTCTCAGACTTCTCCATTGTGGGATGGCAATTCATATCGACTGAATGACAGTACAAATCCTTTGAAGAACATCTAGCACAATAGAACAAGTCAGGAAGAACACAAGAAGAAGGGTTTACCTGTCTGGCAATATTAGGGCATATGTAGATGTCTTGTAGAGATGGAAATAAAATTTTAAGTGGGGGTGGGTGGGGAGGTGGGTGAGAAAGTGGCTTTTCAAATATCCAAACTCCCAACAATGTGACTCCTCCTCATGTCCCTTCTTTGTTTTCCCCCAGTCCTGGAAATGATTTGAGAACTACTACTACTACTACTCCTCTTCCTCCCAGATTTATTTCTTGTCCATCCAAGTGAAGAAAATCATTGTGAGGTCTCTTCTTATGCTGGTGCACCATGACAATGTCTGCATCGCCATGAATCAGCTATCAGAACAAAGGTGATAGCCATCCAAATTATTGCCTAGCAAACAGTTGGTGTGTAAACAAGAAAGAATTATGGAATAATATAGCTTTCCCTGACTCTTGCCCAGCTTCCCAAACACTCTACCAAATTTGCAAAGGGAATGGGTAGGTGGGAGGGAAAGGCTTCCATTTTCAACTCTAAACAATAGAAGGGTAGGGGGAGCCAAGCTCAGAAAGATCCTTGCTCATCTCCCCTTCCACCTTCCAGATTTTATACAGGGGTCGACAGGAAAGCCCCTCTGTCTGATCAATGGAGACTTTCTTCTTCCTGTGAAACCAGCTCAAAAACTGCATCATTTCAGTGACAGGTTACAAACTGTCCATAATACTTCCATTCATTACTTGAAGAAAGCCCCTGCATTTATTGCTAATTTATTTAAAGGATTTAACCCTGTACTTTGACAATCAGTAAAACAAGGTATTTTCTGCCTGCAAAACTTAAATCTAAAATAAATGGCAGAAAAAAGATGAAGGGCATGGGGGAAAGAGTGGTAGAAGGAAATCTCATGACCTGTGTGTGTATGTGTGTGTGTGCACTGTGCCTTCAAGTCTTTCCAATGTATGGCAACCCTAAGATTATGAGGCTTTCTTGGCAAAATTTATTCAGAGGTTTGCCATTGCCTTCCCCTGAAACTGAAAGCATGTGACCTAGAATCATAGAATCATAGAAATTTAGAGTTGGAAGAGACCACAAGGGCCATCCAGTCCAACCCCCTGCCGTGCAGGAACTCCCAATAAAAGCATACCAGACAGATGGCCATCCAGCCTCTGCTTAAAAACCTCCAAGGAAGGAGACTCCCAAGGTCACCCAGTATATGCCTTCAGGTTGCCTATTGGCTTATGGCAGTCCCACGAATTTCATAGTTTTTGTATAGGCAAGGAATATTTAGAGGTGATTTTGCCAGTTCTTTCCTCTGAAATATAGCCTACAGCACCAGGTATTAATTGGTGGCCTCCCATCCAAGTACTAACCAGGAATGCCCCACTTTGCTTCCAAGATCAGAGGGGATATGATGCCTTTAGCCTATTTAGGCCAGCTCCTGGCACCTTTATTTGAAGTCTTTCCCCAAGGGTCTTCTTGTTCTTCATTTGGGGA